>OY796886.1:3174103-3774103 GCA_963680785.1 Diplosoma virens | reverse complement strand
AGAACTACCATTCAATGCAGTATGCACCCCTCCCCAGCAGTGGTGGCTGGCAAGTAAAAAACAAAGAGGTGCTGCAATCAGGGACACAAAAAAATTTTTGGGTGGGAAAGGCAAACTTTAAAAAAGTGGACTATTTTTATCAAAAAGACACTCCTTATAAACGTAAATTTTAGCGTTCGAAGAAATAAAGACCAAAAATAAATAAATATAAAAGTTTTTACTTTTCGGCCGCGGTGTTTTATTTACTTGGGCCGGAAATATTTTATTTAGAATACTTAAAAGTGAAACATCTTGTTGCAAATAAAGACCTTTCCCACTTTTCCGGCTTCCCTTCGAACTAAAAAGATTAACACTTTCAAACTCAAACTAGATAAATTGATTATATTTTTTTATGGCTCTACTCAATCTAGACTTTAAACTTTAACCAATCAATCATATCTTAAACTGGGGAAGCTTTATACACCATCCAACCCAAAACTTATTACGTCTATCCAAACAACGATTCTTGATGGATCATTTTGTTTTCAAAAAATCATGTCTTGACAAAAACAATTTTCACATCAATTCAAAACGTATTTTTTCATCGAATTAGTGTAAAAGTAATTTTTGATCTTCTGTTGAATTTTAAAGAACAGTCCCTGAAGCAAAGATAAGTTTACGTTTTTCAAAAAAAATCTACCTTTTGGTTAATCAATTTAAACCAAAAACCGTTTTTATTTCATTTCAAATTTAGGTCCAAAAAGCGTCACTGACTTTCAAATAATATTCACATGAATGTGCACGCTTATTTATTGGTTTAGTACATTTAACTGGCTAAAGCTGACCTGTAAGCTTAATTTAGCCTAAAACGGAGTTGGAGTCACAAAAAGCAATAACGATTCCAACTCCGACTCACCAAACCTAAAAAAGCGTCTCCGGCCCGGACTCCACTCCGTCTAAAACTTGCAACTCTAATTATGAAATGGTTTTAAAATTAACTTTTTAAACCTTGTAAGGATTTCCAAAGTTTTATAATGAAAGTGGGCCACATTGCAAGCTTTTAAAGTTCCTGAGCCGATACTAAAAAAATTGCTAAGCAAAATTATGTTAATAATTAAAAAAACTAATGATGAAATAAGTTTGTTTATTCGGTATGTCAGCTCATTTGTATTCTGATATAGTAAGGACGTGACTTTACTTTTTACAGATTGACAAGAATTGCTGCACTTAACCTTATTAAATGTCCACATATTAGTAAAATAAATTACGCCGTGATATCACGCTACACCGCTTAAAATAATTTGCTCGAAAATAGTGATAAGTCATATCGAAAATCTTTTTTTTTTAAACAAAAGTTTTTAATCCTAAATGATGAGAAAACGTTCAAAAGAGCGATATCGTGTACGCTAATACCTGCCCAGTGATGGATTTAGCATAAAGCAAACGAAGGAGCCTCATCAGGTTCCCCTTTGTAGCAGCATCATGACGACTTTAAAATAGTAAATAGTTTATTTTTTGGTTTCACTTGCATGGAACACCATTGTGGGGGTTGTATCGTGACTTGTATCGTGATGTCTTTAATTTATACTCATTTTTTTGTTCTCCGCGTCGCTTTAAAAGAAATGAAACAAATAAAGACCAAAAATTGTTATATTGTTACCAGCTAAGAAAAAACAATGTTTCCTTTGTCTGATCAAACAACTTTCAACTCCTGATCGATTTCCGATCTTTAGGTATGAACTCCGTACCTTCAACTCCAAGTTGCCTTCTTAATCAGACATTTAACTACTAAGCTGCAATTACAATAGTTACCTCAGAGTTTTTGAGTTGATAATGACAGCAATGGTAAGGAGATTTGCAAAGATACCAAACACCATAAAGATGATGATGAAGATCAAGAATAGAATTATACTAATGTTGTTAAAAGGCCTGAAAATAAACCATTTTATTATTGCAACATCTAATGTATTTAGTAAAAAAATTTTCAGTTATGCTATACAGAAAATTTGAAAAGCGAAATTACAGCACTTCAGAGTTAAAAACTTATCGAAAATTGAGTAAAACACATAGGCCTACTTCGTAAAACAAAATGTTGCCAAACGAAGAATTTTTTCTTTTTTTCTTTAAAAAAATTCTTTTTAATGATGTATGTTCACTGATATTATATTAGAACAAGGGTTCTTAAACTTTTTGAAAGGCACCCCCTTTTCATCATGCAAACAAAACTTACGCTCCCCCCCCTTGCTTATATTAACAAAACTCAAGCCTTATCATATTAATATTAAAAATCTAACAGCATTGGATAGAAGAACAACAGCTAAATTTTCTAAATCAGAAGGATTTAACTGTTTTTTGAAAACAAAAAGATTAATTCGTGACTTTGTATCAGATAACTCGATGTTGTTATTATCGGCGTGTTGGTCAGTTTTACAATCAAGTTTGTTCCTGTGTGTTTGTCTTTATTCCTGTTTATACCAAGGAAGAAAAGCCATTTTCACTCATGTAAGTCGATGAAAATGGAAGGAGTGTGCGTATAACTATAGCACCTATACTCTTGTATATGTGCACATATTTCTACCGGAAATCAATCAGTGGCATAGCTTTAAATTTGTTTTTGGTAATGGAGTTACATTTCATTTCCGATTGGAAAGAATATCCTTGTTCAGACGAAAAGGATTCTATTTTTCATTTAATTTCTATATTTTCCCTCCTGACTCGCAGGAAGCGACGGAGGCGCTACACATAGGGCAAGCAAATACCCCGACCTGCTTCCGGAGATGCCACAATATTGCTCTCCGGTCGAAATTTTATATTTTGTTTTTTTAGTTGCATAGAGACATGGGTAAAATTTAGAACAGCTTGTCAAGACCGCCAAGCAGAGGAAAGTGCCGTAAAGTTTCTTTCCCAAGCACACAACAGAATGGAGCGAGTTAGTTTTGAAACGAAACTGTGTCGATTGCAATCACAGCGTTCTTAAACACTTGACTTTGCTTTCGACAAACGTTTTTTTTGCGCAATGCCACTAAATGGTGACGAAACATGAGCAATCTGTCCAGTTTTACCTCAAGGTAAGTAGGAGTTAGACAGAACGGCAAACGTCTACCGTTGTTTTAAACCTTTAGCTCACGTTTGGCCTCTCGGTTATTTAAGTGAAAGGCTGCCGTCATCGTCTTAGTGTGACTGAGCTTCAACCTCCAAGTCTGGATATATGCTGAAAGTGTAGACATGTCTTGGCTTAAAGTCCCCTCCAAGTCTTTCGAGTTTCCAGAAGAGTGCAACAATGCTAGATAATCAGCATAAGCAAACTTTCTGGAAATCATGGAAGGCAGATCGTACGTATAGATGTTAAATAGGAAGGGAGCCAAGACCGATCTCTGAGGAACGCCGTTTTTAAGACGGCGTAGCCTGCTTTGAAGCTTCGATTTTGGACAAGCTCCATGATCATTCTGACCATGTGCTTATCCGGAAGTAGTCTCAGTCTCAGCATATTTCTCATTCCCTAATATAACTACAATTTCAACTATTTTTTTACTACACTTTCAGTTAAATATTCTTCCTTTTGCTGTTTGGCTAAAATCTTTCTTTCGCAATAAATCAAATTTTACAAAATATAATTTTGGTTTTTCTAACTGTTATCTGCAATTTCAGATCTACTGTATAATACGTTGTTTTATCAATGTTTTTAAAAGTTTAAACAACTTACAGTTTTCCGCTGTAAAATGTTGTAATATTTGATTGCAATGCTGTTGTCGCAAGAGTTACATTGAAAGTTTCAAATTGCGTGGTTGAGTTGATTGTTGGATGGTTTGTTTGAAAAAAAGCCATTGAAAACAAGTATCTTTATAATTTACAAAACGGAAAATAACTTATAGCCTAAGGCTCAATAAAATAAAAAAATTGTTAAAAATTTATATAGTTATTTGAGTTAAATATATTGCACAATATTTTTAACCCATTCACTGCGGCAGGTATCACAAGAAAGTCTCCAAATTTTGTGACTAACTATATATAGTTACCGCCGCAAATTGAGACATTCAATATACAGTATTTAATGCAACCGCACTTTGAACTTGTTGATGACTGACTATATTTAGTTACTGCCGCAATTCATAGTGGGGTTACGGATGTGCAAAAAGGGAAATGTCACGTTTTGAATGTTTTTGTTTAAGAATGTACTGTATATTAAAAAAAAATTATAATGCCAGGGAATTTTAACATGTATATTGCATTTTAAAATAGAAATAATAAAAAAATAGGAATGGTAATAAAACGCCAAAATATTGTTAGTTGAACACTTTTTTGAAAAATAGTTTTTATAAAACAAAAATCTGTTTAAAAACTGCAAAACAAACGCTGGATAAGTGGAAAGACAGCCTATTTTAAAAAGTACGATATTCCTTTAAAACAAAATTTTTTTAGCGAAATGAAGAACTAAATTATGTATGAAAGAAAATCATCTTTACCCTAATATTTCTACTTATTTATCATCAGGGTCAATTGCAGCTGTTTCAGGAAGGTTTTCCACAATGTGATATTGTTTGAAGTAAGGAGTAACGCACAAGGGAACCATACATTGATCACACGAGTAAATGGTTCGCTTAGTTTTCTTTTGTAGCGAGCAAAACCGACATCTTTTTTGTTTCTTAATTGCATCGCCAGAGCTATTTGTATTCACAACGGGAAAATGTCTTCCTGTAATCCTTGAGGGGCAAACACGTAAGCTGGCTGCAGTTAGCTTGGTTTTCCAGTAAACGTCATTTTGATGACGCTTTAGGATGTCATGTATTAGTTGCAACTTGAATTTAAGGAACGTTTTCTCACCTCCATTCTTCTGATGAATGCAATGACTGTTTTGGATGCACATCTCGAAGAGTCTGAAAGCAGTTTTTTTGTAATATTTTTTCACACCTTTCCGGACAAGCGAAAAACAAGATGTTATTTGATCCCTTAGATCAACTCCTGCCATGTGTTCCTTTTTATACCTGCTTCTTATCCAAACTGTTGGTTTCAGTGGTTCTTTTCCAGCTACAGTAACTTCTTCCGTTTCGCCCTCGTAAATAGTACTCAGCATGTTGACATCTTTCTTGTTTATATGCATGACTTTTCCTTTGAACTGTTTGACAGTTTCTCCTTTTTTCAGTTTTTTACAGGTTACTGCCTGAGACAAATTCTTCCTATTGCATCTTACTGTACCAACAGCATCCGTTTGTTTTCAAGCAAAATATCGTACAGTTCTGGTGATGCATAATAGTTATCAATGCCGAGACAGTATCCTGATTAAGCAAAGGTTCTAACAAGTGTAACACTACTTTAGAAGGTTTTATAATGTTTTCATTTCCAACGAAAACATAGCGGGTTTCTTTACCTGTGTATATGCACAGGTTCCAAACGTAACCAGTTTTGGATTCGGCAAGTACAAAAGACTCTATCTCAAATCTTGCCCTTTTCAATGGAATGTATTGTTTGCACTTCAGTCTTTCCCTCCAAAGTAGGAGAGACTCATCAATGCTTATGTTCTTCTCAGGTTTGTAGTTTTCTCTGAACTTAGACACAAATAGGTCGAACAATGGTCTTACTTTCCTCAAGGAATCGGGGCTTTCATCTTGGTCTGAGAAATGCAAATACTTCAGCAAAAGCAAAAATCTATCACGTGACATAAACGTTTCAAAAATGGGCGTGTGAAGAAGTAGATTTGTTGAGTGATAGTCATTGACATGTGGTTTATTTACAATTCCTTGTAACGCAACAAAGGCTACCATAACACGTATTTTTCCTTCATTTATATCATGCCACAACAAATCGCGACTTTTTCTTTCTCTCATCTTCAGAAGCATCGTCTATGGAATCATCATCCAATGTGTTTGATCCTTCCTCGTCAGATTCTATGTCGTCCAGGAATTCGACATCGAGATTAATGGTTTCTAGCAGGGACATCATTTCCTGTACATCATTTTCTTTTGAAAAATCTAATTTTCTTTTCTTTCGCCCCTCCATAGCGAAGAAAAATTGGAAATTTTAAGATTGTTTGATGCGAGCTCTATGAATACTTATATAAATATATATATATAATATGTATGATCTGGGAAGAAAAATAGAATTATTTAAAGACTTAGTAATAAATAAAATAGTTACAAATTGATCCCTTATCAATGCACATGTAAGACAATGCACGCATTTTTTGTTTTACATCCATACAAAATATAGTGTTCGTTGCATCGCATGCTAATAACTCTCAAAACACGTACAGTCGTACATGACTAAAAAAAAGAGGGAATCACCTAAAGTCAATAAACTGAAATACGAGAAATGCGCATTTGGGCTTGTCGTCTGGAAACATTATGACATAACAAAGGAAAATACCAGTTCTTCAGTATCAACATGGCTACATTTTTATTGTAATAGTAAAGAATTAACAAATGATAGATTTAAAATCTACATATAATCTTAAAGTTTTTTACTCAGATTTATCCAGGCTCTGTCAAAAAACACGCATATCTAAACACATGCACAAGGAGGGCTGCTTTGCAAGCTCTCCACACCTCTCGGCGAAAGCGCGACAACCACCGCGTTTAAAGTTTGTAATTACACTAAGCATCAGTTGGTTCAGTACGATTGTTTTGAGGTGTTAGAAGAAAAAAAGTTGCCAAGTAGCAATTATTACCCCTGTTCCTGACACCAATGGAGTAGGGCCAGCCACAGAAAATAGATTGTCAAAAACAGCTGCACTGAATGGAAGATACAGCTAATCAGTACAGTCCAATCCCTTTCTTACTCGTAACTTGTAATCAATTCAGCCAATTATTCTTTTAATTCCTTCTATTAATTACAAGATTCCAATTTCAAAAACAAGGATCAACTGTTAAATTTACTTATGCAATTAAACTGTACCAATAAAATTCTAAGGTTGCTGAACCCAGAGAACGCATTGAAAGAGATTGTTAAATGAATAATGCTGTGAGCGTAGAATTGAAAACGTGGCCAGCATAGGACATCTATGATATCATATGCGCCAATTGAAATAGTGTTTCACGAGCCATTAAAGCATCGGTAAATGAAGTTAATAAATTAATCGTTCGGACCAACCCCAGACCATATTTAGATACTGCCGCATGATCGTAGCAGACAAAATCAAAGGGATGCTTTATACTGTATAGTTATACCCGACCATAGTTTGGACAATCTCAAATTAGCAATAATCAAGAAAGTTAAAGGCAAAACAAAGCAACAACGGGAAGTGGAAGAACAAAAAATTATTTTCAAACTCGATTGTGTTAACCAAGGTTTAAATAAAGATTATTCATTTATGTCTAACTACGTGTAATATTTATTTTTATTCTTGTAAACTTGAGGGTCATTTATGTTTTTCACTTCTTTCTCTATTTCGCATCGTTTTATACTTGCATGCCATTTTCTCGCATTTGTTTTTTGCTTAAATTGCTGTAATTTACCGTACTGCCATATTTTCTCAAACTTAGTCTTTTTTACCGATATTTTCATATTTCATTACGTCACATATGTCTGTTTGTTACGTTTAATGCCGTTGTGTAAAGCTTGTTTTGATTGCATTTTCATTCCATTGCACCTGACGAAGTGGGCAGTAGCCCACGAAAGCTTGTGCTCAATAATAAAAATAGTCAACTTCAGTGCACAATGTTTTGTTTTTCTCATTTTATTTACTTGTTGTGTGATAAATGAAAAGATTTCTATACTATTGAGTACAAAACTTTAGATAACCCTGAAATTAAAATTGCATTAAAGAAGAATAAACACTTGTAATTAAATTGCTCAGTAAATAAACAACTTTTTTTCCTTTATTTATTTACTGTACACCAGCATATGAATTAATAACATTCACACTATCTGTTTCATAGATTCAGCGTTGCTTTATAGCTGAAGAATAGACCGTCCCAACTTAAAAACATCAAAAACAACCGTTTTTTTCTAAAGTTTTGTTCTCGAAAAAAAGTTTTAAATTTCCTAGAGCAGTCAGCTTATATAGAAGTAATCAAATATTAAGTGTTTTTCTTATTTATGGGAGACTTATGACGTCATTTTATCGAAAGCTCTGTCAAAGCATAAATTTTTATTTGACAGCTTAAGCTAAGGTCAGCATTATGTGTCACATTGCTTTAATAAAACTTTTTCGGAACGATAGATTTATACAGAAAAATATGCATTTTTAGTAAGATTTAGGCTTGTAGTCAAATATAAAAAATTCTACTATTCTGTAAAAAGTTATTAGAAGAAAAGCACTCAGCATCTTAACGCATTACACTAAAAAACTAGGTATAAAAATATAAAACTCTGAAAATTTCGAACTTTTTTTCTTAAAGTTGCAATAAAAGTAAAATTCTTCAATGATTTTCAGGGTACAGCTAATTGTATTAATTAAACAGTTGTAAATCTTTTCAAACAAAACAAATATTTTTTTATAGCCATAAATTATATTATCTTCTCTTTAATAGTGTATCTTGCATTTTTCATAACTTTTTTATAAAACTTTCTTAATATGAAATAAAAATTTTTTATTTAACCATTATTTTTAATCGACCAAAAAATTAAACAGCTACACTATACTAAGGCCAATCTTGAACAATTGATATATTCTATTAAGAAAAATGAATATATTACTTTGAATTCTAAAATTAAAAATGAAATTAAATTTGCTTTTAAGCAATTTAGCAACAATCCAAAATGTTCATGTTCAAATCCAAAAAACTCATCTTTTCATCGAACTTTAAAACAATTTTCTGATGATTTTTATAAAATTTTGTAAGTTTAATAAAGGTAAAGAAACTGCTATTTTAAACAAAAATGACTATTTTTGGAAATTAGATAGTATTATTGATGATAAGTCAAAGTTTTCTAAAATAGAAAACAATTCAAAAACTCATCCAATTTATAAGTAAAGCAAAGTCAATTGCTTATTACATCAAAAAGTATTTCGAAAATTATGATTCGGAAATTACAAACAGCTTAATAACAAGTTGAAGTCAACCTGGCAAGCTCTATGGACTCGCTAAAGTACATAAAGCTGAGTGCCCATTACGACCAGTGGTTTCTATGATAAACACACCAGAGTATACGTTAGCAAAATTTTTAGATAATATTATAAAACCCCACATCCCACACGAATATATGCTCAAACCACCTGACGACTGAATCAATAAATTGCATTCATACCAGTTTTCGTCCGGACAAAAATTTGTAAGCTTCGACGTCGTTTCCCTTTTTACAAATGTACCATATGAAGAAACAATAAAACTTATAGCTAATGAATTATTTTCCGAAAAAAAAACAAAAAACAAATCAACCATTAATGAAGAAAGAAATATTTATTAAATTGTTTAAATTAGCTACTGTACACAAGGACAATTTTGTACATGGACGTATTATACAAAATAACTGATAGTGTTACCATTGGATCACCACTTATACCTACAATTGCAATTTTTTTTCTCGCCAATTTGGAAAACCATATTCTTAAAAATAAAAGCCAACATTGTCCGACGTTGTATTTACGTTACGTTGATGACGATTTTGTTGTTTTTGAAAATAACAATACTTGTTTGTCATTTCTAAATCTTCTTAATATTCAACACAAAAATATAAAATTTACTCTTGAGCATTCTTCTGACTTTATTTGTTTTTTAGATGTTAAAATAGAAATAAATCGCAATAGCTTAGACATTTATACATGGAGAAAACTGACGAACACTTGACTTTTACTTAATTTTAACGCCTTTTAGCCACAAAAATGGAAATATGGTTTAATTTTATGTTTGCTTGATCGCGCGAAATTAATATGTTCTTCAAAAATGTTATTTAATCGGCAAATCAACAACCTAAGAAAAATGTTTTGTTAAAATGGTTATCCTTGCCGGTTTTTTAATAAAGTTTTAAACAAATTTGTGTCCAATTTAATTGTTGATCGTTCTACTGATTGCCGTACTTATTATCTCACAATTCCATATTTTGGTGTTGACTCGAAACGTTTTTTAAATCGTTTATCAAAAATCTTGAAATCAAAATTGAACATGAAAGTTTTTCCTGTCAATAAAACATTTAAAATTGGAAATTACTTTTAGTTGAAGTCCAGGACTCCTTTAGGGCTTTGCTCAAATGTCATTTATGAATTTACATGTTCGTGTGATGCGAACTTGACATACATCGGTATGCTAACTCGACATTTAATCACTAGAGCTAGGAAGCATTTGGACTTTTACTCTCAATCATCAAGTGCAATAAAAAATCACATAATGTGTTGCAATTTTTATTCTTCTATCAAATTAAACTTAAACTCCTTTAAAATGATACAAATGTGTAAGTCGGAATTTCACACAAAAATACACAAAGCACTTTTTTTTTTAAATGTATAATCCTGGTTTAAATCGTCAACTTTATGCAAATGGTTCTTCATTTCTATCAAGTGTTTTTTAATTTTTTCTTGTTTCGATTTCTTTTATTTTAAAGTTTTAATTTGTTTTCATTTTTTGAGTGATATCATGAAACTGAAATTTGGATTTGTAATTCTGTTTGCTATGACTTGTTCGTTGCACTGTGTACTGTAGATCAATGCTTGTCAACCTTTTTTTGAAATCGTATATCCTTTCAACTTTTACTTAAAAGCTTGTACACCCCAATCGTTACAACACAATGCACTGAAATTGCATCAATCTTAATGGGAAAAAATTAAACACCATTTAAGGAAAATTTACACCTTAATTTACAGTTAATTTACACCAATAAGGCATTTTAACAGTCATTTAATGCGAACGTTGCTGTTGAATTTCATCAGCTAGTTGAGAAAAGCGAAGTAGTAATCTTCATTCAAGTCCTCTCATCAGCGTATTATCATCTTTGATTGAGTTTCTTCTTTGATTTAATTGTTCGCAAAGGTATGTCGTAGGCATGCAAATAAGGATGGAAATAGCTTTTTGAGCAAGAATTCGGTATTCATAAACTTTGAGAAGTGATACCCAAAATTCATTGTAGTTTTTAAATGATTTAAACTCTGCCTTTTGTAATAAGTCCGATCATAGTTCAATAACTTCATAGGTTAAGTGTCCAAGATCAAATTCTTCATTTGCAAACGATCCATAATAGAGAATTAAGATTCAAGTAATCATTGTCTGGAAAATAGATTCCAAAATTTTGCTGTAGCTCATTAAGTAGCTCATGAACAAATGATTTTACCTTGGCTTCAATATGAAGATTTTTGTTTTCCCAATTACTAATTTTGATAAAATTGTTCAAAGATCCAAAATCTAAAAAATTGTATTTTGTTACATTACTCAGCCACAATTTTAGTTTCGACTTAACTTTGTTACGACTGGGGGAGGGAGGACGGAAAGTGCCCGCGCTGTTGAAATGCTGTGTGCTGCTCAAAAACTACTTTCACGAATATTTCAAATTTTATGCCTTTTCCTGATTTTTATTTATCTAAAAGTTGGTGAAATTTTTGAAAAAATCGCTTCAAGTAATTCGCTTCAAGTAATTATTAATAATTTTTTGACATCTAGTCACTAGTTTTTTGACTATTTCTTAAAACGTAAGCAAAAAGCAGCCAAAAGCGAGAAAAAGGCAAGTTGTAAACTGTTTATCAAAACAATTGAGACTGAACGGTTCGTTAACTTTGTTTACTCAAACACTTTATGAGGCAATAAAACGCTTTCGATCTCACTTTTCAAAGGAAGTTGTTTATGTTGAAAAAGACGTAACTGTAGATTTAGATTTCTTTTCGCCTAAAATTTTATAACAAATTCGGATAAAATCCCGAGCTTTTGATTTGGTTTTATTACAAACGTTTATCTTACGATCGATTATACACTTCAATACCTTTGGTATAATTGCTTTGCTTTGATATAATATATAATTGCTTTGGTATAATTGCTATGATATAATGGTATATATGATATAATGGTATAATTGGAACGGATAATTACTACCATCGGAACTACTCGAGCTAAGCGCGAAGAAACATCAAACGAAATAAAGAAAGTGTGTAATAGAGATATTGGTTTCTAAAAAGTTTTTTGGAACGAACCTGAAAAGAATATTAATCTCAATTCTTTTATTGTAAACTCTAAAACCACAGGAAAGCGAAAGATTTCAATCTTATCAACAATGCACCCAATTTTTTAAATTTCAAAAAATTAAAAGAAGAAACCAGCTTTATACAAGTTGTGTAATTATACGAAAGGAGGTACAGACATTATAGACCAAAAAATTAAACTTTCTATTCGAGTAAAACCAAGTCTCGAAAATGGACCACAATTGCATTTTCGTATTTGCTTGATATTTGTCGCATAAATGCAGCAAGTGTATTAGCAATGAATAAACACACGGAGCCGCGCAAACAGAATTTGTTTGAAGTTGGCTTTAGTCTTGTTTTGAAATTAGTAAAATCTTTCATCCAAGGCAAAGTTTAACCCAATGTTTCTCAACCTTTTTCCGATTGCGGCACATTTTTGAAATTTTTCAAAAATCGCGGCACCTTTAGACCATTTTTATTAAATTTTATTTTTAAAATCAGACGATCACTAAAAAAAAAAGTTTTCACCCAGAATTGGGCTCAGATTTCTTGCTTTTGTCCCTAAAATCAGTTCTATTCTAAAAATACCGTTGTTCTGGCAGTGGCACATAATTGATATCTTTCGAAGTTCGCGGCGCACTTCAGCTAGGATCCTTGATTTCCGCACCCAAAATTATTTGATCTCTAAAAAAAAAAGTTTTTCATCTGAATTCACGGTCTCTCTTGTCAATTTTCTTCCCAAAATCAATTGTTTCTAAATGAAAACGGTCTTCGATCCAAAGATTACATATTTTACGTGTAAAAAGCGCAATATTTGATGTCCCTAGATAATTTTTTTTCAAAATCTTTTGCGTAGTAACATTGAAGCTTATAATTCAAAATAACATTACAACACTCAACCTTTTTCCTGGACTAGTGAATAATGTGCAATGGCTTGCGGCACCCTAACAACGCAAATAGCACTCTAGGGTGCCGCGGCACCCCGTTTGAGAACTACTGGTCTAACCAGTGAAATTCTACAAAAAATAAAGTTGATACTTAGCGAAAATGTTGTAAAACCAAGTTTTTATACCGCTTTGTTATAGATATTTCCTTCTCAATCAGAAAAAAACGTCGGTGTGAAATATGTATAAGTTATCAGAAATATCAAGTCCGGAATGAAAAAAAAGAAATGGCATTGAAATGGCGCTTCCGATCTTTTGTTCAGCCTGGTAACAGTTTTCAAAAAATACACATAAACAAACTCAAAAAATATTCAAACAAAATACGTTGATTTGTGTTTGAGTGCAATATTATTCTATGATTGTACTGGTGTTTTTGCTTTTCAAACAATAATGCTGAAACTAAGACTATCAATTGAATAATTTCTATTGCAAAAAAATGTCGGTTTCATAAGTTTTGAACAAAGTTACCTTACTCGTCACAGTTAAAGTTTAAGTTGATGGTAATTAAATTACTTTTTTGAAAAATTTTAACTTTTTGTAACTCTTAAGAAAACTAGGTAGTACTGTCTTACAGTACAAAACTAGATAGTACTTACACTACGTCGGCAGTAACTGTCTTTCACTTCGTCCAATCCAAATCATGTCCTTCAAGGAATTCATTCAATTTATCAAACGTGGATTGAGCTGTTGCAGAAACTCCAACTTTAACAAAGCACAAATAATGCTCAACAGTAGTTTTGGTTTCTGCATGAACGAATCTACAATAAACAATCATCTGCGTCTCATCTAAAATATTGGTTGTTTTATCAAGTTGCAAGCCATAAGCCGAACTCTTCTTGAGCTTGACAACAAGTTGTTGTAGCAAATATTTTGTAGTAGTATCGCATCTACCCTTAATTGTATTGTCAGATAAAAAAATTTCCTTCACTTTGCTAACAGCCTTTTTTCCTCCATGTAAAAAGTCAGCAGCAATTTCAAGACAGGGAAGAATAACAGATTCTAACTAGGTGTATGGACGCTTTCGCTTCATTACAATATGAACCATTTTCCGGAAAGCAAGCAGTAAATCTTTATTTTCTCCTTTTACCTCACTCTGTAAAAGAGAAACTTATTTCTGTTTATTATGCAGAGATGCCTCAAAAAACGACTTTGATTTATTTTAATAATTAGGATGTTGTGTTTTTAAATGTTTTTGTAGATGGCTTGGGGCTAAGTTACTGTTTCCAAAAACGGCAGGGCAAAACAGACAGCAGGCAGAAGGATAAGAGTTTAACATTTCTGTTTCTCTGCGATAAAACCCATAGATAATACGAGGGTCAGTCAAAAAGTAATGAGCCCTGTTAACTTTAACCGCTTTAACCTTCATATTTTTTCTAGAAATTTTAAGGGTGTTTAGTAAATTTACTGCTTTAAAGATAAATTGTAAAAAAAATTGTTTCAACGTGTCCACTTTTGGTATTGTGTTTTGGAAATGACGTCATCACTGGATGTCCGTCAGAAGCAGAGAGCTGTGATTGAATTTCTTGTTTCGGAAGGGGAGCCACCAAAACAAATTTTCGAAAGATTGGTAAATGTTTATGGAGATGCTTCATTAGCCTACAGCACTGTGAAAAAGTGGGTATCCAGGATTAAACACGAAGAAGATGATCCAAGTTTGAGTAGCCTCCAGGACAGACCAAGAAGTGGAAGACCATCTTCTGCAGTCAATCCTGGAAACAATGATAAGGTTGAGAAATTGATTAGAGATGATCGCAGAATCACTATTGATGACATTGCTGAACGTGTTGGAGTTAGCCATGGAAGTGCTGTGAATATTGTTAATGAGCTAGGCTTTGCAAAGGTTTGCGCCAGATGGGTTCCGAGGCAACTTTTGGATTTTCACAAGCAAGCCCGTTTTGAAGCTTGTTCGGAGCTTATTGAGTGTCACAGAAGTGACAAAACTTTTCTCAGCCGTATAGTGACAGGAGATGAAACCTGGGTTCATCACTATGAACCTCTGTCGAAAAGATCATCCATGGAATGGCGTCACCCCACGTCCCCAAGAGCCAAGAAATTCAAAAGTCAACGTTCAGCTGGAAAAATTATGGCGACTGTGTTTTGGGACATTGAAGGAGTGATATTGGTAGATTTTATGCCTAAAGGTACTACCATCAACTCAGATGCTTACATTGACACTTTACGCAAACTGAAAGCGAAACTGAGAAGAGTACGACCTCACCTGGACATGTCTAAGGTCTTGCTGCAACACAATAACGCCAAGCTCCATACCAGTCTCAAAACTCGTGAAGTGATTGCTTCTTTTGGATGGACGACGGTAACCCATCCCCCATACTCACCCGACCTGGCACCATCTGACTATCATCTTTTTGGACCATTGAAAGAAGGAGTTAGGGGGCAGCACTTCACTAGTGATCAAGAAGTCAAGCACGCTGTAAGAAACTGGTTAAAAATGCAGCCTGCTGACTTTTACAAGGCTGGCATAGTGTCCCTTGTTCATCGATGGACAGTTGGAATTGAAAAGTGCGGAGATTACATTGAAAAGTAGAACTGAGATCTCCTATCCCTGGGCTTTCTTTTGATGTATGACTTTTGATTTTATTGCAACAAATATGGCCAGGAGAGACTTGGGCTCATTATTTTTTGACTGACCCTCGTATAATCATCATTCTATTCGCGTTTCTTTGTGGTTCCAATTTTATTTCTTTGAATATTTTCCCATGTAAAAGAATATTGCTGCTCCTTCTTGTTATTATTACATTTAGATAACTGTTCTTTATCAACCTCAGCTTGTGGTTTGACGACATGCTCACACTTACTTGATTCATTGAAGTGTTGATTCTTTACAGGACACTTTTTAAAGAAATTACGTATGTCTATTATAAATCTTTTATGGCAAAACGCTACAGTATATGCGATTTCTGTAGAAAAAATATAATTTATTACTTTTCACTTAAAAATCACCAGGGACGTGCCATCAGGGCAGCAAGTGAGGCAGTGCCTCACCTGTGAAAATCAAATAAAGCAGATATGTAATACTAAGGCCATATAGTCTTTGAGAAATTGATGCAACTTGCTATTGGTCGAAAAAAAATTAGTAAAAATTATACAAAAAAGATTAGTAAAAACAAAAATAACTTGTAGTAGTTTAATTAGTTTTTCTCTTTAACCTTAATTTTTGACGGTTTAATTGTTGTATTTTCGGCGCTTTAATTATTTGTTAAAAGTTCTTGTCAACAAAATCGCTAATACACGCTAGTGAGGCAACTTCAAGATTGCCTCCTTTCAGATAAAAAATATACGTCATGTGCCATCGGTGATCGCTTAAAATATTGTACTATTCTTGCCCTGATCCTGCTACTAGCACGTGTTTTAACTACTAAAAAAATGTCTAGATTCTAGAAAACGAAAATTTTATATAACCATTTACGTCCCAGAGAAATGCTTAGGCCAGTGGTTCTTAATCTTGTTTTACATATTTACCCTTTTAACAAAAGTGTTTACTAGATTTACCCTCATTATACTTAATGATACTAATTTATTAAAAAACGAAATTAGCAAATCATTTCAGTTATACTTATTTAATATCACGGCTGCCCTTGCTTTTTGGCAACGAGCTGTTCAATGTCTGGTGAAGTAGTAGATAATGCACAACGAATGTCAGATTCAACGTCAAGTCAGTTTTGTGCTTTAGATTTGATAGTAAGCAACGCAAAGAAGCCACACTCGCACATGTAAGTTGAAGAAAACGGAACCAGAATATTTAGAGCATGAATACCTGGCCGTGGATAACGATGTTGCATTTTAACCCATAACTTCTCTAGGTTACAAGTGTGAAATTCGTCTTTTGCAAAAGAATCGTTTGTTAATTCTTTACAATGTTATTGAATTGCTTCAGGATCGTCTTCTCCTTTACATACAAAAGAATTTCTAGCTACTTTCATCAAAATGCTAAAAGTATTTATCTCAAGAAAATATCGTTTAAACTCATTTTGCAAGTTTTGTAGGTGGCTGATGATGTCGTCCTTCAAATTTAGTTCAAAATCATCTCCAGTTATCTCAGTCAAGTCGTGAAATGATGCAAAATTATCATTATTTGCTCGTTGGCTCCAAAGCTTGAGCTTTGCCACAAACCCATTGATGGCATCAGTGTGCACGATTATGTTACTTCCTTGACCTTGCAGTTTCTTTTTTAGTTGATTTAATGTTTCGAATATGTCAGCAAGATAAGCTAAGTACGTAGAAAACTCGTCTCAACCAAATGCTAACATTAGATCATTTTTTTGTTTTGCAACAAAAAACAACTTGACTTCTTCTCTTAGTTCGAAAATACGAGAGAGCCAACGAATTTAAGAGTGATATAAAAGTGCGGTATGATTGGCATCCATATCTTTGCAAAGCTTGCCGAAGAGTCGAATGTTGAGGCTGCCTTTGATATTGTTTTCAAAGGTTGGCAGAAGAGAAGTTCTTCATTATTTCTGTCATCTGCAACATATCTGATATACGCAAGTAGCTGTGAGAGATTGGAAACATAGGTAGCTTCATCCAGATGAAGAGCAAAAACAGGAGAGGAATTAATCTTTGGTATCACCTTGTTCTTAATATTTTCAGACATTTCATGGATTCGGAATTTTATTTTGTCATTGGACAGAGAGATTTGTTTCATTGTTCGAGATGCTTTTTCTCCAAGCATCAACTTCACACTTTCCAATATGCAAGGTTTCAGAAAGGTTTCACCAATTGTATGTGCTTTTTTAGTTTTTGCCAAATGCAAAGCAATGGCAATTGATGCATGTACAGCGACATTGTTAGTCTGCTAAAATATTTCAGTTCTGTCCAACTTTTGTCTTTTCAGACTAAACGGTTTTAACTCAAAAAAGGACCGGTTTTTGCTTATTATACTTGCATGAGCATTTGCTAAATGTTGTTTTAGCAGAGCAGGTTTCATGATATTGTTTGAAAATGATTTCATGCAATTGCACAGGACACACAGGAATTTTAAGACCATCCTGAAAAAGATATGTAAATCCAAAATCCAAATAATTGTCCTGATATTTTCTCTTCTTTTGTGACATGCTATACTTATGACTAAATTGATGACAAAATGCAAATAATAGGCTAGCTTCTTTAATAAAATAAGAACATAACAGTATCCTTTTTGGTGTAGAGTAACTGCTAATACAAATCCGAAGCTTTATTTATTGCATCTATTATAAACAGCAGTAATTCAAACACGCACAGAAGTCTTCGAAAGCACTTTAACAATTAATTCGCCTTTCACTGATCACCGTCTGATTACACTCGTTATTTCCATCAAATCAATATTTTAATTACTAGCACGTTACGGTATCTAGTAGGTTACTGTCAGGCGATAAAGATTATTGTTATCTCGCATTACTTAAATACACACTAAAGTGTTGCCATTATCTTTGTTTCATTAAAGCAGTACATCATAGATACTAGGCTACCAATACCTACAGCTGCCCCAATTTTTCTGTCCCTTCTACTTCTCTAGGCTAAAAATATTCCTGAAACTAAGACTATACGTTGCCACCATCAAATTTAAAACTATAAATAGCTCATTTACCCCCGCAAAAAAAAGAAATTTACCCCAGGTTAAGAAATGCTGGCTTAGGCGAAAAAGCGAACGAGCTAAACATGATAAACAAAACATTTTTTTGTCGGCAGCGTTGTCGATTGGTTAAAGCACCGTTTTTGTGATCAACATGGTTTCGGTTCAAAACTAACTCGCGTCATTTTGTCGTGTCCTTGGGAAAGACACTTTACGGCACTTTCCTCTGCTTGGTGGTTGGTCTTGGCAAGCAGTTCTAAATTTTAGTCATATCTCTATAAAACTAAAAAACCAAAATAAAAAATTTCAACCACACAACAATATCTTGGCATCTTCAGAAGCAGGTCGAGGTAATTGCTTGCCCTATGTATAGCGCCTCCGACACTTTTCTGTGAGTCAGCGGGGAGATACAATAAAAAAAGTTTTTTTCAACTCAGAAAGAGTTAGCTAAATGTGAGAAAATCCTTCAAATTGCTTTTTCTTTATTTTGGTAGAGCACTGTTTTGTTATTAAATAAAATTAGTACTAAGATTACTTTAAAATATTTATGCCTCACTAACCACGAGTTTCACGGCACGTCACTGAAAATCACTATTGATACAGTGACACCTGGTACGAAAATAAATTTACCATATTGTTTTATGATATGTTGTACACCCCAGTACACCCTATGAAAGTGGTACACCCTTTAAAATTTTTGTACACCCGGTTGAAAAGCACTGCTCAAGATAATTGGTTTCTTTCTTTTCACCCATCATTGTTAATTTTATTTTAACCCTATTTTCCTCAATGGCCAGGCTTCTGAATGTTTGTAATTGCTTTATTTTTTAAGGTAAAATTCTGAAATTTCTCGACTTTTTCTAATTTAACCCTATTCTCCTCAAGCTTTTTCGAGCTGTTGACTCCTCAACGGCCGGGCTTCAGAAGCCCACCAAATTAACGATTTATAATTCCAAAACTACTTAAGCTATCTTTATGAAATTTAAGCAGAGTAAAGATCATTTATTTAACTTTTGTTAGAGCAAAAAAGTTTTTGAAAATTCATTTGATTAAGTTTGCAAAATTGCAATTTAGCAAGGTCACTACAATTTTTACGTTTAGACATTCATTTAACTAGCGTGAAATGCGATTGTAACGGATTCGCTGTTGTAACAGTCGTAAACTTAATTAAAAATTGGACGTAAAGAGTGACGTCAACGCGCACGACAACTATAAACAATGAAGAAGCCACGGGAAGCTTGCTTCATTGTTTTGGTCGAAGTATAGAAATTATTTTAAACTGGTTTCACTTACCGGTTCACATATTTGTCCACATGTTTTTGTAGATACCAAATAGTTATTGTTGCTTTTTTAAAAAAAGTACAAAATAATGAAAATAATTTTTTTTTTTACATAAAAAAATTTGAAATAGGCTATATTTTAATATTTCGCAGTATTAGAGTATCGACATACCAATGCTATAAAACCAACAAACCTTTATCTTTTATACATGTATAATTATCATCGTTTGTATGCACTTGTTTTGTTTTTCGCAATGTATTTTACTTCCATAAAAAGAGTTTTTTTATTTATTGAAATAGAAGTACACCATTGCATTATATAAAAAAAAAACACTTGAAAAAACAATATTACTCTATATAATTGTGACTATTAATCGTGGAACATATCTTGGCATCGTTCAAAGCACGATTTGAAAATTTTACTTTTTTCAAATGCGTTGAGCTTAATTTTTTGTTGTGGGAAAGTAGCTTTTGACTTTAAACTTAAAAGTCAAAAGTTAGCTTGCTTTAATAGCTTATTCAACATCGTCATAGTAATATTGATCACTTCCAGTGACATATTTGACAAGCAAAATTCTGCAAATTTTCTGACTTTTATAAATTTATCCATATAAACTACGTCAACTCTTCTTTATTTTGATCATATTCTTTATACTTATGCGCATATAAATTAAAATAAACTTATAAACATCACATTACATACACAATCAGGTGTTCTAAAATTCTTTTCTTATAGCTTTATGAATATTAGCATCATAATTGCCAATTAAACAAAAAAGTGCATTTTATTAAATTTTTTGTCGTACCTTTTTTTAATTTTATAAGCTATCTTTTTAATTACGTAAGTAAGATTACTTTTTATCAAAATACCCGAGATTATATTTTGCGATGACGTAAAGTAATCTTTTTAGAAATGTATACCAACACACTGTGCGACCTGGGCGATGTTAATTAATAATTTTTTCGAAATAGTGATCTTATAGAACAGTGTGTTTATTCACGCCAGCACGTGAGAAATTTGCCAAATCTTTTGGCAATAAAATTTAACAAAAACTTTGCTTTCTATAAAATTAAGAAAAAAATTAACTTTGTATATTTGTCGACAGTATAGCAAGCGGTTGTGAGTGTCTATTTGATGGGAACAGATCAAGATCGTATACGTTCGTTTTTGTCACATTTTATTAGAAAAACATTTTACGGCACTTTTTTTACTTGAAAGTCTTTGTTAAAAACTTAAAATTACAATTATACCAGTTAATAAAATTAGAGTGTCCAATAAAAAAATTTTCGAACAACAATATTGTGGCATTTATGAAGATTCAAGAATCACATTTGTTTGTTTGTCACTAAACTATTACAAATATTCGCATAACATATAATTGAGATTAAACATAGAACAACGTGACTGGCAAATAACCATAAGGTGTCTTGGTCAAGCTGTTACTTTTATTGCATAATTTAAAATAACAAAAAAATTAAAATAAAATAACCATTTGAAAACAAGTTGCGATAAGGCAAAAAAGTAATTAACAAATGAAAACCTAAAAGCAAAACTAGAAAATAAGCGAATCTGGACAATAAAGGTAAATTCATTTTTTTATTTTGCAATATGAAAAGTTTCGGATAGAATACGGGATAAAATAATACATTTTGATTCCAATATATTTAATTAAAAAGTGCGTTTTTTTGTTTTACACTTTGAAAAATTAGATTGATTACCTTCAAAAGATGCTAATCACTCTCCAAGATAACTTGGAGAAGAAACGTTAAGCTATAAAAGCCTTTTTTTAACTTTAGATAAAACAGGGCAATTCTATGCCAAAATTGTTGTAGTATTTAAAAGTATCCACTTCAAGTAAAGCAAATAAATAGGACTGGCCCCCATGGTTTATTTATTTACTGCGAATCGCTATTGTATTGCCTGGATTAAGTACTGTTAGTGATGCACCAAGCCACAACCGTTTTTTTTTTTTATCTAAAACTATCCGAATTTGTGCTCCTTATAATGCTTAATTAATATGACACTCCTATACAACTTTATCTCTGTTTTGTGCAATGACGCCGCATTTGCAATGAGAGAAAGTAACCAGACCCTATTTGTCCATGCACAAATGAAAACGCGCAACTTTGGTTCGCAGGCAGAATGGGCCAACTGGCCGCAACCGACTGGTAGCAATCCAGCTAGACGCAGCCGACTGGTTAGTTAAACTTTGGCCAGTCGGCTGCGGCCAGTTGTCCTAAACCCGTCCACAGGCTTTTAAGCATAACTCAAACTGTTCTGAAAACGCTATTGCGAACGAGCCTAGTACAGGCAAGGCGCTGGTAATAAAAGCATGGAGACGGAATGTACCAACACAGTACTCTGTGTTCAATGTATGATTCATGTACTGGGCAGAAGGGCTACCTAATTCGAAAAGATTACAAACAAGCTTTTAGACCTTCGTGTTTATCGGTAGGCATTTGATAACCGATTAATAAACCATAGTCAGGATCTACAGCAATGTTTGTAACTCGTAAGCTGTGGAAAAACGGCAAATATAATCTTTCGAATAGATAAAAAGTTATGTTTCTTTAAAGTAGCAACCAATAAACTTACAAAATTCATTGTACAGTACATCTCATCGTGAAATGCCAAGACTTTTTTTTGGTCTTTACTAAATTTCAAACGATTTTTTTATATGAAACTTTATTTAGTGAACATAAAAACTCTTTACAAATAAATTGATAGCTTTTTTTTGATCAATTTTCTCTCAGGCTGGATTGTGCTTGATACGCAAAAATTGGTAACTTCAGATGAAAAAATGTCATCATTTTATTTTTAGAGTTCGGATTAAAATTTTTAGGCTTTCTATGGCAGCCAAAGGAAACTTCAGGTAACGAAAAGCGTTCAAAATTTAGCTCTTCACGTGGTTCAGATGCTCTGCAAATTTTTGAAACTTTACAAAGTGTGCCACAGGTTTGGAAAAATAACAGAGCATGTCTAGAGTGCCATATCTAGCCAAAAAGAGTATCGCTTCTTTTTGTCAAAGCTTAGATGGCTGGATGTCTAAAAAAACTGGTAAGTGGTCCGTTGAAGAGGGACGGAGGCATTTAGTGACTACGCACAAGGCATTATTCAAGACACTATATATAAACCAAGTAAGTGCGCTGCAAAAACAAACAAGATTCCAGTACTCGGCTATTGAATAGACAAAAATAGGAGAGTTATTTCTGACGTTTTGGCCAGTGACGGATATTCAAAATAAGGCCGCGAAGCAAGGATTCGTAAAAATTGATGTTCTCTAAAAAAAAGGGCTTTGATCTCGTATTTCCCTTATTTTTTCCAAACTCATGGTGATCTCTAAAGAAAAAGGTCTTCACTTCGATTTGATCTCTCATTTTTCTATTTTTCTCCCAAAATAATAGTGATCTCTAAAAAACATATACAGCAAAACGAAACTATATAAAATATTTTCAAGGAGGGGCCCGAGGCAACTGCCTCATTCGCCTCACCCAATATCCAACACTGGTTTTGGCACAAGATCCCGCCCTAAGGCCGCACGTTCTTCAGCGCCGGGACACAAAAAAATTTTTGCGCAATGCAAACGGTGGTGACGAAACTTGGGTGATTTATTTAGTTTTACCTCAAGATAAGTCGAAATTAAACGCAATGATGAATGTTGATTATTATAAACTTTTAGTTCACAATACTCTTAATCTGAAAATTGTGGAATGCAGATTATACTTCTAGATGTTAAAAAGGATCAGTTGTGATTGATTTTGGAGGAACACTGTTTCTCTGACACCCGAGACTGTTTTGCTTACTGTCGCCGTTAGAGTAAAACTTTGTTGTGAACTAGTTTCGTAATCATTTAAACCATGTTCTTATCCAGCAGAAAACTCAGTAACTTGCACTTAAAATCAAGTTTGTATGAAATAACAGTGTCATATGCAGGTGTCAGATTGAAAAATAGCACTGGCATTTTTCTTAGTCTTGAGAAAATCGTCAATGATTTCTATGATAACAGAACGACTTGATCTGCGGTTGACTATTTGCGTCAAAATCATCAATTAGCTTGTTGCGAGCGTACGTAAACGTCTCAAATTTCTCCTACGGGACATAAAGTTGATAAATTTGTTAATAACTTTTTGGATCTCTACAGCCTTTTTTGTCTTTCAAATCGCAACTAGAAGCGCTCTTCCGTAGATTTTCCAAATTAGAGTTGACGCAAGCAGGAAAAAAGAAAATGATGTAATAAAGATTTTGAAGTAGCTCTGACATGGATAATAAGCTCTGTGCACATAAAACTGGGGCCCGGAGTTTTATCTGGTTTTACGTGGAAGAACCCTCGTAAAAAGCCTAGGCCAGGCGTAAATAAAAATTTAAGTTGATTTTATTCAGAGGTTTCGAATTAGTGGGTCATTTTAAAACTACAAAGAGGTCAAGATATAATAGGACAATCATATTAGATCAAGAGTTATATCAAACTTTTTTAAAAATTCCATTTTGAGTCCAGACATAAAATTTATTGCGAAAGGCAAATGAAGACCAAAAAATGGTCTTTACGTTTACATAAAAAGTTTTTTTCGAATTTCCAAAGTGGAGCTTTTTTAGGTTTTTATTTAATTTTTGCAATAAAGTTATTAAACAGTTTGCAATAAGTAAGGACCATTTTTTCATAATTTGGCTTGAAAATTTTTTGTGAGGAAAGAAGTCATTTGTGTAAATCTAAGACGTTAGAGCTGTAATGAATTTATACAACATGCACATAAAATTGGGGCCCGAAGCTTTATCTGGTTTTACGTGAAAAAATCCTTGTAAACAGCCAGGGCATCGGTAACTAAGATATCTAAGTTGATTTTATTCAGAGGTTTCCAATTAGGGTTAGGGTTAGTGAGTCGTTTTAAAACTACAAAGACGTCAGAATATAACAGGATCGTCGTCGTCGTCATCGTTTGAAGGGCATCCACTCCAGGCCAGACACAAACAGAACTGGGGGCGAGGGTTTATCCTTTTACTACCCCAGACTGCTGCACTGCCTGGATCAGATGCTGGCAGTGATGTTATTAAGCCAGCATCGAGTTTCGTCATCCAAAACCGTCAGACCGCGTGCTCCATGTGGTGCCCGATGTATGGGGCACATTGTTAGTACATGGTCTGCGGTTTGCTCTGAGGCGCCACACTCGCAATTCGGTGAAGGAGCGAGACCCCATTTGTGCATGGACGAATGGAATCGCCCAACACCAGTCCGCAGGCGGTTGAGCTTAACCCAAGCTGCTCGGGGTAAGCCCATCCCAACAGGCCTGACACTGGTCCCGGGCACAAAAACACGGAGCCTGGAAGCACCTTCACAGTACTCCGCGTTCCATTTATGATTTGTCCATTCAGAGGCGCGGATGCCAAGTCTGGCAAGATTATCCAAGAGATTCCGCGCACCTGGCACAAACGGGCGTCTGGATCTTAGTCTCACTTGGCCAGTATCTGAGGACCCACTTAAAAGACCATGCAAAATATGATCGGGGTCCAGAGATCCACGGTAAGCCAAGGAGAGTGTCGCTCCCAGTCAGCGAAGCTCAGCTGGCTGGATGCCTGAAAGTACAGGTAGGTGGTCCGTTGGAGTGGGACGCAGGCATCCAGTAACTATGCGCAAGGCGTCATTCAAGACACTGTCAATGAGACGAGTGTGAGCACTGCGACACCAGACTGGCGCACAGTACTCAGCTGTTGAGTAGACTAGAGACAAGGTGGCTATGCGTAGTGTTTTAGCACCAGCACCCCATCCCGAGCCCACGAGTCGCCTCAACAGTGTGACGCGCGATGATAGTTTTTTGCGCAATGCCACTAAATGGTGACGAAACGTGAGCGATCTGTCCAGTTTTACCCCAAGGTATGTAGGGGTTGGACAGAACGGTAAAAGTCTACTATTGTTGTAGACCTTTAGCTCACGTTTGGCCTCTCGGTTGTTTAAGTGAAAGGCTGTCGTCACCGTCTTAGTGTGACTGAGCTTCAACCTCCAAGTCTGGAGATACGCTGACAGTGTGGACATGTCTTGGCTTAATGTCCCCTCCAAGTCCTTCCAGTTTCCAGAAGAGTGCAACAATGCTAAATCATCAGCATAAGCAAACTTGCTGGAAATCATGGAAGGAAGATCGTACGTATAGATGTTAAATAGGAGGGGAGCCAAGACCGATCCCTGAGGAACGCCGTTTTTAAGACGGCGTAGCCTGCTTTGCTTGCTGTCACCGGTGGTAAGGGTGAAACTTCGATTTCGGACAAGCTCCATGATCATTTTGACCATGTGCTTATCCGGAAGTAGTCTCAGCAGCTTGCAGGTAAGGCCACGGTGCCAGACAGTGTCATAAGCAGCTGTCAGATCGATAAATACGGCACCGGCCTTCTTTTTAGCCTCGAAAGAATCCTCGATGTTCTGGGTTAGCAGAACAACTTGATCCACGGTTGACTTCCCGCGTCGGAACCCAGCCTGCTCTTTAGGGAGCAGTGGATCAATTAATGGTTCAACGCGGGCGTAGATAAGCCTCTCGAGGATCTTGTAGGGGACACAGAGCAGAGATATCGGTCGATAACTCTTTGGGTCCCCCACGGGCTTTGCTGGTTTTGGGATCGCGACCACAAGCGCTCTTCTCCAGATCTTGGGAATTTTGAGTCGGCGCAAACAGGAAGAAAGGAAGTCACGTAACCAGGACTTCAAAGCAGCTCCAGCATGGAGTATAAGCTCTGGGCAGATGGAATCAGGACCCGGAGCTTTACCTGGTTTTAAATGTTGAAGGGCAGCAGCAAATTCTCTCTGTGAAAAATTGTCGGAGATATTTACTGCATCTGGTGTTGTGGCCCTCCAAAGGTCAGACACTTCTTGAAAGACAAGTCGAGATGACTTGCGATCAACAGCCTCGTATTTCCCATTTCTAACCAGCTGAGATGCAATAGCATTGGCTGAAACGGGACAATGACGAGGAGAGTGACGTGACCTACCAGTAAGGTTGTTCAAGATACTCCACGCTTTTCGACTAGAGTGTGAGAAGTCAATGCTCCGAACTGCCTCGGACCATCGATCCCTCCGTTTTCTGTCAAGCTTGGCAAGCAGAGTTGTAGCAGCCAAACTTGAGTCGTCTCCCTGAGGAGACTGCAGAAAGGTTTTATAGAGGGATTCACACTCTGCATCCCAACACGGAATATAGTTGTTTCGATACCCGCGTGGGATAGTCTTCTTGGCTGCTTTCTTAATGATGTTACAGAAGTCCTGGTAAGCCGCATCCACATCAAGTGAATCAGGCGGCAACAAAGTCTTTGCGAATTTATTCGTCAAAGCAATGTAGTGACTCCATTTGGCCTTGCGGAAGTTCCATCGCTTAACAGGCATGCTTGGCACTGCCATAGCAAACCTTGGTGGTGTAATAAGCGAGGGTCGATGTTGTGACCTGGGAAACTTTTCAAGGACACGTCTATCCGGTAAGCGACTGTTTGGACCTACGCTAGCGAAAGCTAGGTCTGGATTGGTGCCAGTGTTCCAGCGGCCGGAATAAAAACTGGCAGCGTCCTTGGCATTATATAGGAGGGCAAGACAATTAATACTTGCCCATCCAGCCAAGCACTCACCATCCGGACTGTTGTCATCATAACCCCAGTCAGCATGACGACAGTTAAAATCGCCAGCGTACAGACAGGGGTGAGGAAACACTGGGAGATCCAGGGTTCGCAATCGCGTTGGCGGTGGTTTGTAGACGTTGACTATTTTATAGCCATCAACGTCCACACACAGCCACTCGATCTCCGATGTCGGTGGAGATTGGTCCAAAAGCGTGTATCTCAGTCGCTCGTGAACAAACGTGGCAAGGCCATGCTTCCTGCTTAAAGAAGACCCAGCTAGTTGGTAGTGTAATAGCACCAACTTCTCTGCATCAGTGCAGTGGGTCTCCTGCAGTAGGATGACGAGTGCCTCAGACTGCATAGCGAGGTGATGAAGAACATTCATCTTGCTTGCAGTGAGGCCTTCGATGTTCAGCTGAAGAATAGTGGGTCTTCGGAACTTGTTGGCAATGTGCCCTGAAAAGGGCAGTTTTATCCTGACATTGCCCCGTCCTGAAAAGGACGTTTGCCGATTAACAGACCCACACTGAACATCGGAATGGGTGGATACCCTTCCGTTTTGGTAGGTTCGGTTTCGGTCTGTCATTTTAAAATCAATGAGCAGACTTACTCACGGCCCAGGCTGCGTGAAAGCACCTACCATCTGGGCCAATAACAGGATCATCATATTAGACCAGAAATCATACCAAACTTTTTTTAAATGACATATTAAGTTCGAACATAAAATTTATGGCGAAAGGCAAATGAAGACCAAAAATGGTCTTTATGTTTACATAAAAAGTTTTTTTTTAATTTCCAAAATGGAGCTTTTTTAGGTTTTTATTTAACTTTCAAAATAAATTGATCAAACAGTTTGCAATAAGTAAGGAAACTCTTTTAAACTTTGGCTTGAAAATTTTTTGGGAGTAAAAAGTCATTTGTGAAAATCTCAGACTTTAGAACCACCATGAATTTATAGAAGTTGGAAACCCCTGTTTTATTGAAATTCAATTGTGTCAAACATCTTGTTTTTATTCTATGCTTTCTGTTTGCAAAACCCACATCAAAAAGCTATAAATTTTTTCACGAAACGTTTTTAAACAAGTATACTTGTATATAAAAATTACGGCGGATTTTTCATTGTTAGGAAAATTTTAAAATAAAAACGGCCTGTTACTTCAAATGCAACGTGAAATGCAATTATAAAAAGTCAGGTGTTGTTTAATTGTCTAAAGGCGTCAGCATAAGAGCTAAGATGTGAACCAGTTAATTCATTTTTTTTTCCTACGAATGAATAGTTATAAGAAAGTTTTATAAAAATGCTTAGTGTAAAGATTGAATTTTGTCCGCTTGATTGATATTCAAGCAATCGAACAGCAATTGTTTTATACAAAAGAATGTATATGTGTAAAATGCTTCCAAGCAATTGCCAAAAGCTCAAAAAAAATGCGATTTGCATGAAATAAGTTCTGCATCGCCTGAGGCATTTTGACTTCAGCAAAGAACGTAATTCGCTTTGTCACGAAAAAATAATTCTTGTTAAAATTCATGTCACTTAATAAAGGAGTGAAATTGAAATTCCACGCTCTGCTTGCGAAAACCAGCAAAAATTCACAAATTTTCAAAAAAACATCTAATTTATTTGTTAACCCTTGTTCGGGGACACATAAAAATAGTACCATCTTATTCAGCATTTCAAATTAGGAAAAGTCAAGAAATTCTAGAATTTTATCTAAAAAGATGAAGTAATTACAAACGTTTTTGCAAGGGCCGGGCTTCAGAAGCCCTGCCGTTGAGGAGAATAGGGTTAAATTGCTGAATAAGATGGTACAATTTTTAGATTCCCCCGAACAAGGGTTAACGGGTAAAACAGACGTTTTAAAGCAAATTTGTGGATTTTTGCTTGTTTTCGCAAGCAAAGTGAGAAATTTCAAATGCACGAATTTTACTCATTTATTGGTTTTGCCTGACGAAGCGAAATACGTCGTTTGCCAGACGTCGATATGCCTGCCGCAATGCAGAACTTATTTCATGTTAATTGCATTTTCGTTTTTTGAGCTTTTGATGATTACTTGGAAACACTTATACATATACATTCTGTTGTATAAAACAATTATTGTTGGACTAAAACAAATGTTGCTTGAATACCAATCGAGTGGACAAAATTCAATCTTTACACTAAGCATTTTTTTATAAAACTTTCTTGTAAATATTCGTTCGCCTGAAAAAAAAATTAACCACTGCACATGTTAGCCCTTATGCTGACGCCTTCAGACAATTAAACAACACCTGACTTTTTATAATTGCATTTTACTTTGCATTTAAAATAACAGGTGGTTTATTAAAAATTTATTTTACAATGAAAAATCCGGCTTATTTTTTATGTATAAGTTTACTTGTTTAAAAAAGTTTTTTTAAAAGTTTATCACTTTTGGATGTGGGTTTTGCAAACAGAAAACATCGAATAAAAACAAATTATTTGATACCGTTGAATTTTAATAAAACAAGGGTTTTCAACTAGTATAAATTCATGACGGTTCTCAAGTCTTGCATGTAAATTTACACCAATGACTTCTTTCATCCAAAAAATTTTTGGAGCAAAAGTTTAAAAAACGATTCTTACTTATTGCAAACTGTTTAATAAATTTATTTCGAAAGTTAAATAAAGAAAAAAAATGCTCCATTCTGGAAATTCAAAAAGAACTTTTTATGCAAACTTTAAGTAAGGACCATTTTTGGTCTTCATTTGTCTTTCGCAATAAGTTTTATGTTTGAACTCAAAATGTCATTTTTAAAAAAATTTGATTTGACTCCTGGTCTAATATGATTATTTTATTATATTCCGACGTTTTTGTAGTTTTAAAATGACCCATTAGTTGAAAACTTTTAAATAAAATTAATTTAGATTTTTACTATCGGATGAGCCGGGCTTATTTACTTACAAATGACCCGGGATTCGTGTTTACAAGGGTTCATGTAAAACTAGATAAAGCTCCGGGCTCTAATTTTAAATTTTATGTGCACAGAGCTTATATTTCATGTTAGAGCTGCTTTGACGTCTGGATTACATAACTTTTTCTTTTCCTGCTTCCGTCAACTCTAATTTTGAAAATCTCTGGAAGAGCACTTGTTGTCGCGATTCGTAAGACAATAAGAAGGCTGTACAGTAGAAGATTCAAAACGTTGTTGACAAATTTATTAACTTTACGTCCTTTGGGAATAATTGAAGACGCTTACCTACGTGCACAACGAGCCAATTGATGGTTTTGACGCGAAAGGTCAACCGTGGATCAAGTCGTTCTGTTAAGACAAATTGACAATTTTCTCTAGTCTAAGAAAAAGACCAATGCTATTTGTCAATCTGACAGCTTTATATGACACTATTATTTCATAAAAACAAAGCTTTAACCGCAAGCTGCTGAGGTTTTTGCTGGATAAGAACATGATTTGAATTATTATGAGGCTAGTTCGCAACAAAAGTTTTACTTTAAGGGCGACAGTAGGCAGAATAGTGTTCCTATCGGTTCCTGTCGATGGGGTGTCATAGAAACAGTGTTCCTCCCAAATCAATCACAACTGATCTTTTCACAACTGAAGTATAATCTACTTTCCACAATTTCCAGATTAAGAAAAAATGTGAGCTAAAAATTAAAATTGATCAACATTCACAATTGTGTTTAGTTACGATTTATCTTGAATTGAAACTAGACAAATCACTAAAGTTTTGTCACCATCGCTCAGCATTTTGCAAAAAATTTTCTTCGCGTGTCTTGCTGTTGAGGTAATCTGCGGCCTCAGGGCGGGTGCTGGTACCAAAACATCCGATACAGCTCTCTTATTTTTATTCTATTCAACAGCCAAGTACTAAAACCTCGTTTGTTCTCGCAGCGCAAGTATTTGGTTTACATATAGCGTCTCAAATGACGCTTTGCGCGTAATCACTGGATGCTTTCGTCTCTCTCCAACGGACCACTTATCATTTTTTTCAAACATACAGTAGTGTGTGAGCTTTGACAACAAGAAGCGACACTCTTTTTGAATAAAAGGTAATACTCTAGACCTGTGCTTTGCTGCTTTTTTAAACCTGCGGAATACTTTGAAAGATTTCAAATATTTGCAGACCACCTAGACCAAGTGAAGAGCTAAATTTTGAACGCTTTCCGTTACCTGAAGTTTCATTTGGCTTTTATAAAAAGCTTAACAATTTTAATCTAAACTCTAAAAATAAAGTGATGACTGTTTTTTCATCTGCAGTTTGCGCAATTAACGTAAATTGTGCACAATCAAGTTTGGGAGAAAACTGATCGAAACAAGTTATCAGTTTATTTGTAAAAAGTTTTTATGTTCACTAAATAAAGCTTCAAATGAAGAAAAAGCGTTCAAAATTTAGTAAAGACCAAAAAAATGTTTTATCATTACACAATGAGATGTACTACACAATGAATTTTTTAAGTTTGTTGGTTGGTACTTCAAAGAAACATAACTTTTTTTCTATTTCAAAGAGTATGTTTGTCGTTTATCGGAAGCATATCAGTTGCAGAGCACTGCTCTAGATCCTGATTATGGTTTATTTATCGGTTATCAAATGCTTACCGACAAACAAGAAGGTCTAAACGCTTGTTTGTGCCTGCTATGCAAAAACTTAAACAATCTTGCCGAATTCGGCATTCGTTCTGCCCAACACATGAATCATGTAGATCGGACACAAAGTACTGTGAGAGTACATCCCAGCCTCTTGCTTTCATTACCAGCGCCTTGCCTTACCTCGCTCGTTCAAAATAGCATGCCCAGAAAAGTTTGAGTTATGCTTAAACGCCTACAGATGGGTTTAGGACAACTGGCTGCAGCCAAAATAACCACTCGGCTGCGTCTAGTTGGGCTGCGCCCAATCGGTTGCAGCCAGTTGGCCTATTCCGCCTGCAAATTGTAGTTGAGCGTTTTTATTTGTGCATAGACAAATGGGGTCTCGTTCTTTTCTCTCATTGCAAATGCGGTGCCATAGCACGAACCGGTGCAAAAGTTGCATCCACAAGCATGCAACATTGGGTATTTATCTCAAAACACTATCTCTGAATGTTAACCCTGTAACAGGCAGTGGCAAACGATATGTCCCGTCTAACAAATTTTTTTTTAACGAGTAGTGGTAAATAGATGGTCGCCAATAAAAATGCTTGTTTTTGGAAAGTAGAATAATCAGATTTTAAGATGGAAATTTCAAATAATTAATTGGCTTCAAAAAAATGTATATTTACATTTGCAAAAATTCTTGGTTACCTCAACTGGTGAAATGAGGGGCATGTTTTATTTTTACGTAAATAAGATATAAATATAAGATATTTAAAAGTAAACTTAAGGTTTTTAGAAAGAAAAAATGTTTATGAAGTTGATTGATTTTTAAAATTAAATGTTTCTAGTGTCTGTTTAGTGGGTGCAGTATTATTTCCACCACTTTCCAGTATTACTTCCACCACTTTCCACTCTGGTTTATTGTACGGGTGTTCAAAGCTTGATTGAAGCATTTTGGATATTATATTAAGGAGAAAATCGAAGACTGTTTATAGACTCACCAAAGACAAGCATGAAAGCTGTGTTGTTGTACAATGGGCCATCTGTGCCATTTATAACTGTCGCATATTCTACTGAAATGTCCGAAACATAAGAAAAAAAAAAAAAAAGGCTATTGAAATTGATAAAGTAGGCTACTATGAGCATAATTGGATGATATGGACTGATTTCAAAATTGTAGCACTCATACTTTGACTTCAAAGTGGCTACACTAAATTTCCCTGTTTCTTTTGTCTTTGGTACAGCAGGGCGGATGCTTCCCAAACTATGGCCATCTAGAGATGAATTTTCTGTCAGGATCTAAAAACGTGAAGGCATATCCTCTTGTTGGTCCAGCTTACGTTTCCTTTACCATCATTGCATATCAAATTAGAGTGAATGAAAAACTTTGTGAAAGCTATGGATAAAGATGGAGAAGGATTTAGGTATCTTCAAGGAAAGTTTTTGACTTTATCCAATGATAATCTGCAAGCAGGTAATTTCAGTGAACCTCAAATCAGAGCACTGTTGAAGGATGGAAATTTTGAAAAAAGTTTGTCTGGAATGGAATTGCAAGTATAAAAAGGGTTAAAAGCTGTTTCACGGCAGTTCCTTGGAAGCAACATCCTCCAATTACGAATAGCTTGTTACCGACATGCTTAATGCCTTTTAAAAACTTGGGTATATGATAAATGATAAAATGCACTCATTTCCACCTTGATTACTTTCAGATAACTGTGGGATGTTTAATGAGGAGTAAAAGTGAACGTTGTACCAGGAGATAACAGTGATGGAGGAGCGCTATCAGAGCCAGTGGAAAGTCCGTATGATTGCTGACGACTGCTGGTCTCTAAAGAGAGAGGACTTGTCTGAACATGCAAGAAACGCTTTAATAATCGCAATAGTAATTTTTAGTAATTTACTGTAGTAACTACAACAAATTTTGCTTGTCGTGCTGAGGTTCTAGCACGGAACATATGATTCAAACGTTGTATTTTAAGGAATCGAAACCTGGTAACAGTTAAATCATATATTTTGTACTAAAATCTAAACACAAAAATTCAGATTTGTTGCAAATCATGTCATTACTCGTGGTCGGAAAGTCTTTTGTTTCAGTATGAAAAATTTAATTTTGCAAAAATAACTTAAAATTTTTTAAAACTAAAACGTATCGTATATTAGTTTGGTTTCGGAAAAGTTACTTGACATCAGCATGACGAATTTTAATATTGTAAAAATAACTTATGTTTTCTCAAACTGCAACAAGCCGTGCCATAACTCGGTTTCAGAACATTTTATCTTTGGTTCAGTATTAAGAATTTTGATGTTGTAAAAACAACTTTTTGAAAAAAAAAAAAAGTTGAAAAAGTTGTGTCACTACCACTTTATAAACAAAAATCGTTGATATTGGCGTCAGTATCAGTGCATGGAGCAGAAGAGAAAAAAAATTTCAAAAGGCAGCTTTTGTAAGCTAGTGAGCCTTAAATTAGCATCTATTTTTTAGCCTACACTCAAAATTATTGCCATTTCCTACACAATATCTAAAACATTTTTACTTTTTAAATCCAGGGCTTATTAAGCGGCTTCTCATTCTGGGAGGGGTCCAAAGAATCTCGACTGTGTCTTGTCTATTGCACAAGGTCATCGTAGGTCCAAATTTGAGTTATTTTTTCCAGTCAATTATTTAAATACCAAATCAAGGTGGCGGCAAAACTGTTCTCGTAGATGCTTTTTTAAAAGTCGAAAAATGTTTAAATTTTCATTCTCTTTGCATGCTTCGAAGATCTTTGAAAATCTGAATTTCGGTTTGTACGAACTTTAAGTTTACTTCATGTTTATTTCGTTAACCCGCATTTTACCAATGTATTCATATGGAACATGATGTAAGTTTTTTTTTATCTTTAAAAAAAATTGCTATTTTCATGTTTTTTTAATACTCCCCGTACAATCATTAACATCTGAGTTTTTTTTAACCCACTGTAGTTTTTTTTAATTTTTTATTTTTTTGGGGGAGGCGGAAAAATAGACAAAAAGTAATTTAATAAATTTGTTAAGTGGCTAAATTTAATTTAACCCATATACTTGCAATGAAAGCCTTTGCTGAAAAATTATAACTTTTTTATTTATTTATTTAAATGCGACTCACGGTTCATAACAGAAAAAAAACAAAAACAAAACAAAACAGCCAAAACTACACGGAATAAGAAATACATACAAAAAAATTGTTAGTGGTGCACAAACATATTTTGTATTTTTTAAAGCTTAGGTAATACTTATCATATATCACAGTTATTGACTTTAAGATTTAGTTGCATAATGCATTTATTTTAACTGTTTATAAATGATGTTTCCATCTGGGAAGATTGTAGGTTTCGACTAAATATTGTTAAATTTTGATGCAAAGTAAAAGCCTAGAGTAGAGGTTCTAAACTGATCGGCGACACAGAGATGGTGTGAAAAAGTGTTCAAACCATATGTTCAGAGGCTGGTTTTTGTTAACAAAGAACAAGTTGGTGAAATTTAGTGTGGAATGAAAGTGAAGACTTTCTTTAGAGATCAATACTTCTTAGTGAAGAAAATCAAGAAATCCGAGACATATTCAAAGTGAAAACTTTTTTGATCTTCACCAATAATTTGGAAACGATTTCGCGAAATTGGGTGCAGAATGAAGTGAAGACTCGACACATTGGGCCACAACAATTTCAAGTTTTTCGGGCCATAATGTTAAAAAAATTGAGAACCCCTAATTTAAATCAAACTTCAAAAAACAGTTTAGCTGATTTGGATAAAAATCAGTATCAGTATCTTTTATTTTGATTCCGCCATGAAAGCATAGTGAAGGAAAAACATAGTGAAGGAGGAAATTTGTAAGTAGTAGAAAGCAGAACAAAAAAAGAAAAAACTAAAAATAAAACTGATAACATTTTGTCTGGCAGGAGACATTGCTTTTATTGTGAACAATGTTTTTTCAAATAGTTTTCGGTTTGTTCAAATAGTAGTGTCGAGACAATAGCGAGTGCGAGTAGCGAAATAATCTGCACTGTGAACAACTCCGACAATCAAGACGTGTATTCCCGTCATACGCACTAAGAAAGCGCCTGGCTGTGACGGATATACACGTCATGCGCACTTAATGGGTTAATAATCTAAACTCAGATTTGACGTAGTCTAATTACAATGATATTTCCAATATGACTGTGGAAGAAATATACACTACTTATTTAGAAAAACAAAAAACTTTTAAATAAAATCAATCAGTTGGAATAATGTAAAAACCTCCATTTGTTGGCCATCAATCAAAAGCTTCTGTGATTCTTGGCCAGCCTGGTCCTTTTGGAGAAGCAAAACAAGCTTTGGAGCGCATGAAAGCCTGGGAGCTTTTTTTTTCAGAGAGCGCTTTAAAAACAATTGTAATCCACACAAATAATTGCATAAAAAAAGTAAAAAAATTTTCAAATCTTTTTCAAAAACTTTGTTTACTTTTACATGCGATACTGATGAAATCAAAATGCGAGCTTTTATTGGACTTGTCTTTCTTCGCGGACTTTTGGGACTAAATTACCACGATACTGAAGTCCTATATAATCCTATAATGGGACCCCAAGTATTTGGCGCAACAATGAGGCAAAATAGACTGGATTTTTTATATAGCAATGTTTCGTTTGAAAATTTCCATACCAGATTACACCGAGGCCCAACGATCGATTTTCAGCTTTTTGTGATGTATTTGAGATCTTTTGTCGAAATTTTTCTTCACAAATAATACCAGATGAGTACTTATGCTTAGATGAAGCTTTATATCCCATGAGGAATAGATTATCATTTAAACGGTTCAACCCCAGCAAACCCGCCAAATACGGTTTGCTTTTTAAATCAATAAACGCGGTCAACTATAGTTTTACGTTTACTGCTACCCCATACTGTGGATAACCGATTGGAGAACCAACAATGTACTATGTAAGTGGAAATGAGGAAGTAGTGAAATATTTTGTCAGCAAACTGCAAAAACATGCGGACTTGTAGGGACGAAACATATCGTTTGACCACTAGTATACCACCGTGTCTCTTGCTCAGTAGTTGGTGTCATACAATATAACTTGTGTTGGAACTATCCAAGCAAACAGAAGAGGCATACCTGTTAAAATTAAGCAATTGGACAACAGAGAACCACTTTTGTATGAATGTTTTTGGGAGACGGTGGACAACAAAGTTTCTCTTTATTCATGCATATGTATTTATTTGCGATAAATACATAAGTTCTGGTAAGCGAAATATCTAGCTGCTGACAACAATGCAGCCCATTTTTGAAACGACAAAAGACGGCGGCAAAAAGAAGACGGCTATATACAAAATGAGGTACTGATGTAATGGACCAACACATGGCCAGTTATACCTGCGAATCAAAATCAAAGCATTAGACTTTGACAAACAAAGATGGCTTTAATAGAGTACGAATGGTGCGGGCGCATCAAGCCCCATTAAAATACATCAAACCCTATTCTCCCCTACACAAGATATTGCTATGTCAATGCTTTGGCTCACTTCACAGTGCCCCCTTCAAAAATTGAAGACCTTTTTTTTAGTCATCACTTTGTTTTCATACACTGCAAATGACTCCCGCTAGGACCAATGCAACAACTGTAATTGCGTTAAACAAAGGCAAAGATCCAAATCAAGAAAACTCTTATGATTTTTGGCATGCAATTGTCAATAGCCCTAATTCGACCGCAAGTTGAAAGAAGGTCTTTGACAGGCTTACAATTTGATGTTCAACGAAAAATTGAATTGATCTTGGGCAAACGTCTTTTCCGTGCGAGTGACTCTATAGTGTTGTAACATTTAGACCTGAAAATTATGCTGCAAACTCTAATTTTAGGAAACGTTGTCGTCTCTGCTATAATAACAAAATTGGACCAGGCCAGAAAATGCGGAAAAAACATGAACAAATCAAAAAATTATTGTCAAATATGTGGTCTTCTACGTCAGCGTTTTTCAAACCATGGGTCGCGACCCAAATGTGAGTCGCCAAGACTGCACGGATGGGTCGCGAAACCTTGTAAATTACCGCACGTAAAAAAGAAAGATTTGCGCACACAACATTTCAAAAGTAAAGATTCTTTTTTAAGAGAACATTACGATTTTAAGACGAAAATCAAGATGCAAGATAAAAGCAAGCTTCCTTTAGTTTTATTTCAATAAATAAAAAACTCTTTTTGTGGCAGTGAAATACATTGCGAAAAAAACAAAACGATGTGCATATAAACAATGATATAAAAAAATAAAGCTTTGTTGGTTTTACAATATTTGTTTGTCAATATTTTAATACTGCTAAATATCAAAATAGAGTCTATTTCAAATTCTTTTATGTAAAAAAAAGTCCATTTTCATTTTTTATCCTTTTTTAAAAAAAGCTGCAATAACTATTAGTAACTACAAAACAATATGGACAGAAGATGTGAAAAGTAATAGAAACTAGTCTAAAATAATTTCCCTACTTCGACCATTCAAACAATGAAGCAAGCTTTCCTTGGCTTCTTTATTGTTTGTAGTTGAATTAAATGTTGCATCAGATGTCACCCTTTATTACCGTTTTAAAATTGGATGTCACCCTTTACGTCCAATTTTTAATTAAGTTTACGACTGTTACAACATCAATCCGTTACAATCGCATTTTACGCTAGTTAAATGAGTGTCTAAACGTAAAAATTGAAGTGACCTAGCTAAATTGCAATTTTGCATACTTTATCACATAAATTTTTGAAAACTTTTTTGTTCTAACAAAAATTAAATAAATGATCTTTACTCTGTTTAAATTTCAAAAAGATAGCTTTAATAATTTTTTAGTTATAAATCGTCAACTTTGGTGGGCTTTTAAAGTCCGGCCGTTGAGGAGTTAATAGTTCGAAAAAGGTTGAGGAGAATAGGGTTAAGTTTAAGTTCTTCTTGAAAAGAGTTTAAGAAGCTGAAAACGTTCAAAAATAAAAATTTATGCATTTAATTGTAATGCTGAGTATCGCAACAATATCCTTAAAGAAAATTTATTCCCTGTCGAAATTATAAAAATTTTTATATTGTACAATAAACAAGTTGACTTTAATTGATCTCACAATCACCATGTTGTAATATGCTAAATAATAAAATAACAATCCATAAAAGCTGAGCCAAATTGAGAAAAATTATTTTAACAAAAAATATTTTTGAATTTATTTTTAATTTTTTAAAAATTGATCAGTTATTTATCATACAATTGATCATTTCATTTCTTTCCGCTATAATCTAATTATAATCGGCTTTATTTATGCATTTTATGAACAATCACATTTGAGAGTTCAAATTATTCCAAGTTTTCAAACTAAAAATTTTAGTGAGTGTTTAGTTCAGGGGTGTTCAACCCATGGCCCACGAAGACTTTTGAGTGAATCGAGCGGTAGTTTTCGAAATGATGCAAAGTAAATAAAGTAATTGTGTTTACAATAAAAATTTATTTTAGTCGAAATGAAAACTCAAGAAAGTTCTTCATTTGAATTTGAAAGTAAAAAACTTCTTCAACATTAAAAAAATCTTCACTTGTAAAATACGGCTGCGGTGTTTTAAATACTTGGCCCGCAAATATTCTTTATAAACCGATAAAGGCAAAAATTCTAAATACCATGCAAGAGGTTTCAACAACCCAGCAATATCTTGGTATCTGCGAAAGCAGTTCGGTGCAATTTCTCGAGAGCTGCTCGAAATATAGCATTTAATAACTCAAAAATCAGGAGGATACATTGGTTTTGCAAATTAGGAGAATATACATGTACAGTATAAATGATGTAAATAAATAAATGCAGAACCATCGGTTGGAATAAATAAAGATATTATTGTCAAATGTCTTTTGAAAATATCAAGCCCATCAAAAGCCGTATAGGCAATGAACTTGTATGTAACGTAGTTTCAGTTTCAGTTTCTTTTTTTTTTCGATACAAATATTGAAAAAAATCTAACATCAAATTTTACAAGCTAACGATAACAAGGCTTAAATGACCGAAAATCTGCAGTCACAGCTGCTGTTAAGTTCTTCATAAACAACTGGGGAAAATCTCGACAGTAATAAAGTGCTTATTCGTATCTATTTCAAAAAGACTTGACTAGATTTTATGATGTTAAAAGCAAAACAAGTAATTAGGTTATCCAACAATGCTGTAAACTCAATTCCAAGAACAACATTTTTTCGGTTTGTTGCACCAACGCAATTGTTAATAATTTCACACTAATGCTTGAAGTTCTCGAAGAATTTGCCATAGATGTAGGATACTTTACTTTGCATTGTTTCCGGGACAAAAAACCGGGTGTTCCAAGCTGGATGAAGCAGGATACAGTATTTAATTCCATTTTTTAGTTTATTTTAATTGGTTTGGAGAATAGATTTTTGGAAAGATCCATGTTTAGCTTATGTGGCTCATGACCTTTTCGCATGGGCAAATATTTAGCTATTTATATATTATTCTATACTAACTGGATTAAAAGAACGGAAAGCAATATAAATTGTAGGGAATTGTAATTGAATAATAATACTGTAATAATAATAAAAACGCCAATTTTCAAAAAAATGCATGTTTTACTTTCACCTAAAATTATAAAACTTTAAAATTACTAAATTTGTTTACAAATATAATAATGGGAAATAACCTATAATATTTTAGGACTTTAGGAGTATTTTTGCGGGACCAAATCTACTCACAATTATAATAAAAGATTGTCTTGTGGTAATCAATTTAATCTTGTACTATTCAAAACAAAAAAAAACGCAATTTTTAATTAAATATAATGATATCATAATATGGGATTCAATCAGGTACCGTAATCAATTTCATTTTGAAAGTTTTCATATTGTAAATTAAAAAATGACTTTATGCTATTACTTTATTAACTAATGCAATATAACTTCGGTTGGACTCCCAGATTCAATATTTTTTTAGTTTGGTTTCAAGTTTTCATTTTTTCACTATTTTTCTTATTACAGCTTGGTTTTTAAACGTTTTATATCTTTAGTTTCTTTAATTTTAAATGACGCAATAAAATTGCTGCTTGTCTAGAAGCTTTTCCAGTAATTTTGCAGTCACCTTGTCACTACATTCAATGTCATCATATGTTAAGCGTATATTTGTAAACATTGTAAATGCTTTGTGGCAAATAAACAGAATGTGAATCTTTAGGTTTAAGATATTAAACTTTTTTCATGGTTGCGCTTGGTTTTGGAAGAAAGTTTTGTTCCAGGCAAGTTTATTACAAATGACCGATTGCACTGAGATTTCCCACACCAGTTTTACGCCACATGTTGTGAGCAAGACGTTTGCGGCGTGCATTAGGGTGAAGTGAAAAAAAACTCTTTTTTGAAATTAAATTTTTTTGGCGTCTAAATACTTGGTAAATGTTATAAACTCACTTTAAAACAATTTTCAACGTCTAGCTCACATTGATGGCCGTTCTACCCATCAAAATTGTAGCGACGCCACAACAAATTCAGAAATTTCTGATAATTTTAAAACCGCTGGGGCTAGAATGTTGATTTTGGTGTCAAATGATGCAAAATACATAAGCTTTTATCTGACTTCAGAGATTTTTTTCTCTGTCTGCAACAGAAAACAACTTATACTAAAAACTGTTTTTTTGCTTAAAAATGAACAGTATTTCTAGCGTAACGCAATTTCATGGCCAATCAATCTGAAATATTTTCAGATTACTTAGTTATCTTAATAGGAATGTAAAAAACAGTTGTGTAAGATATCGCGATGCAGTATAACCAGCACAATATTAAGGATTTGAGAATAAAATATTAAAAAACAAGTCTCAAAGTTAGTAGAAAAAATGATGTTTTTAGGGTCAAACTTTTTCATCATCTGATGTGATGAATAAGCCTACTTAAAAAATGTTATAAAACTTATTTTAAAACTATTTTCAACTTGTAGCTCACATTGGTTTCTTTCATATTTTGTTGGGTCAATTTTATAAATTTAGATTTTTTAAGTTTTTGTTGTACTTTATTTATCAAAGTTTTTTAAGATTTTAAAGTACTGTAGATTTTCAATCTTTTCTTCTACAAATGTGAAAATTACTTTTTGAAACACTTATGTGATTTTAATTTGGTTTATTTTATTGTGACGTTATTGAAATTTTTTTGATTAAAAAAAACTGTATCCCTGAAATAGAATTTTGTAATCATAATCATACTCATCATGATATCATCTATTTATTCTTTTCACTCGCACGACAACGTGGGAGACGTTAATACTTAGAGCTTCGAAAATGCCAAGATATTGCTGTCAGGTTGAAAATTTTTTTTTTCTTCTTGGCACTGCACGTTTTTTAGTTTTTTAAAAAGCAATAAGACTGAAATGTGTTGTATTAGATCAATCTTTTTACTTTCTAGCAAAACAGCAAGGCATTTTACATCAAATTTCTTAATGCGATCGTGATGCTTATCTACAGGGTGACCCAAAAAAACAGAACCCATACAAACTTTATTAAATCTTATCAACATCAATAGAATTTCAAGAAACTTGGTCGACTTAAATATCAATCTTTGTACCATCATTCCTCAAAGTTTTAGTTATTTTGGTTGCTATACATTAAAGTTAAAAATTAACAAAAATAAACATCACATGTACAGGGGCGGATTAGCAAATTTAACTGGCCCGGGAACTTTCAAATAAAACCGGCCCATTTTTGACAACTAATTGCAAATCTTACTAAAAGGTTACATGGTTCATTTTACAAACTACATCATATTTAGCCCATTTCAAAAATAAATATTTAGAATTAACAAACAAACATTATCAAACACTGTTTATAGAGCAGCAGTTTCCCCATTTCTGCGTTTATTTTTGATAGTTCGTCGATGATCGTATGGTTTGAAATGCGTAACAAAACGTCTCGTTCGACGCACATCAAAAGAAGTTAATCCAAGCAATCTTCGCCTAGCTGATTTCTTAATCGGTTCTTTATATATATCTCAGCTTGCTAAAGGTTCTTCCACAATCAACTAGTGTAACAAAAAGAGTAAGAATTACTTTGTAAGCCTATGTCTGATATAGAAGAGGATAACTTCTGTAGTACATTCTACATCTCCCAATCGCAGTATAATCGCATAGAAAACAATTTTGGCATCGATATTTTTAAATGTTGGGGCTTTCGTCCGATCTCACATCTTGGTAATCAGTTTTTTAAAAACAAATTAAAATTTAAGTTATATTAAAGAAAATTTATTAATATCAGCACAGTTGACCTGCGAAAAGTGCTGGATGATAATATAAGAACAAAATTTTGATCATCAGAACAAAATTTCCATCGGTATGGAAAATAGGCATCAAGTAATTATAGGCTCGGGTTGTCTCATGCAGTGAGATAAAAGGTCAAAACACTAACCGGTAAATATTTTATCAATAATAATATCAAAAAAATGATCACCTGCTTCATCCAATTCAGTGCAGTGCTCAGGTAAGATCTTTTTTAATTCCGGCCATTTTGATGCGAAATCCAAGAGCTCTTGCCGAAGATCTTGCTGAACAGGAGAATCTGAACTTTTATTTGGAAAAAGGTTGCATATCATATTCACAGCTGAGATTGGAATCTCATGAAGAACTGTTTCAGAAAAGCGATTGAGATCAAAGTAGCTTAAGTCAGCATATAACTTTTTAAGATTTTTTGTGGCACAAACTTTTAAAATAGCCTGAAATGTCGCTATAGATGTGGCCATCTATATAGACAAAACTCTTTTATAAAGAGAGGGTAGCCTTGAAAAAGGCTGTTTAAGAAAATTTGAACGTTTTCGTGTAGCTCTCATCAGGAGAAATCGCTACAATGAGTAAAGAACTGAAATGTCGAAATTATATTGCTTAAGATTGTCGTTTCGCCGAGTAAGAAATTATACTGAAGCGCAGTTGATTAGAAGCATCAGCCACCAAGCGGTCGAAAAGTGAAAAATTTTTGTTGTTTCGTCGAGTTAGAAATGGAACAATTTTTATTGGACGGAATTTGGATGTTTAACTTGGCAAAATTATAGTTGTAATTTGAAGTCTGAAAAAGAATAGAATAAAACCAATATAATTATGTTGATAATTTAAGCCTATAAACGAACTCTTTTTGACGGCACAATGCAGGTTTGCCTGAAGTTATGTGGATGGATTCTAACACAGCAAGATGAAATTCAGATCTGGCTTTGGATAGAATTGAAAATTGATTATCATTGTAGTGAAGGGCGCAATTTGGATGTTTTAGAAGATGAGTGCCAATAGACGAATCACAATTAGGTGTGGAGGAGTTTATTTTACTTTTTCGCGTTGGCTGAATTCTTTCTTGATTGGTTTTGTTTCGGATAGTTTTCGGGACATGTTGGCGGATTCTGTCCTGCAGACGTTGAGAACTGCTTCTCAACCAACTTCTATCAATATATATATATATATATATATATAATTAGATAATTAACTTACAGACCACAAAATTTTTTAATTTAACATTAAATTTATTTGCCCCAACAGACTGTTTCGCCTGCCTATCTCGTCAGGGGGCGGTTAAAAATCTTATTCAAATATAATTATTATCTAACCGCTCTGACTCGACGTCATTAAGCACTTTCCTGATGAACACCTGATCAACAACAAAAAATTTAAAAAAATTTTGTATATATATATATGTATATATAGTATATAGTCTGGACTTCGCTTTCTGATACTGGCGGAATAGATGTGTCAGAGCAATTTTGATTTACTAAATCTGATGTTGGTACATCATGATAACTTACAGACTGATGCTGATCTTGATGTTCTAATAGCAAAGCGGGATTAACTGTCGTTTGGCTTTCCGTTGAGGTGCTTGCTCTTGCAAATGCTTCCTGAGTGTTCGTACATTTAGCAGCAATTTCTTTCAATTTCTTTTTCTTTCTTTCACGTTCTTTCTCAGTTCCACCTTTCCGCTTTTTTGTTTCTTTTTCTATTACTTAAAATTTACAGAGGCCTGGAGAATGGGTGGTAAACAACTATGTGGCATACGCGATATCAGTTCTCCTGCGACTCTTTATTACGTCATAGAACTGCAAATTAAGAAAGGAAGTTACCACTGACGCTTTATTTATTATTTGACGTCAAGTCACGACAGTCACAAATCACAATAAGGAAATCATAGGTACTGGTACAAAAATACTGTTACTGAAAAATAATTGTGAAATCGTTATGTATGAAACTGGTTCATATTTTTGATCATTTGTTGGTTTTTTAAAGTTAGTTTTGAGGCAACCCAGTGAATCGCTGGACCGGCCCACAGTCGAGCGGCCCATCGGGAAACTCCCGAATTCCCGCCGGGATAATCCGCCCCTGCACATAAAATTAGACATAAACGAATAATCTCTATTTAAACCTTTGCTTCCACAAAGGTTTAAATTTTCTATTTTCTCGCATTTGTTTTTTGTTTGAATTGCTGTAATTTACCGTACTGCCATATTCTCTCAAACTCAGTCTTTTCTAACCGATATTTTAATATTTCATTACGTCACATATGTTTCTTTATTACGTTTGATGCTGTTGGTATCAATTTTGTTTCGAATGCATTATTATTTTTATTCCATTGCACCTGACGAAGTGAGCAGTAGCCTACGAAAGCTTGTGACCAAATAAAAAATAGCCACCTTTATTGCACAATTTTTTGTTTCTCTCATTCAATTGAGAAAGTTAGAAAAATTTGAATAAAAGTTTTAAAATTAAATTTAGGTGTGAAATATTCTTAAATTGCTTATAATTAATTCTTCAGCCTTAACTTCTCAAATTTGTGAAAGGTGCTGTAGACTCGGAAAGGAAAAAGGCAAAATCTTTCTGAGATTACACTGTATTGTACCACACTTCTTTGATTTTGTGCAATTTTGCCTTTCTCCTTTCCGAGACTACAGCACCTTTCTCCCAATTGTTGAGACTATAAATACCTTGATTTTCTCTGATTCGTCCCATTTTGACGCGTTTGCCACTGATGAGAGTGTCACAAAAAGCTTATGGCTCCGATAAAATCGACTTTGTTTAAAACGATAGTAAAAATGTTTTTGTAACATACAATATACACAAGAAGAGATATATTTTTTTCGCTTAGAGCTAATAGAGAATAATATAACATTTCTACCAAATTTTAAAATGATAAATATTTTTATCATAAAAATTAAGAATTTTTCAACTAAAAATTGCATATCTCGAGATGGGGAGCCCTAAAAGTCTTCAGAAAAGGAAAAGAATTTGTGAAATATAGTAAAACATGTATTGTTGATTGCAAATTTGTAAAAAAAAAAATAGCAAGGAGTTACAGTCCAAAAATTCTTATAATATCAAATATAAATTGCAGAAAAAAAATATTTAAAGTACATAGCTCCACGAAAAATAAAAAAATCAGCCCAAAATAGGTTTTGTCGGTAAAATTTGATGAGGTACAAAATTTTGACAATTTTTGACTTTATTTCACCCTTAAAAATTAGTAAAAAGATTCGTGGGCAACCAAAACAAACGTGCTACAAGTTTCATGATGCTACAAAACCTTAAAAAATTTATTTTAGCTGACTTTAGCGTGGGCCTTAGTCATAAGCAACTTAAATAATTTTATCTATTCGACTCACTTAGCAACTTCAGTTTATAAGCAACTTCAATAACTTTACGCGCTTGCCACGGTGGCGCAGGTAGAGTTGTGTCAAAATTTCTTCGTTATTCACTGATAATCGGTTTTTAAAGGAGAGTTTCAGTCTTTGCTTAAATATAAAAATGCTAACTGATGGATATCAAGCAAATAATTTTCCATTGAAACAAAATCAATGCCTTAGTCAAAAATGCAAGATTTAGCATTGCTTACACAAGACTTGCAGTAATACAACATTCACTGCTTTATCATTTCGTCTATTATTAATTTCTAGTCGACTTTATGATTTGGAGAACCAAAATTGTCTGGTCTGTAGTTGCTGCCCTACCTCTTTAATATCACTGGTCAGTTTTAGGAACCCACGAGAGACGGTAAGTTCTTTTTCTCTGGCCTGGTTAAAGAACATAGGAGGCCGAGAAATTTCGAACAGTAGCGAATAAATCGATTATAAAGTTAAATCGTATCAAAAAATTGCCTATATTGCTTTTTGTTACGAGGTTTTTTGTAGTCAGTTATGGCCTGGATATTAGTGATGATGGGTTGGACATTTTCAAAAAATACCACGTGTCCTCAAAATGACTATTTTTTTACAGCCAAGAGTAATTTTATTTTTTGTTCACAATTAAACAGTGCTCTTCCAGTCTTTTACAAACGAAAATTAATAGTATTCAATAATCTTCTAAACAAAGTGATAAATGGTGCCGTTGCCAAGATACACAAGCACCAGCGCAAGACATGAAAGAACTTCAAAAATGAGTTGCTGAAATTATCCACTGAAGGTAACCAGGCCCATTAATGGAACAAAAAATATCTAAAATTGCAAATAGAAGAGAGAATTGTCAGTTTATATGAATCCGCTACATGGACTGGAATGTGATAATATGTATTTTCGGTGTCAATCCAGCTATACCAAAACATTCTGTTTGCCATTGTCAAAAAAATTACTTTGTTAGTTGTTTGAAGGACCTATAGAGTAACTTTAAATTTTATCTAAGATCCCGAAATTAACGTACAGCGATAATTTTCGGAAGGCGTTTTTACCATATTCATTGAATTTACCGATGACTGTAGCTCTCAACCAAAATGCCTTGATTCTTTAAAAACTCACGAATACTAGAATCTTTTGAAATGAAGCATCAGAAGGCTGTGAAGACTGCAGAGTAAACTCCGTGAAGATACACCGCAAAATAAAATTATTGCTTTAGTAAAATTTAAACAGTGTTTGTCCATTGAGGTTGAAGCATAAATTAAAATAAAGTACAAAATCTGCTCCTATTACACCATATTGTAAAAATATCGTAAAAAAGTTAAAGTGTAATAGTTGTGGAAATCCAAAATTTTATTTTTGCTTTTGTTGTCCGTCAAAATTAGAGGAAGCAAGTCGTGTATCCGTGTTAAAGTTCTTTAAGAAAGTGAATTATGTGTGGTAATATGATTAAATAACTGGCACAGTATTAATTAAAAAATTAAAATTCTGAAAACTTTTATGCACAAAAAATATTGAACTAGATTTTGCTGCCTGTGGCGTCCAGGCCCTTTCGTAAATGTCGAATTGCCTTTTTAACCAAAGTGCGGCGCTACTGAATAAACTGCAGATCACGTCCTTATAACGGCCCATACAGCGACACCACGCGGAACACGAGGGCTGAGGGTTCTGAATGATGAAATCCGGTGCTGGCCCAACAACATCACTGCCGACATCTGATTCAGGAAAAAGGATAAACCTTTGGCCCCCATCTCTGTTTGTGCCTCACCCGGAGAGAACACTCTTCTAAACGACGACAAAGACGTCATATGTTGAGTAATTTTAACCGACTTTACAAATCCAGTCTATCCAATATTTTTTCAAAGGAAATGATTTTGTGATATGAGTTCAAATCCTTGTCTAGTCAAACTCTTGCAACGAGGTTTAGCTTATCTCTGTTTTGTGGCTTTGTAAAATTTATTAATTTCAATCAAGTCTATTTTACAGTTGTTATAAACGCGTAAATAACAAACTGATAAAGTTAAAATAATTTTCGACAAAAAGAAAACAATAAAAGAAAATTCCTTTTGGAGTCAAGTTGGTTTATTTTTCATTAAGGAATAATTAAGAAATATATTAACGATGAGTTCAATAAAAATATGTATAAATTGCGGATTTTGGATCAAAAAAACAAAAAAGTGTTAGGGCATTGCAGACAATTTATATAGTTATTTTAAGTTTATTGCCTCATACAGTGAAGACATTTATTATAGATTATAAATTAATTGATTTTTCGCAAAACCAAAAAACTACAGTTTTTTCACAAAATATCGCTTGAGAATTATTGAAAAACTATCTTCAAACAATATAAAAAACAATAAATTCAATTTAGTTTAAAATATAAACCAAAAAATTTTGATTGAAAGAACACGATTTCAAAACTTAGCAAGAAAGATAAAAATTGCTTTAATAAACGAAAAAAATCAACTAATCAACGATGCGAAGGTATCAATAATTCTGTGTGGTTCAATATCGTAGGCGGTAAGAATAAGCAAGGATTGATAATTTTTACTCATTAATTGCGGAAGAATTACGTATATCATAGCTTACTTGTTCATCAAAAGTCTTGCTATGATTGGTTTATAAAACGAAGCGAATAGAACGTTTGGCTAGTATTATTGGAAAACTACAAATACTGTATACTGTAACTTAAAAATTATTTTGTTTTATTAGAAATATTTAAAAAAACCTTGAAAATAATAAGTACAATTTGATGAAATGATATAAAAATTCATAAGCTCAATATTTAAAAAAAAAGAATTTGAAGAAGTTGTAAGCAGTGGAAAGTACGACGGAATTACTTTTTATCGCTATTCCACGCCTGATAAATCTTTGCGACAAATTTTTCAGAAGTACCAGATTATGACGTCGCTATTCGATCTTTTTTTTATTGAAATAAACTACTCCAGGCTCATTCTTATGTTTGAATAAAACCTCTGGGAACAATTAATCTTGCAATAGCAGTAAGATAACCTGGTTCAACTGCTGCAGAACCACAGCGACATCTTTTGGAGAGAAAACGTTTGGTTTCTTGCCACATAATTCTTTAAATAAATTACTTTCTTTTTTGCACCCAAGTAAATATGTTTAATAATGCAAAAACAACTACGGTTGCAAATTAGAAAACAAAACTTTAACTGCGATCAAGATGTTACACTTTTTTAATCAAATCATGGGTGGGTTTGTGCGCCCTCTAGCGAATTTCTAAGGAACAGTTAAGAAGTTAACTGTTATTATTCACGCCATGTTATCTTAGAGCTCAATTCTTTCAAAACTTTTTCTTTTTCAAAAAACCAGCAATCTCTCAATCTGCTTTACATTTGTATTGCAAATAACGAAACGAATCGCAAAGTAATAGTTAAGAAGTAGCACTTAGGAAATAACAGTTAAGAAGTAACAGTTAAGAGGTTGTTAACTGTTATTATGCACGCTCAATTCTTTCAAAACTTTTTCTCTTTCGCAAAACCAGCAATCTCTCATTTGCATAACATTTGTCCAAGTTTTGTGGGAAATAGTCCAAGTGTGCATGCAAAAAATGAACTTTCAAACTCATGCGACATCCAAGCGCTTCAAAACAAGCCAACATGTTTTTTACAATGTTTTGGTATTCAGGATCTTTGGTGTTGCCAAGAAACTTAGATACTACTTCTTCAAAAGAAAGCCAGGCTTTTTTTTCCACATCATCTGTCAACAAGAGCAAGATGTAAAATATTTCTAAAGCCTGGTGTAAGGGACTCCCTCAACGGCCCGTCACGTTTAATCCAATGATTACTCTTGTCTCTACTGTCTCATTCGCACATAAAACAAGGGTTTTTTGTAAACTCAGACTGTTGACCCAGTAGCATATATAAGACTTTAAAATCAACACAGATTTTCCACGTATGAGTGCTATATTGTAACTTCGACAGCAAAATTTTTGTGTTTTTATAAGACTCTTTCATGCAAGTCGAATGAGCTAAAGGGATAGAAGCAAACTGATTTCTATTGTGCAATAAAACAGCTTTCAAACTTGATTTCGATGCATCATTAAAGAGGCGCCAATCACTAGGGTTATAAACGGTTCCCAATTTCTCTATTAGACCTTGAATATCCACACAATAGACTAAAGAGTGTTTCATGGCAAAGAAGCGAATATATTCTTTCTCACGATTTTTATACCAAGCAAAAGTGGTATCAGTGCAGAGCATACGTTTTGCTTTCAATCTGGAGCCCAGAATAAGAGCAGAAGTTTTTGGCAAATTCAAATCTCTGACAAGGTCATTTAGCTCGGCTTGATTAAATGGCTTTGGCTGCTGATCATCACCAGACTCATACTCTGAACAATCTGTCAACTGGCTATCAGACAAAGACTCCTCACTGACAGAATCTTCAACTGTTTCCAAAACTATTAGAGGCAATGGAATTGGTACACTTGGTCCATGAGGAATCGGTCGGATGGCACCAGTCAAGTTAGAATATTGAATTTTATGCTTATTTTTAACATTGAATCCAGCAACAACACATGAGCAAAAGTAGCATTTTTTGCCATGTCTATTCGGCTCCCTCCAAACCATTGGAACACCAAATGCTAAAGGCTTTTGCTTTCCAATGCTTCACTGCCTCAGTAAAGAAACACAATTACGACACACTTTGTGCGGGGCCCATGCTTTGTCTTGGTCTCCTAACTTAACACCAAAATAAGTATAATAGACATTTTCAACAAATGTTGTTATATTCTGCCGTTGAACAGATGGAAAAAAGCTTCCGCATATGTAGCAAAATACATCTGGATCATTAACGCAGCCTCTTCGCTTACCCGACATTTTTCGTTCTAAAACTCAAGCAATAGCCTAAACAAAAGTAATTGCAAGACTAGGTAAACTAAGAATAGTAAAGTCGTTTTAAATTGAAACATGATTATGACATCACAATCAAGTGTAACAACTACGACAACAACAAAGATGACGCAACAATACGAGATGTTTCTTAGAACAGTCTGTTATTACTACTGCAAAAAATTCAAATTGCAGATTATGAAAAATCCTGACGTGATAGAAAAAAAGGGACTTCAATTCGTAATCAGCATACACAAATCGTCTTAGAAGCAACCATTTTAGCCAGAAAATAAAAACCATGTCGACCAGTGTAATTAACAGTTAACTTCTTAACTGTTACTTCTTTACTGTTATTTCCTAAGTGCTACTTCTTAACTGTTATTTCCTAAGTGCTACTTCTTAACTGTTATTTCTTAACTGTTACTTAGCGATTCGCTTCGCTACTTGTAATACAAATGTAAAGCAAATGAGAGATAGCTGGTTTTTCGAACAAAAAAAGTTTCGAAAGAATTGAGCTCTAAGATAACATGGCGTAAATAATAGCAGTTACTTTTTAACTGTACTTCTGAAAAACTTTTACATTAACCTATATCCTCCTGAATCTAAGTTTTTTGTTCATTTCTCTATTGTAGCTTTGGAATGATGTAACTCGAAGGGAAAAAACACTCTTTTTGTGAAAAACCTTTTTTTTCGTGAGATATGAATGATTTCACTTCCGTCAGTTTAAACTGACGCTAGGAGCAGGAGGGTACATGTAAAACAAAACGCAAGATCGCTTTTCTTTAATTTTTTTTATTTTTAAACCAAAGCAATTTTTGATAACAAGCAAGCCTACAAACAGATAACATCGTTAATAAACAAAAAATTTTAGTTCACAATCATTCGTTCACATGTCGAACTACATCACATTGTCTATTGGAAAAGGTATTATTTAAAGCGATCAGGATATAGACAAACATTGCAGGCTTTGCAGGAGTACCAGAAGTTCTGAGCATTCTGGTTTGGCACATCGTTGTGCGTCTCCTTAACAATTCAGTGATTGGTATCACTGAAACATACATGTTTACACTGCTGTGACCTTGATCCAGGAAATAGAACCTGTGACATACCTTTACTTTATTATAAGTGTCTTTACTAACAAATGGAATTGAACTCAGCATCGCGACGGCTTTGCCTGTACCCACAGTTTAGGTAGCCAAACTTAATTGGTTTCCATGAATACGATATAATTGTTGGCTCCGTGCTTCCCAAAGTATGGCACCATGGATTTGTCAACGCTTAGATGTTGCTCGGGTTTGTAGTAAGCCACACTCTGCTTGTTTATTGCATCAAACTGGTCTAAACAGGTCTAACTTTGGCAAATCTGTCAGTTTTGTCCAAGCTTTTATTATCAGTAAGATGAAGAAAATGTTTGCTTTCTTCAAACTCATTCTTGATCATCAGCGCCGTGACCATTCGGTCCTGGTTGTCCTCTCTCCTCTACCAATACATTTCTTGTCGTGGCAATTGATTATAACCGCTCAGCACAAGGATGGCAATAAATTATTTCAACTTTTTATGGTCATCATGAACGAGCGGTTGCTTTTGTATCAAGCATACTTATTTAATTCCAAAAATATTCTTTCCATCTCTTCAGTCGTCACGAACTTTTCAAATATTTCATGTACCAAGATATTCTTTTCCAAGGAAGGGTGTGTCAAGGTCCAGTTATCAAGAACTCTGTGCACAACTGCACATCCATTTTACCCTTCTTCCATTTCAGTTTTGAAACAAGAAGTTTCATCATCCTTCTCTAAAAAACACATTATAAAGTTGAATACCAACATGAAATACAAAATTATGCAATTTAAAAATATTTGGCGTTATGTACCAAGTTCACATAATGCAAGCATTGCAGCAAGATCACATAAAACAGTTGATGAAAATACTGTATATCATAGTATAGCAAGATCTATAAGTTCATTGTTGAAATATGTGTATATGCTACATTTTTGTTGCTGGCGGAACATAATATTGTTCTGACAGGGAAACATTGTTTGGTTGAAAGTCACCAGCAGATAACCTAGTATTCTAGAAACAAGATAAAATACAGAACCTTACCTGACCGCTTGCTAAAGCTTACGATTCATCAGTAATCAGTTTTGTGCCTCCTGTTCCTTGCAAATCCTATTCAGCATCTGATGGGAGTTGCCTTCCGCAAAGGTTGTCCGGAATACAATTAACATCCTTTCTATCATCTTCGTCAGTGTCTATACCATCATTCTTTGGGGGAAAAATGATAACATTTGCGGAAGACACAGATTCACCAGCAACAAAGGTGTACTTAGACACTTAAGCTTCAAGTAATTCTTATAGTTCAAAAACGGTCATCTGTTTGTTTTCGTGCAGCAGGTTAGCCATAGCGGCCTAATAAATAAAGCCTAGGAATGCTAGAATTAGCAGTTGTAAATATTACTTTTGTCGCTTATAAAAAACAACTCAAGTTACTCAATACTTTTTGTCAACTGCCTCGTTTAATTTATAGTGATTTTCAGTGTCAATAAACAGACACAAATAAACAATTAAATCCAAGGTTGTTTAGCTCTAATTAACTTTAAAGTTAACACGATTCAACTGGATTTAAACTTGTTAGGCTGCCTGTTAAAACAATAATCCCAGTAAAGTGTATCCGACCAAAATAAAAAAAAATTTTGTGTATATTACCCTACCTCCTGGCAAAAGTTGCTCCCAGCATGCTTTCTGTCTAGATAAGCAAATAACAAGACACTTAGCTTATCAACTAGTTATCGACTAGTCCTGTATCAGTTCTCAATTACCAATTAACTAACGAAGTATTTGCAAATACTCAAAAACTACAACCATTCTGTGACATCACAATGAAACGATATAATTCTATCAGGTTTGCGCATTCGATAAAAAAAATCGTGTTTAACGTCTGAGTGTACCCTCCTGCTCCTAGCGTCAGTTTAAACTGACGGAAGTAAATGAATCGCAAAACTTTTGCAAGCCTGTTTTTGATTCTTTTTTAGCTTATTACCACTTCAATAATACATGTTTTAGCTATCTTTAGTAATTTTTTAATTTATTTTTAATTCACAACCGTATGATGGCAGTTACTTCATTTTGCAATACAAAAAATGCTTTTTTTAAAATTAGCCTGTTGTAAATATTGCGATAATTTTTTATTTATAATTTAAAACGGTTAGACAATTAGCTTGATTCCTCATTGTCAGTTTAATCTAAAAACTGGAGTCCTACAAGTATCAATGTGCTTAAAATCCTTCTTTTTGCGCCGTCAGTTTAAACTAACGCTAGGAGGATATGGGTTAACTGCTCGTTTGAAAATTTTATCTGTTACTTTATATTTACTAAGCTAACGAAGAACTAACAAATAACAAAAAAGTAATTATACATTATAAAATTTACAAAGTTTGTAATTTAACTGTTTTTTTTGTTATCTGCTTCTGCCTTTGATATGGTAATAACGTATAATCGCTATCTGTTGGTTTTAAGTTTTTTAAATTTTAAAAGTAGCAGTTAATAACAGTTATCCAAAAGTAACAGTCAAGCACATCTCTACCATACGCTCGCTCGATCGCATTCATGTAGAGACTAAGAGAGAGATGATTTGAGACAACTCGAGAGAGGTAAATCGAGAGAGAGTAACGTAATCTGGTTGAGCGTTGGTTTGGGCGCAGAGCGTGAGCAAAGAACCCTTTGATTGTACTGCGTGGATAGGTAAGTGCTGTAATTGTTTTTGCGCCTGTGTTTGGAGATCGGTTCTACAGAGGTAGAATTATTTGTATTGGACAAATTAAGTTGTAGCGCTGATTTTCGCTTTGCAGTGGCAGAGCGTGGAAGAGAATTTTTGTCAATTGTAAGTTGTGAATTCTGAAATACATTCTTTTTAATTAGAGACAGCGGTCTCTGTTTGTCTATGGAAAAAAGTCTTCAACGAATCAATCCGAGCTTGGTTCAAGACAACTATATAACAGCTTCAGGCTCATAGTAAACTACTTGTTGAGCCGGAATAAAATAAAATTTAGACACAACTTTTTTTCAGCGCAGTTATTCAGGTTACCTTGTTCAACTGGTTCTTTAGGATTCCAAAACAAAGTCTGTGACATTGAGGTTTAAGTTTATTCTTTTTCGGTGTCTGGTAAACATAAAAAATAAGTGCTGCCAAAACTTGTCCTTAATTTTTTAAACTCTTTTTCCAATTAAGTTAGTTGTAAAATTTTTTTCAACAACAATTTTGTGATTAAACAAAAAAAACTATGATAAATCTATCAAATTAAAGCAAGTTTGAGTTAAGTTAACAAATGTGTCCTTTGTCAAGATTTTAATTTATGGTAATACAGGTGGGTTTTTAAGTCTTTTTTATAGTCTGATACAGGTGGGTTTTTAAGTCTTTCTTAAAGCTTTTCATGTATTTTACTTATTGACAATACAATCGCTTAATGGAGCTATCCGACTGCTGGTACAATTGATAAGCCTAAATTATTTTTATCAATTGCTATTTAAAAGACCGTTGGATAAGGATTGAAAATCATTTTAAAGACCATCAAAATACTAATTTTGTCAATTGCAAAATTAAAATAGCCTGCGATAACTTTTTTAAAAATGCTGATTAAAATAATGACGCTTTGAAGTCGACATTCAGATTATGTCATTTACTGTATAGCGTGCAATGACAAGACTTTCAGTTCCATGGAGTTTTTGCAAATCAGCTGAAACTTTTCCATGTTTTATTTCAAAGTTTCCTTTTTGACAGTTTTTTCTCACATACCGTACATTGCAGTCTTTGGCACATGCAACAATAAAAAACTTCTGTTTCATCGACCGCCCATTTCAACTACGGTTGTGGATACCTCAGAATTTTGAAGCGAGTCTGAGTTTTGAGTCCGAGCCCGAGTCCGCATCCCTGTCTAAAACAAAGAATTATCCCTTTGACTTTTATGAACTGACATAATTTGCAAAAACTTTAACTGGCAATGTTTTGCTTTCTCATTATACTCAGTATAACAAAAAGAGTCTGCATCCTTGATTTCAACACTTTGCCTCCCAAGATTTTATTCCTGAAAAATTTTGAAAAGCTGAACTTTGCACTATTGAATAGCAAAGAGACCTCAAAAATACGCAGACCAATCCCAAAATCCAAGAGGCTACAACCGTATTTTAGCAAACCTCTACATCTTGCTCACTTATTCATTATTAAAAAAAAGTCTTTTTAATTACTTTGATCCTTACACTCTACTTTTTCTCTCATTCTGATTTTACGTTTAACAAAAAATGTTATTCGTAAAGTTGGCTTTATTTAAAACTTATAAGAAAGTTTTATCGTTCTAGCTTTGCTTGTATAAAAATACAGCTAAAAAAGTATAGTTTAATCACTTTTGGTTGCGGAAAAGTAACTAAGTGTATACCGCATTAACTTGCGATCAAAAGGACCAGAGTTCTATTCTCAGTCTACCCAAGTAATTTTAGCTGTGCTTTTGGAAAAGGTATTTTGAGAAAACTTATTGAAGTCGTTTTGTTAATTGACTCCGCTTAAGACAGAAAACAACTGCAAGACCAATACGAGTATACCACTATACAAAGAAGAAAAATACTTTCTTAATTCTTGATTTACAAGCGAAATCAGAAATCATTTTCCAAAAAAAGTTGTTGGAGAAACCGACGATTTTTGTTTGCTTATATAATGTTGCAGCTTCTCATCCAAAAACGATTTTAAAAGTTTTAACTTTTTTTAATGTTTTAAATGATTTCGCAGTTAGACAAAAGTTGAAACCTCATCAAATCTGTGTTGACTTCAACCTGCACAACAAGGTTGACATGTATTTTACAAATGCTAGTTTTATTTGAGAGTATGAAAAGAAACTTGAGAATTTATCAAATTTTTCCTCGATGTTCATGTATTTTGAGAAAAAGTTTATCATTTATTGATTGGCAAGCCACATTTTATTAGTTAATCAGGCTTAAACAAATTGAAAATATTGGTAACCGCAGCTGCTCCTCTTGATAATTAGCTCTCTGTGGTTAAATAGTCGGCAAATAGTGATTAAAACTCAGTCCAAGTATATAGTTTAGTGTTTTCTCTAAAATCAGTTACAAAATATCGGCTTAAAAATTTATCATTAATGTCTTCGGGGTTTTCCGAAAATTTCGGCTTAGTGTAAATATCTAATTGAAAATGTGGTTTTTTCTCTAACTTTTTCCAAACTAAACGCTTTTCTTTTTGCATTTATGACTGATATGTTTTGTGTATTATAATTCAATCTCAAAAGGGTTATTAATCACATTCTGTAAAATTTAGATTATCGATTTATCTATTTGTTATTTGCAAATTTAAAATGCTATTTTACTGCAGAGATGCTTAAAAACTTGGAACTTACAGTTTTCCGTTGTCGACTGTTGTAATATTTGACTGCAATGCTGTTGTCGCAAGAGTTACATTGAAAGTTTCAAATTGCGTGGTTGAGTTGATTGTTGAATGATTTGTTTGAAGGTGAGGCATTGTTGGTTGTTTCGTAATCGATCCTTTTTGTAAAAATTTAATTTCATAATTAATTGTTGTTTCTAAAAAATTCATTAACTTTGTTTGGGTTCAGACAGTTAAAATTTAATTAAGAATTGTGCTATTTTTTCGTCGAAGTCCCAATGTATTCGCTTTACATTTTTTTGTAGTGCTTTGCAAACTAATTGGTAAGCATTGTGTGCAAGATTTTGAAATGCAATGACGTTAGATTTTCATTATTCTTTTCTTCATTGTTAATCGCCACAATCATGTGCTACGTCACAAATGCCTTATTGCTACTCGCCATGTGTTTAAGTGTGACGTCTACCGTTTGGTTTTATGAATTAGAGAGGAGACACAAGAACTCATGCAGATCAAGTCTTTCGCAAAAGGCCGTGTTACGTTATTTGTAAAGGCCATTCAGGTCATTTGAATCGCCCGGTAAAGTAGTTTGGAGTTAATATTTTACATTCAAATTTTAGTTGAACGGGGGAAAATTTTTATCAAAATTTCTACGCTCTGCGGACCTGTACTTTGACTAATAGCACTTGAAAAAAGTTTGTGTTTTATTTCAAGTTGTGATTTAGTAAATTATAGTGAGGAAGTAGGATTGGATAGATTCATTCAACTAACTCTCCAGAAGACTTCGTTTAAGCAGAAGACAGACTTTCTGAGCTAATGAACGATCTTGGCAACGAAACCAACATTCTTTTTGACGTCAGGTCATTAATAAGAACCTAATTGGACTAAGTCGATCAAGTTAACTTAGGTTGGCAGTGAGGCCAACAATTGTAAATAATTATGTCTTTACAAAAATAGTAAAATAACTTATATCTTGAGATAATAAAGAGGTAAAATTACTAAATATTAACATAACTATCTCAATTTAAGTTATAGAACAGTATTTTTACTGCACTGATAAGTATTGATTTGATTTGAACTATATTTTTCTATGTTTTATTGTGTAATTAATAGAAATATTTCGTTGCAAGAGTAAATTTTTGGGATGACTCTAAAGTTTATTTTTGTTATCTATTTAGCTGTTTCCTTAAATAAACAAAATTTTTTTTTTCTTTATAACCGCTTATACCAATATTTCCCGAGCCATTTTTTCAATAGCGCCTACCTGAATAACCATCAAACATTACTTGGATAAAAATTTCTCAGTACTAAGAGTACTAAACGTTTAACCGTTTCATTAATCTTATTGCAAAATTGTTTGAATAAGCGTCTGTCCAGAGCATGGGTTTTCATTTATTTGCTGCCGTTTTGACAGCAACTATCTTCAAGAAAAGGTTAAGACACCAGCTCATATTTTTGGCAACTAATTCTTGCCAATGAATTTCACAGTGATTTGTAAGCTAATAGGAATTTCCTGCTTTTATGAAAATAATTTAAGCCAGGCAGTGCCCAGTATGCAGCAGATGAGACGCTATCAGTTGCACACGCTAGGGCATTGGTAAAGGGAACTTGATTTTTGTAATATGTTTTGACTAGGGCTGCAAACTCAATAGAATTTTATCCAAGTTCACGTTTGAAATCATAAAAAACTGGGCAGTTCGAGTTCCAGTTTTTAATTTTAAATTTTTTAAGTTTAAGTTCGAGTTTAAACTTTATTCTATGCTGTAAAAATTAAAAACTCAATTAAGCCTAACTTTACAATAACTTAAACATTTTTAAAAATTGAAAAGCTACGCAAGGAGATAAATAAAGAAAAAAAAATAATGAAACTGACTTTCATTAACGAAATAATACAAATTCATTTAATGAGTTCAAATTAAATAGAGAACGAATATAAATGAAAACTTAGTTACCCAATCGAAAGTTAATATACAACTCAGCTGTATTTGAAATTTAACAATTTAATATCAAAATAAAATCCAAAATATTATTAATTATCTTTTCAAAATTCTTCAATTAATAAACTCAAATTCAATCATATCTTTTTTGAGTTCGAGTTCAGCAATTTTTATTTTTCGAGTTCAAATTTGGGTTCGGCAAAAAAGACGGATTTCTTCGGGTTTTCTTGCCTAATTTTAATTATAAATTTTCTTACCTGGTTTACCTGCACCCAAAATAAAGCCATTACCAACTCTTCCCGTAAGACTCCATGGCAATAAACATATCTAAGTAAGGTATTGACTCATTTCCTTGCATAGTTGTTTCAACCAGTTGTAATATGAATTTTCTATTCCGGATTATGCTGCGTAGTCTATTTAGTATCACGCTTGATATAGCAATAACAATCAATAAATGTAAGGAAATCGATAAGCTTTAAAACGTCGGTAAATATTTTAGCTTTTTAAAGAAGTGTAAGCAGTTCAGCAAACAAGAGCGAAGCACGTGCGCTGAAGATAAATAACCAGTTTGTTATAACAGCTCTTGTTAGGTACGCTACGATTCCATAGTTTTATACAAAAATAGTTTCGTGTAGTTTACATGTATTAACTATTAGTCAACTCTACTAACAAAAACAATGTTACAAGGTTAGAATAATTTGATTATGTCAGCTATTCTATTTCAATTAGTTATTATTGGCAAAACATAACAACTGGACAATTAGCATAAGAAGAGCTGTGTTTTTCGCAGATTAAGCGCCCATCTTTTACTTTGTTAAATTGCTATCATGTAAAATGCAAAGAAGAATAATATTCTCAATAATTGGATCGCAATAAAAAATTTCTAAGCCAAGGAGGCAAGGGTTTGGTCTTCTCTACTCCAAGGGCTTGTTTCCACTACGAGCGTGGAATGGAGCATTCTTTGTTCGTTTTATTGAATTTTTGCTTAACTCAGGGCGACCAACTTGCGATGACTCCAACTTGTTTCGGAGATGCCAAGATATTACTTTTTATTAATTTTTTAATGATGTCTCTGAAATTTTGAGCTGCTTGCTACGACCACCAAGCAGAATAAAGTGCTATAAAGCGTCTTTTTCAAGATCACAACAAAATGACCCAAGTAGAATGACGAGAGCAAGACTCGGCAGTGTGATAGACTGGGTAGAAGCTCCGTATTGATGGTGAACGTGATCGACATGGCTACGGTTCAAAATCCACCCGTCATTTGGTTGCGTCTTAGGTAAAGACACTTATTTTATTTTCATTTTTTTTCTATATTTATCCTCATGACTTGCTAGAAAGCTACGAAGGCGCTAATACAAAAAGTCAGAAATTACCCCGACCTGCTTATGGAGATGCCAAGATATTGCTGTCGGCTTGAAATTTAATAGAAATATGATTGAAATTTAGAACTGCTTGCCAGGAACACCAAGTAGGGGAAAGTGCCGCAAAAGTGTCTTTTCCAAAGACACAACAGAATAACTTGAGTAGGTTTCAAACCAAGATCATGTCGATTACAATCTCGGTGCTTTAACCACTCGACCCCGCTGCCGACAACACTTTGCGACACTTTCCCTCTGCTTAGCGATCTTATTGATCAGCCCTACTAAGTCATATTTTTAAGGAAAAACTAAATTTAAAAAATTTCTGCGCATTTAACACCAAGCGGCGTTCTTGCCTACTTGGTCACGTTGATAACTTGATTTAAAGGTTTCACTTTACACTCACGTCACCGACCTAGTTTCATGCAAAATTTGCACTTTAGTCACAATCTATGACAAAGTTTTAACTTTAGCTGGGTCCGTGACCGCCGTTTCATCAAACTAATTCAAAATAGTTTTCTGATCATTCGATTGTATTGATCTAATGGTTTGTATTTGTACTGATCATCATTTCAGTCTTACTTTCATATTAAATTCATCTATCTCTATTAATCCAGAGTTTAGAATAGTTAATTTTTTTTTTCTTATGAGTTCGCTGACATTGCGAGATAAACAACAAGTTTTTATAGTGTTTGCTTTGTTATATTCGTAGCAAAAATTTAAACCGCGGTGTTCGGTGTTTGTTAACGATTATTCGAATATCGATTCACGTTTTATTCATGACGTTGCCGATTAATGTTTAATCAACTTCACGTTTTAAACAAAAGCGTAAAAGTAAGCTTTTTAATAGCAGTGATATTTTAAGTAGACAAGTGTGTTATATTTTTAAATGGATAGTAACCAGGAAAAACTTAATCAAAACCTTGACTTTGGGCTGGCATTATACAGACAGTTAAGAGAAACGAACTCAAATAATTTGTTCCTTTCCCCCCACAGTATTTCCTCTGCTCTGGCGCTAATATTACTCGGTTCCAAGGGTAAAACCGCTGATGAATTAAAAATAGCTTTGCAATTTAAATCTATTGACAGCGAATTTCACCATCGCAATAAGTTGCTGCTTCAGAAGCTGTTGCAAAATCGAGAAGGAGTAGCTATCGATATCGCAAACAAGGTGTTTCCCGAAAAAAGCTTTACTGTATTAAGTGAGTTTTATGAAAACTGTAAGAACTATTATGATATTGAAATCGAATTGCTTGACTTCAAAGGGAAATGGGAGGAAGCTAGAATCAAGTTGAACAAATGGATAAATGATAAAACGAAGAATAAAATAACGGATTTATTTCCAGTTGGTTCAATTAATACTCATACAAAGTTAGTTCTGGCAAACGCTATTTACTTTAAAGGAGACTGGCAAGAAAAATTCAAAGAATCGGAGACAGTTGTTTGTGACTTTTTTGTCGCTGAAAATGAAACAAAAAAAGTCAAAATGATGGCGCAGCAGCAAAAATACAAAACATTTGCTGATCCTAAACTTGACTTACAAGTAGTGGAACTCCCTTATAAAAATCCCAATTTTGCAATGGTCTTACTTGTTCCTAATCAACGGTTTGGTTTGAGCACCCTTGAAGATTCTTTAACTTCAAGTAAACTTCAATCACTTCTATCCAGTTTGTTTGAACAAGATACAATTTTAGGATTGCCTAAGATGAAAGTTGAACACGAAGTGGATTTAGTTCCTGTACTCACGAAAATGGGAGTCAAAGATCTTTTTGATGAAGATAAAGCCAACTTACAAAACATATGTGACTCCAACAAGCTTTACGTTACCGACGCTCTTCATAAAGCTTGTATTGAAGTTAATGAAGAAGGAGCCGAAGCATCGGCAGCTACAAGACTGGTGGTCACGGATTGTTGCTTTCCTTTACCCCCCCAACGAATCATCTGCGACCACCCATTTATGTTTCTGATACATCACGTTCCAACTTCATCTGTTTTGTTTTTGGGAAGAGTGACGTTACCTGAATTTTAAAACAATAAATCTGTTATTACTTAACCAAACAAAATGACTTTTCGGTTGTATTCATAAACGATTTTATACGTTTTAAAAGTTCTGGAATGATTAATTACATTTAGTTACTGAAATAAAATAAAATTTTAAAATATTAATATTATTATTGATAATAACAAGTGAATTTTTTCGTAAAGACCATAACATATTAGATGTTCAAATTAATAATACACGTAATATGCACGTAGTAAATTAAATGTTTAAAGTGTTATTTATATGCATTTTTTATATGCAGCCTGAATTAAGTTTTCATCATTATATAAATATAAGACTTCTTGTTTTTGTTTTTCCCGTATAATTTCTAAAATAAACTTTTATTATGTATAAAAACAAAAGTTTATTATGTACTATATAAAAACAGATACAATAAGTACTGTACAACTAATCATAATTGATGTTGTTATTATTGCTCTGAAAAGTGTGTTTTCTACAGTACTTTATTTGAGTTTAAATTTACGCAATTGTTGTTGTAACCTCATATTTAATATTTTTAAATATTATAAGGTAAGATAATTGTTGTGTCTGTCTCCTGTGAGCTTCTACTTTAGATATCGAGTACAATAGATGAACATTGGTGTTTTTTAAATAAATTCTCTGTCGTTCAAAATTTTAAGATAGCTGACAATATTGATAAAATCATTTTAACTGTTTAGATTGTAAATAGTCTTAAAAAAAATTTTTTGATAATTTGTTTGGCAAATTTTAATCAAAAGAATTAGTTGATAATAGCAAACTGCAAGGATTAGTCTTCACGTTTATATAGAGATAGCAAATATTAAAAATGATGGTGTGCTTGAATGATTGAGAGAAAGAGTTAATAGAACGACAGTTAATTTAACACTCACATTCAAGTTAACATCAGAGTATTGTGCAACTGCGAAAAGCTGTAATGCCTTAATTCTTTCTATTTTCCCATTATGCAGATTCGATCAAAGACTTGTCACAGAAAGAGCACGAGATTGGTTGGTAGCACGTTTAAACTTAATCCTGTCCTTTCTTTCCCTCAATCAATCAGAGACGTGTCGTTTTTGATGTTCACTTTCTCTATAAAAGTTAAACCGTGTATTTCTTCTAATTAGCCTTTGCCAACGAGTTCTTTTGAAGAGAGTTGACCGAAAGAATTCTCAAAAAAATAGTTTTTTAAAGACTGCCAAGAGTCTAAATGGTTAAAATGCTTTTCTCAATATGTCTGCCGTCTTTTTGTTCTTATTATAGCCCAATGTAATTAGTCAAATTTGCATCTATGTTGACCTGGTTACCATTACGATTCTAGGAAGCATCATGAAATCAATTAATAATTTACTTTTCCCAAAGATGTAACAAAAACACTCAAGTAAACTCCTGAGGATTCAACTCGCGTCGTTCTGCTGACAAACTAAAATATAACACTCTAAGAAAGATCGTTGTTGATATTCATGAAGATAATTGTTATTTTGTTGCATGTCTAAGAAAAACACACACGTATGTATATAGGTATACCATATTTCCGAAGGGCAAACCGGGACACTCGTTAAAAGAAAAAAATTCATCCTTAAAAAGTAGTGTTCTCTAAAAAAATGATCTTCACTTCATATCTGTCTCGGATTTTATGATTTTCGTCGCTAAAAAGTAGTTTTCTCTAAAAATAAAAGAAAATTTTCATTTCAAATCTGTCTTAGATTTCGAGCGAACCGGAAGGGAAAAAACCTTAAAAATAGGGATTTATAATAAGCCTATATATATTTATACATCAGTGGCATGTGGTCAGGGCATGCAAGTCCTGCGTTGCATGACCAGATTTTTAGGACTGCATGACGAACTTTTGCACGATGGGGTAGATATTATTGGATTTAATGAAAAATATTACTTGTTCGGGATGAAATCTAAGGCCAATCCGAAGACCTTTTTTTTAGAGATCACCACATTTTCAGGACAAAGGTGCATTATTTGGAAACAATTTCAAGTGATGACCTTTTTTTTTAGAGTTCACCTTGTATCCGGGATGAAAATTTACACCATATTAGAACTAAAAATTAGAATCTCACACAGAATTTTTTTCCTACCACTAAAATATTGCATGTCTTTCTCATTGACTACTTATAAAATACCCAATTGCATGACGAATTTTGGCATGCCAATTGCATGACCAGTCTCAGAGGTCACCGCACGCCACTGCTATACATAATCCAGTAATGTTTGACCTTGGCAGTACAGTGCTCAATACACACGATTAGAGCAAGTATATTTAACTTTATTTAAAAAACACTACCCTAGTTAAAACCACCACAGTGTGTTTCATTCTATAGATTCGTCAGGTGGTTACTTATTTAAATAAATCTGAACATTTGAATAATTGTATATTTATCTACTGTATAATTGTGTATTTGTATAAATTGTATATTTAAATTCTATTTTAATAAGTAAACACCTGACGATTGTATTAAATGAAACAAACTGTGGTGATTTTAACCATTGTGTAGCGCTTTTTTAAATAAATATATATACGTATGTACATATGTTTCCTCCAAATACAAAATGATTCATTGACGTGTGTGTCCAGCCAATTAATTTTTTGATCGATTGCTTCATAAAGATCCGGTTATATACCACAAAGAAAAACTTGTCGTGATTTGTGTATGCTGAATGCGTGGTTGCAGTATGCTTGCCTTATGTTCGAGTCTATGCTTTTATTTTATCAATTGTGCTCCGATTCCCATAATGCTTATTGTGTGAAATTTTGCGACAGTGTTTCTTTGTCCCACGGTCAATGATTAGGACATTTGGTGATGCTTGCTATACTGTATATACTGACGTGGCTGTATACCATTATGGAGAGGCAAAAAAATATGAAAAACGTTACGCCGCTGTTCTAGGACAGAGATATGTTTTTATAATTAATTTGTCGTCGTCGTCGTCGTTCGAAGGGTATCTACTCCAGGTCAGACACAAACAGGACTGGGGCCGAGGGTTTATCCTTTTACTACCCCAGACTGCTGCACTGCGTGGATCAGATGCTGGCAGTGACGTCATTAAGCCAGCGTCGAGTTTCGTCATCCAAAACCGTCAGACCTTGTGCTCCATGTGGTGCCCGATGTATAGGGCACGCTGTTAGTACATGGTCTGCGGTTTGCTCAGAGGTGCCACACTCGCAATTCGGTGAAGGAGCGAGACCCCATTTGTGCATGGACGAATGGAATCGCCTAACACCAGTCCGCAGGCGGTTGAGCTTAATCCAAGCTGCTCGGGGTAAGCCCATCCCAACAGGCCTGGCACCGGTCTCGGGCACAAAAGCACGGAGCCTGGAAGCATTTTCACAGTACTCCGTTTTCCATTTGTGATTTGTCCATTCAGAAGCGCGGATGCCAAGTCTGCCAAGGTTGTCCAAAAGATTCCGCGCACCTGGCACAAACGGGCGTCTGGATCTTAGTCTCACTTGGCCAGTATTTGAGGACCCACTTAAAAGACCATGCAAGATATGATCGGGGTCCAGAGATCCACGGTGAGCCAAGGAGAGTGTCGCTCCCATTCGCCGAAGCTCAGCTGGCTGGATGCCTGAAAGTACAGGTAGGTGGTCCGTTGGAGTGGGACGCAGGCGCAAGGCGTCATTCAAGACACTGTCAATGAGACGAGTGTGAGCACTGCGACACCAGACTGGCGCACAGTACTCAGCTGTTGAGTAGACTAGAGATAAGGTGGCTATGCGTAGTGTTTTAGCACCAGCACCCCATCCCGAGCCCACGAGTCGCCTCAGCAGTGTGACACGCGAGGATAGTTTTTTGCGCAATGCCACTAAATGGTGACGAAACGTGAGCGATCTGTCCAGTTTTACCCCAAGGTAAGTAGGGATTGGACAGAACGGTAAAAGTCTACTATTGTTGTAGACCTTTAGCTCACGTTTAGCCTCTCGGTTATTTAAGTGAAAGGCAGCCGTCACCGTCTTAGTGTGACTGAGCTTCAACCTCCAAGTCTGGAGATACGCTGACAGTGTGGACATGTCTTGGCTTAAGGTCCCCTCCAAATCTTTCCAGTTTCCAGAAGAATGCAACAATGCTAGATCATCAGCATAAGCAAACTTTCTGGAAATCATGGAAGGAAGATCATACGTATAGATGTTAAATAGGAGGGGAGCCAAGACCGATCCCTGAGGAACGCCGTTTATACTGTAATTAATTAATAAATTCTGTTAAAATAAGTTTTACATGTAATATTGTGTTAGGGTTAGTTTCAAAACCAAAACTTATAATCCTAATATTTTTCTAGTCCAATTAAATCTGTGTAAAACCAATTCTCACTACATGCAGCTACTTTAGCGGGTAGAGATTTTAAAAATCGGTTCTTAAGTATAGCTTCGAATTGAGGGAAAAGGGTTTCTTCAAGACCGGAAGCAGCTAATAAGTAACGCATTAAATCTATGGGAAATTGATCGCCAAATGTTAAATTATTTAGTAAAATATCGAATTTTTCAGAGTCTTCTTTTTCATACAGAGCCTTTATCTGATTGCACAATTTCGTATAGCAATCTGGATCTTGCGTTTTTGGAATAATGTATAACTTTTCAAGTTGGCCGGTGGTTAATGTTTCTAAGATTTTCATGAATTTCAAAACTGGTGCGTCTATATCGGCAATATTAAATTTAGCGTCACACAAACCTAACCAGCTATCCGCATCGTGCGACCAGAAAGGCGGCAACTTGAAATTAAATTTTGAAGTAAAACTATCTTTGTTAGCAGAAAATGTCTTTTTATCGGCTGATTGTTCAAAAAAACCAGGTTGCTCATCGGTTAGCGGCGATTTAGAAGAATTTTCAATCATTTTTTAAATTTGCTTCAAATCACGTCTCGTTTAGTTCAGGTCAAATATAACAAAAAAAAAAGTTAGGATTAGGAGTTTTGGTTTTGAAACTAACCCTAATACAATATTACATGTAAAACTTATTATAACACAATTTATTACTTAATTATAAAAACATATCTCTATACCAGAACAGCGGCGTAACGTTTTTCATAATTTTTTGCCTCTCCAAAATAGTATACAGCCACGTCAATATATATAGCAAGCATCACCGAATGTCCTAATCATTGACTGTGGGACAAAGAAACACTGTCGCAAAATTTCACACGATAAGCATTATGAGAAGCAGAGCGCAATTGATAAAATAAAAGCATAGGCTCGAACATAAGGCAAGCACACTGCAACCACGCATTCAGCATACACGAATTACGATAAACGTATAGACGAGTTTGTTTTATTAACTTAGATTTGTTGTTGACGCAGTCTAGGATCCATGTCAAAATGTTTCCAATGGCACTTCGAGACCATCAGGAACTATGTGGCGCTGCCAACACCGAAATTAAATTGCTCTCTTGATCAGAAAGGTTATCTTCTACGCTTAGGAAATTTTCTGAAGAGTTTGTTATATCAGGATTTCCCAAACTGGAATCCGCGACGACATAAAAAATTTGTCAAACATTTATACTTGGAAAGTAATTCATACCATGAAATTCAAGACTGATCCAAGATGGAGACCTTTTTTTTTCAGAACACATTGATTCGGGGACAAAAACTTATGAAATTGGAGACTGATTCAAAATAAAAGCCTTTTTCCTTTTTTTGGTTCAGAGAACACCTTGTTTTGTACTTGTTTGGGCAGTGAAAAAAAATATTTGCAAATGCGGGTCTGTGGCCTAAAAAGTTTGGAAAACCCTGCGTCAAATTATAAGCGGACAACAATATATTGGCATCTCCTAAAGCAGGTCGTGGTAATTGCTTACCATATGTATTAGTGTCTCCATAGCTTTCCTGCGAGTCAGGAGGATAAATAGAGAGAAAAAATAAATAAAATTTGCCGTTGATGCATTTCGCAATTCTCGCAATAACAATGCTTTTTTAATTAGTGTACATAGTGCTACAATACAATAATATACAGCAAACAGAATGAGATTTCAACCAAATAGAACAATCCTAATCAAAATTAAATGGTTTGAGCTCGAACAAAAAAAGATAATGACTTTATTAGAAACACTGTTAATGCAGACTGGAGTTCAGTAGAGGTTAGATTTTTTAACTAAATTGATTTTCCCCGCCAATGTCTCTAAATGAAAAGCCGCTTTATTTTGTTGCTTTATGTAATTGTTTTCATGCTGGTCACATCATCTAAAGTTGTCTTTTCCCGCCAATATCTCTTAAATTATAAGTTGTTTTATTTTTTGGCCTTACGTAATTGTTTTCGACAATAACATCATCGGAAGTTCGTTTTTTCCCGCTACTATTTCGTAAACCAAAACTTGCTTGTATTACGTAATTCTTGCCGATAATGATATCATTTAAAGTTGCTTTCTCGCCCCGCCTCTCTCCACGTGGAGAGCCTCGTGGGGAGCCTCGTGGGGAGCCTCGTGGGCCATTTTCAAATTAAATGCAAACGTCATTCTTGTTTGGAGATCGTAAAGCAGATTTCCGTTTGTAAGTGTTTGTATGTTCTGTTAATTTTCGATTTTGTGTTTATTTCTGTTTCATAATTTTTGATACAAAAAACTGTATCCATCCAAGGTGCGTGTATTTTCAAACCAACTTCGCATATTGCGACAAGCCAATTTCGCCACAATAAACACTAACCAATTGCAATTTAAAACGTCAAGAAGGGCCCTTTTGGGAAACAACCAATTGTTAAGGTTTTTTTAAAACTAAGATAAAAGACAGTTTTTGTTGATCTAAAAGAGCGTTTTGACCCGGCTTGGTGATTGGCATCAAGAACAAGTTTCTAAAACTATTACCAGATAAGCACATGTTTTAGTTGATTAGAAAATTTGTCCTAAATGGACGTTTATTGTCACTCGTAATATATTACACTTTTAACAAATAGAAAGTCAGTTCAAACTGAAAGCGGAAAGGGAAAGGTAAAGTCTGTGGTGGAAAGCGCAAAAAACGCGGAAAGACTAATTAGACGAAAACCGAAAAGTGTACCGCCAAAAGCCCAAAACACAAAATTTTTCATGTTTAGCACAAAAAAATTGAAATATATTTTAACTTATTGGTTCATACAGAAAGCGTATGCGGAAAAAGCAAACAGAAAACGTGATTTCCCACTAAGTTTTCAAAAATTACGGTTTCCGCTTGCTTTTTCTACGTACGTCCGCTTCTGGTGCAAATCAACCTTTACCATCGGTAATTGTAAGCAAATCAAGTCAAGTAACTTGAAATACAATATTTCTTATGCTTTGATATTTTCCTTCTGTTTAACTTAAAAGTTCTTCAGCCCTCACACAATGGCCTACTAAATATATTTGGTTTAGTAGGCCATTGTTCACACCTCCAACACAATTATAAAGTTAATTTACATTGATAACCGAATGTGAAGACGTCTTATTTGTTACTAAAAAAATGAAACACAACTGGAAAAGTTAGCATACCGTGGCTGAGAATACTTGATTAAGATGGTTTTGGTTGAACTCTTATTAAAGTATTATGGTATTGTGAAATTCGTGGTGTAGTGCATGATTGGTTTTGTAGCTAGTTTAGCAACAGAAAACAATTAGTTGAAATAAATAATATCTGCTCCAATACTAAGTCAATAAAATATGGTGTCCCTCAGGGTTCAATTTTAGGTTCTTTACTATTCTCAATTTATATAAATGATTTAAATAATTGATTGACCTTAGAAAAATGTATCATGTACGCAGACAACACTAATATATTTTTAAAAAGTAATTGTTATGAAACCTTATATAAAGCTGCAAACAAGGAGTTAGTGAATATAGATAAGTGGCTTCTAGCAAATCGACTATTTCTAAACACTGACAAAACACATTATGTGATCTTTTGCGCACCTAAAACAAAGCTTCCATCAAAAAAACTGACAATTTCAATCAGAAATAAATTTATTTCTCAGCAACCAAAAACGAAAATTTTGGGAATAATATTTCATGAACATTTAAGTTGGAAATTGCATATGGACTTAACAGCCTACTACAAAAGATCTGTGTAAGTTATGGTACTATCAAAAATATTTCAAAACACTTTGACAAAAAAAACTCTGACTCAACAATGACTCTCTATTGTACAACTCCCTGAATCAATCATATAAGATACTGCATTACAACTTGGCATATTGGTAATAAAACTACAGCCTCAAAAATTCAACGAATCACTAATAAATTTATACGATTGACATTTGGATGACATCACATAGGTAACGTTACTGACATCTTGCGAAACAACAACATAATGACAATTGATCAAACAACCGAATTAGAAATAACTTGTTTTATGTATAAATATTTGAAAGGCATGTTACCACCATGCTTTGATGATTTTTTAAAAATAACTTGGTAAGCGACAATTTCACCAAATGTAGAAGAAGCCAGTCAAAATTCTAGTTCAGTTCAGTTTATTATTTGTCAAGTAATACTGGTACATCACTCATAATTAAAAATGAAATACAAATCAATTTATATGAATGACAAGATACGTTGCGAAGCACTTTTTTAAGAAATAGCTTAGTAATTGAGCAACCAGTCACTTGACGAGGAAACAGCGAAACACTATCAGGTCATTTAAGTCAGCTGCCACCCCATAAAAAAGTTAAAAAGAAAAGAGTTATTACTAAAAACGATTTAAGATTTCACTGAAAGATTATTAAGTACAGATGAACAAGAATTTGCAAATACAAAAAATAATAATAATAAATAAATAAATAATAAAAAAAAATTAACAATGAATATGCAAAACAAAAAAAAAAAATAAATAACAGTACAAAAAGAAATAAACAAGAAAAAACAACAGAAACAAGTATGTATAACTGAATCCAAACATGCTTGTATTCCTTTTTTCTTACTCTTTTTTTTTACTTATAAGATTGAAGTAAAAATTTTGTATAAGCTTTTTTAAATGTATGTTTTGGATAGTTCTTAATTGCATTTGGAACATCTTGCCACACTTGTGGCCCTGCAAACATAATTGAAGATTTTCCTAAATTTGTCCGAATTGAGTGAACATAGTAATTGGAGTTCTTCGAGATTCTAGTGTTATGTTTATGTATTGTGTTTAAACTTGAGAGTTGATAGTTTGTGTTGTTAATTTGCCATATATTGTTTTTAAGGTTATGAATTGTGATGCCCATCTGTAATTTGTATATGTTTAGATTGCAGAAGTTTAAGCGAGAAAGGAAAAGAAATTGGTCAAAAATCACAAGAATATTTAGAGCTAAAAGATGGACGAAAAATCGGAATTTTGAATGGTGCCTGTTTGGAAGAAAATATAAGTAATCAAATGCCTACGTCAATTGGAATGATCGGAAACAAATCGGTCACCGTTTTGAGAGACACTGGTTGCTCTGGAGTGATCGTTAAAAGGGAGATTGTTGCAGAAGGGCAGCTCACTGGCAATGTGGGATATATAATGACGGTTGCGCGCACGTTACTGAAGACCGTGTTTGCAAATGCAGAGATAAAACACGCCTTATTATAGTGGGACAGTGGAAGCTTTATGCCTAAGATACCCGCTGTATCAATTGATAATTGGAAATACTCCGGGAGCTAGAGTAGCCGATAATCCTGATGAGACTTGGTGCGTGGAGGCAGCAGCAGTTACTCGCTCGGAAGCTAGAAGGAGCACCGAGTCAAAACCTTTGAAAGTTGCAGAGCAACGAATCAGATGGATGTAACGAAGGATAAGCTCGTCCAACTTCAAGGAGAAGACCCATCCCTGTCAAAGTACATGACGAAGGAAGCGCCCTTGGTCAAGAACGGAAAGGAAATTAGTCATGTAAAGAGGAAGGGAATTTTGAACCGCACTACCGAGAAGATTGATGTAGAAAAAGAAGATGAAGCAAGGATCGGAAATGAGAAAGAAGATTTAAAGATATTAGCTAGTGCGGAAATGTTAGTGAATGAAGAAATGCTCAGCATAGACAAAGATTCGTTATTAGAATTGGGAACGTACAAACAAAAGGAAAATGTAAGCGAATTGGAAACAGAATTAGGTAAAATTGGAAACAGAATTAGGTAATAGCCAAAGTCGACAACTGCAAGCTTTGATGGAAAATTATGCTGATGTTTTCTCAGATGTGCCGGGAAGAACGTCGAAGATTGAGCACAGAATCAATTTAGTAGATAAAGAGCCTGTCTGCTTAAAACCCTATCCTTTACCGTATGCGCTGCGGCAGGAACTGAAAGACAAAATAAGGTAGATGCTAGATATGGGAGTTATCAGAAAGTCGTCATCCCCGTATGCTTCACCGGTAATTATTGTAAAGAAAAAGGATGGCTCGAATCGCATTTGCGTGGACTACAGAAAATTAAATAAAGTGACGATTTCGGATCCGGAGCCAATGAAAACTTTGGAGGACCTCTTTCAATAGCTGGGGAAGTCGAAATTCTTTTCGAAGATTGATCTCAGTAAAGAGTATTGGCAGATACCCGTAGTAGAAGAAGATATATTCAAGACTGCGATTTGTGACACCGGACGGGACATATGAATTTCTTTGAATGCCCTTTTGCTTGAAGAACTCTGGTGCAACATTTGTTCGGGGGATGAGGGAAGTACTTTCAGGCATGTCCGGCGTTGAAAGCTATATTGATGATCTGATTGTGTTCTCCAGCGATTGGGAGACACACCTGGGGACTTCGGAAGAATTGTTGAAAAGACTAAGTGAGACCAACCTCACTGCTCGTCCCTCGAAATGTATTTTTGGGGCATCTACTGTCGAATTCTTAGGTCACGATGTCGGGTGTGACTAGATTACACCGAACGATGACAATCTGAACAAGATTGCGCGAGCAAAGCGTCCAGTCACGAAGAAGGAATTCCGATCATTTTGTGGGTTGCTCGGGTACTATCGAGACTATATTCCTTCGTTTACAATTATTGCGGCACCATTGACGGACTTGACGAAGAAGGGGCAGCCGAACTTTGTCGAATGGGGTGAGCTCAGGAGAAAGCTTTCAACACTCTGAGAGAGGCTCTCCTGAAGCGGCCCATATTGAGACTGCCCGACCATTCGCTAAATTTTACTCTATGCACGGATGCATTTAACAGCGGAATTGGAGTTGTTTTGATGCAGGAACACGAGGGAAAACTCCACCCCGTCGCGTACGCAAGCAAGAAGTTGACGAATGCGGAGACGAAGTATTTCACACTTGAAAAGGAGTGCCTGGCAAAAATATGGGAAGTTGGTAAATTTTGCTTATTTCTGGCCGGAAAGAAGTTTGTCCTCCAAACGGACCACAAGCTGCTTACTTTCCTTAGCACGGCCCGCTACAAGAACGATCGTATACTCCGGTGGTCTCTATCATTGCAGGGATACGACTTTGTGGTAAAAGACATTGCCAGCAAGGAGAACGTTATGGCGGACTATCTCAGCCGCATAATTGTATAGACTTTCGTATGTATAGCTTTGTACTTTGTTTTGTAAAGTTATTTGTATTTCGTGTGTGTGTGTTAAAAATATTATTGCATAATATTTTTCTTGCGGGGGCGTATGTCACACTTCATTACTAATAATTTTAATCATAACGATATAGTTTATTCCCGTCAAAAGTAATTCGTAGTGTTATTGTAAGAGAATAATTGCGTCTCTTTGAGCGCTGCTTTCGTATACGTCCGTTTCGCTCTCTATTGCTCGATACATGTATTTTTTTTCTCTTCTCGCCGACAGAATGACGTAATATGTTTTGTCCGAGCTTTGCTATCTCGAACGTAGTAGAATATTTGCGTATAAGCGTATTCCCGAGGAAGTTGTAGAATTGTCTAGCGTTTACGAGAAATTTGATCCACGTGATCTTTTTTCTATATAAAGTCGATGCGTAGTGAATTATTATTATTATTATTGTGAGGTAATTTGAAGCGACTCGAGGGACGGCTCGAGTGAAAGTGATTTTGTTTGGCCACAGGAGGTGGACCGTTAGATTTTGTGTCGGTTGACAACTGTTGAATTTATTTTGCACCAGTGGTTGGGAGTTGTTTTCTACAGAGGTAAAATTAGTTGTGTTGATTGAATCAAGTTATAGTGTTGATTTTTGCTTTGCAGTGTGACAAAGCGTGAAATAGAGTTTCGTCGGTCGTGATTTTTGTAATACATTCGTTCTTATAAGAGGCAGTGGTCTTCGTTTGTTGTGAAGAAGAGTCTTCAACAAAACCAATCCGAGCTTTCGTTAAACCAACTGTACAAAAAAACTTCAGGCTCGTAGCAAAACTATTTTTTGAGCCGGAATAAAATAAAATTTAGACACAGCTTTGTTTCAGCGCAGGTATTCGTGTTACCTAGCTCAACTGGTCCTTTGGGATTCCCGAACAAAGTCTGTGACAAATAGCATGGTTTGGCATTTTTCTTTTTTTGTCTTATTTATTTGTTTTTGACAATTCCAAACAATAAAATTTTACCGGATACTTAAGTCAAAAATCAGTAACCATTGCAGCATATTTTTCAGAAAAAAACATTTTTAACAAATATGTTTTCCGTATGTTGTTTTATTTTGCTAATGTTTTGCAAATCAAATTATCTTTTGCTATTTTGTTTTGCTAATGTTTAGCTAAAAAAATTGTTTAAACAATTATTGAATTCCAAACACAATTTTTTTACTTGAACAAGTTATTTTTATGTAAAAAAATTTCTACAAAAAAAGGTTTTACTTAATTGTTAATTAATTGACAGGGGATGCAAAACTTTTTGTATCCCCACCTCGCATTTGGTTACGTTACATTGATGATACTTTTGTTGTGCTTAAGAAAACCGAGGTAATATCTTTTTATAAATTTCTAAATAATATTGAAGAATACAAAATTATTTGGTTAAACACGGATCTAAAATGCCTTATTGGTGAAGGCACCCAATCAATGAAACATAATAAAAATTACAATTTCAATTTATATTCAACATTGTAATAATAATATACGACAAGCGGATACTTGTGATACGAAGCACGAGATCCCTTTTCATTTATGTTACATAATTTATCACGCTACTAAATAAGCTTCGATAACGCAAAGCTTTGCCTTTTAATCATTATTCCTAATATTGAAGAAAGTATTAAATTTACGGTCGAACAAGAAGTTGATAATGCTATTCCGTTTTTAGACGTGTTAATAATTCGTAATAATGGTCAACTAACTACAAAAGCCTACAGAAAACCTATACATACAGCTAGATACTTAAATTTTAATTCGTGCCATAATTTTTCTCAAAAAGTTGGTTTGGTTAAAACATTATTGTTTTGGGCTAATTCTAAATTAATTACAAATTATCGAGATAAAACCAATGAAGTTAAATTTGTTTGTAATGCTTTACGTGAGAGTGATTACCCAGATTAGTTATTGAATAAAGTGAAAAAAGAAATTTAGCATAAAAAAGTCAATAAAAGTGTTTGCATAAGTAAAAAGATATCTAACTATGTCGGTTTACTATATATCAAAGGTCTGAGTGATGAAATGTCTAGAATTTAAAAAAAATTTAATATTAATGTGTTTACTTACCCATATAAAACAATTGGAAATATTTTACAAAAAATAAAAGACTCTGTGGATGATATATATAAGCGTGGTGCAATTTATAAAATTCTGTGTAAAGACTGTTCGAGTGTATATGTTGGGGAAAGGGGCAGGTGCTTTAATACTCGCTTATTGGAACATAAACGTAATTTGAAACCGATTAATTTGGCTAAATTGAAAGAAGACGATTTAAAAAAAAAAAACGCATTGGTTAAACATTGTTTTAATTGTGAACATAGGATTGATTTTGAAAATTTTGAAATATTGAATTATAACATTACATTGACTATGATAAACAAAAATTTTTAGAATCATTATATATTAATAATACAAAAAATTCAATAAATGATAAAGATCGAAATGTTTTTCCAAAAATATATAGCAATATAAAAAATCTCAACAAATGTGGGTTTTCAACCTGTTAAATTTGTTTCTTTTGCACGAAGTAATTATTAAATTGTTATGTATGGTCGCTTCTCACCTTGTGCTTAGTAGTTTGTGTTTTTAACTTCTTGGTTTTTAAATACGGTGCGCGTTGCGTTTTGCTTTTACCTAATGAAGTCCGCCCGATGTAACGGACGTAATTTCGTTGAGTTTTTCTTTAATAAATATTCTTCTTCGTCTTCTTCTTCGTCTTTTGTTGAAGTTTTACTTGCCTCTGATTCTACCAGAAGAACAAATGAATTTTAAAATAAAATACATATATTAAAAAAATACATATCATGGGGACTGCAACAAAAAATTTTGGACTTCTTCAAGAAATCAACGCAAACGATTTTTGTCGGTAAAACAAATTAGAACCTCCACAACAACAAGAAATTAAAAAAACAAGAAGAAAAGAATATTTTTAAGAAGCGAGTACTCAGAAGGATTGCGTGTTAGTTTACGAACAGAAACCGTTTACGGTGACTTCTTGAAGTGATCCAAAATGGTTCCTGCGACGCCACATAAACGCTTGTGCGGGAAGTAACAAAGTCAAAAATTGATGTTAAACATTACAAAAGATTGTTAGACAAACAACAATCTTTTTTAGTTTCGTTTAATTTTAACAAATCAATGTTACAAAAATTTGAAACTTTAAGACCTAGGAACTAACAGCAATCGGTCTACTACTTGATCCACAATTTTTGCGGCCTGTTAAACATTTTTAATCACCTTAAATTTTTTGGATCAAGAATTTAAGTCAAATTTACTATTCTATTATATATATAACGATTGTTTTAAACTGAAGCAGACGGATGGGTATACTTAAAATAAGTGCAAAAAGTAAAAGATGCAAAAAAAGTAAGGGGGCCACTACTTAGTGTTTCAAGGCACAAAAATTGCTGAAAAAACGTCATTGTAATAGGGGGAGGAACCTTTTAGTGTATCAAAACAAAATGATTTCTAAAAAAAGGATCTCTAATTTAGGGATGGCCACTGTTGAATGTTTCAAAACATTGTGATCTGTAAAAAAGTCGTCGTTTTATTTGGAGGGCCACTTTTTGGTGCATCAAAACAAAGTTATCTCTGAAAAAAAAGGCTTTATCTTGGACATGCCACCGACTTCCTGGTGCTGCTATGAAGAACATATCTTGTGTAGGAGGGCCAGTTTTTGATGTGTTTTAGGAGGGGCCCGATGCGGCCGCTCCGTTTGCACCCTATTAAAACCATTACTATTGTATGATAGATTCAATGAAGAGTTCATAATAAACACAGCAACATTTAGGCCTGTGTAAAAATAAAACAAGTAGGATAGATAGGATAGCAGGTAATCATCATCATCATCCACTTGTCTCAAAGGGATAATATTGAAAGTGTTAACTCAGGGCGACCAACTTGCGATGATTTCAACTTGTTTTGGAAATGTCCAGATATTACTTTTTATTAATTTTTTAATGATGTCTCTGAAATTTTTGAGCTGCTTGCTACGACCACCAAGCAGAATAAAGTGCTATAAAGCGTCTTTTTCAAGATCACAACAAAATAACCCAAGTAGAATGACGAGAGCAAGACTCGGCAGTGTAGCAGACTGGGTAGAAGCTCCGTATTAATGGTGAACGTGATCGACATGGCTGCGGTTTCGGTAAAGACACTTATTTTATCTTTATATTTATCCTCATGACTCGCAGGAAAGCTACGAAGGCGCTAATACAAAAGGTCAGAAATTACCCCGACCTGCTTATGGAGATGCCAAGATATTGCTGTCGGCTTGAAATTTAATAGAAATATGATTGAAATTTAGAATTGCTTACCAGGACCACCAAGTAGGGGAAAGTGCCGCAAAAGTGTCTTTTGCAAAGACACAACAGAATAACTTGAGTAGGTTTCAAACCAAGATCATGTCGATTACAATCTCGGTGCTTTAACCACTCGACCCCGCTGCCGACAACACTTTGCGACACTTTCCCTCTGCTTAGCGATCTTACTGAGCAGCCCTACTAAGTCATATTTTTAAGGAAAAACTAAATTTAAAAAATTTCTGCGTATTTAACACCAAGCGGCGTTCTTGCCTACTCGGTCACATTGATAACTTAATTTAAAGGTTTCACTTTACACTCACGTCACCGACTTAGTTTCATGCAAAATTTGCACTTTAGTCACAATCTATGGCAAAGTTTTAACTTTAGCTGGGTCCGTGACCGCCGTTTGATCAACCTAATTCAAAATAGTTTTCTGATCATCTCATTGTATTGATCTAATGGTTTGTATTTGTACTGATCATCACTTCAGTCTTACTTTCATATTAAATTCATCTATCTCTATTAACCCAGAGATTAGAATAATTAATTTTTTTTTCTTATAGGTTCGCTGACATTGCGAGATAAACAACAAGTTTTTATAGTGTTTGCTTTGTTATATTCGTAGCAAAAATTTAAACCGCGGTGTTCGATGTTTGTTAACGATTAACGAATATCAATTCACGTTTTATTCATGACGTTGCCGATTAATGTTTAATCAACTTCATGTTTTAGACAAAAGCGTAAAAGTAAGCTTTTTAATAGCAGTGATATTTTAAGTAGACAAGTGTGTTATATTTTTAAATGGATAGTAACCAGGAAAAACTTAATCAAAGCCTTGACTTTGGGCTGGCATTATACAGACAGTTAAGAGAAACGAACTCAAATAATTTGTTCCTTTCCCCCCACAGTATTTCCTCTGCTCTGGCGCTAATATTACTCGGTTCCAAGGGTAAAACTGCTGACGAATTAAAAATAGCTTTGCAATTTAAATCTATTGACAGCGAATTTCACCATCGCAATAAGTTGCTGCTTCAGAAGCTGTTGCAAAATCGAGAAGGAGTAGCTATCGATATCGCAAACAAGGTGTTTCCCGAAAAAAGCTTTACTGTATTAAGTGAGTTTTATAAAAACTGTAAGAACTATTATGATATTGAAATCGAATTGCTTGACTTCAAAGGGAAATGGGAGGAAGCTAGAATCAAGTTGAATAAATGGATAAATGATAAAACGAAGAATAAAATAACGGATTTATTTCCAGTTGGTTCAATTAATACTCATACAAAGTTAGTTCTGGCAAACGCTATTTACTTTAAAGGAGACTGGCAAGAAAAATTCAAAGAATCGGAGACAGTTGTTTGTGACTTTTTTGTCGCTGAAAATGAAACAAAAAAAGTCAAAATGATGGCGCAGCAGCAAAAATACAAAACATTTGCTGATCCTAAACTTGACTTACAAGTAGTGGAACTCCCTTACAAAAATCCCAATTTTGCAATGGTCTTACTTGTTCCTAATCAACGGTTTGGTTTGAGCACCCTTGAAGATTCTTTAACTTCAAGTAAACTTCAATCACTTCTATCCAGTTTGTTTGAACAAGATACAATTTTAGGATTGCCTAAGATGAAAGTTGAACACGAAGTGGATTTAGTTCCTGTACTCACGAAAATGGGAGTCAAGGATCTTTTTGATGAAGATAAAGCCAACTTGCAAAACATATCTGACTCCAACAAGCTTTGCATTACCGACGCTCTTCATAAAGCTTGTATTGAAGTTAATGAGGAAGGAGCCGAAGCATCGGCAGCTACAGGACTGGTGGCCACGGTTACTTTCCTTCCTTTACCCCCCCAACGAATCATCTGCGACCACCCATTTATGTTTCTGATACATCACGTTCCAACTTCATCTGTTTTGTTTTTGGGAAGAGTGACGTCACCTGAATTTTAAAACAATAAATCTGTTATTACTTAACCAAACAAAATGACTTTTCGGTTGTATTCATAAACGATTTTATACGTTTTAAAAGTTCTGGAATGATTAATTACATTTAGTTACTGAAATAAAATAAAATTTTAAAATATTAATACTATTACTGATAATAACAAGTGAATTTTTTCGTAAAGACCATAACATATTAGATGTTCAAATTAATAATACACGTAATATGCACGTAGTAAATTAAATGTTTAAAGTGTTATTTATATGCATTTTTTATATGCAGCCTGAATTAAGTTTTCATCATTATATAAATATAAGACTTCTTGTTTTTGTTTTTCCCGTATAATTTCTAAAATAAACTTTTATTATGTATAAAAACAAAAGTTTATTATGTACTATATAAAAACAGATACAATAAGTACTGTACAACTAATCATAATTGATGTTGTTATTATTGCTCTGAAAAGTGTGTTTTCTACAGTACTTTATTTATGTTTAAATTTACGCAATTGTTGTTGTAACCTCATATTTAATATTTTTAAATATTATAAGGTAAAATAATTGGTGTGTTTGTCTGTTGTAAGCTTTTATTTTGGTTATCAAGTACAATAGATGAACATTGGTGTTTTTTAAATAAATTCTCTGTCGTTCAAAATTTTAAGATAGCTGACAATATTGATAAAATCATTTTAACTGTTTAGATTGTAGACAGTCTTCAAAAAAATTTTTTTGATAATTTGTTTGGCAAATTTTAATCAAAAGAATTCGTTGATAATAGCAAATTGCAAGGATTAGCCTTCACTTTTATATAGAGGTAGCAAATATTAAAAATGATGGTGTGTCTGAATGATTGAGAGAAAGAGTTAATAGAACGATCCCTATATGACCCATTGGCGTTGGTGAACGACATTAGAAATAAATGGGTTCAGTTATTATATCCTAAAAGATGCGTTTAATTTCTGAGTAAAATTATGCAGTAAAGATCCTATTTAATGCTGTATGATCATAGATTTGAATAATATTTCGCTCAATCACCTGTCACGTGTTATTTAATTTAGATCACAACAAGAAAATGCCTAAGTCGGTTGCACCGAAAAAATAAATTGGGTCATAAAGGGTTAATTTAACCATCACTTTCAAGTTAACATAAGAGTATTGTGCAACTGTTCCCTATTATGCTATTATGCAGATTCGGTCAACTGTCTTGTCACAGAAAGAGCACGAGATTGGTTGGTAGCACGTTCAAAATTAATCCCGTGCTTTCTTTCCCTCAACCAATCAAAGTGGTGTTGTGTTTTATGTTCACTTTCCCTATGAAAGTTAAACCGTATGCGTATTTTTTCTACATGTAATTAGCCTTTGCCAACGAGTTCTTTTGAAGAGAGTTGACCAAAAGAATTCTCAAGCAAATATTTTTTTAAAGACTACCAAGAGTCTAAATGGTTAAAATGCTTTTCTCAATGCGTCTGCCGTCTTTTTGTTCTTATTATAGCCAAAAATAATTAGTCAAATTTGCACCAATGTTGACCTGGTTACCATTTTCAGTTTTTTGCAAAATTACGATTCTAGGAAGCATCATGAAATCAATTAATAATTTACTTTTCCCAAAGGTGCAACAAAAACATTTAAGTAAATTCCTGAGAATTAAATTCGTCATTGTGCTGACAAACCAAAACGAAACACTCTAGGAAAGATCGTTGTTGATATCCATGGAGATAATTGTTATTTTGTGGCATGTTTAAGAAAAAGACACACACGTATGTATATAGGTATACCTTATTTCCGAAGGGCAAACCGAGACACTAGTTAAAAGAAAAAAATTCGTCTTTAAAAAGTAGTGTTTTCTAAATAAATGTTCTTCATTTCAAATCTGTCTCGGATTTTATGATTTTCGTCGCTAAAAAGTAGTTTTCTCTAAAAATAAAAGAAGGTTTTCACTTCAAATTTGTCTTAGATTTCTGGCGAACCGGGCAGGAGAAAACCCTAAAAATAGGGATTTATGGTAAGCTTATATATATATATATATTAGTGGCGTGCGGTCAGGCCATGCAAGTCCTGCGTTGCACGAACAAATTTGTTGGGATTGCATGACAAACTTTTGCACGATGAAGTAGATATTATTGGATTTAATGAAAAATATTACTTGTTTGGGATGAAATCTAAGGCCGATCCAAAGACCTTTTTTTTAGAGATCACTACTGTCACAAACTTTGTTCGGGAATCCCAAAGGACCAGTTGAACTAGGTAACCCGAATACCTGCGCTGAAACAAAGCTGTGTCTAAATTTTATTTTATTCCGTCTCAAGAAGTAGTCTTGCTATGAGCCTGACGGTTTATACAGTTGATTTAACGAAAGCTCGGATTGATTTCGTTGAAAACTCTTCTTCACAACAAACAGAGACCACTGTCTCTAAGAAGAACGAATGTATTAGAAACGTCACGTCCGACCAAACTTCTATTCCACGCTTTGCGAAACTGCAAAACGAAATCAACACTATAACTCGACTCAATCAACACAAATAATTCTACCTCTGTAGAATACAACTGCCAACCTCTGGCGCAAAATAAATTCAACACTTGACGACCAATACAAACTTACGGGCCTTCCGCACCCAACCAATTACTTCTACTCGAGTCGTCTTCAAATCACATCTCATCTTAATAATTCGCTACGCATCCGCTTTATGTAGAAATTAAAATCACGTGACGTAAACTTTCTCGTAAATTCGAGATTCAGCCAGAACTCCCTGGGGAGATCGTTACGCGAATATTCTACAACGTTCGAGATAGCAAAGCTTGAACAAAACATATTACGTCATACTGTCGAGCAAAAGAGAAAAAAGATACATGTATCGAACATTAGAACAAATTGGACGTATATCGCAAACAGCGCTCAAACAGCCGCATTTATTCTATTATAATAACACTATGAATTACTATTAACGGGGATAAATATATCGTTAAGATCAAAATTATGAATGAAGTGTGACAACTACATTTTCAGGACAAATGGTGAATTATTTGGAAACAATTTCAAGTGATGATCTTTTTTTTTCTAGACTTGTATCTACGACAAAAATTGGTCTTGAACACCATATTAGGACTAAAAATTAGAATCTCACACAGAATTTTTTTCCTACCAGTAAAATATTGTATGTCTGTCTTATTCATTGACTACCGATAAAATACTTAATTGCATAACCCAATTTCGGTATGCCAATTGCATGACCAGTCTCATGCTTAATGACACACGGTTAGAGCAAGTATATTTAACTTTATTTAAAAACACTACCCTAGTTAAAACCACCGCAGTTTGTTTCATTTTATAGAATCGTCAGGTGGTTACTTATTTAAATAAATTTGAACATTTGATTAATTGTATATGTATATATAATTGTATATTTGTATAAATTGTATATTCAAATTCTATTTTAATAAGTAACTCCCTGACAATTCTATAAAATAAAACAGACTGTGGTGCTTTTAACCATTACGTAGTGCTTTTTAAAATAAATATAAATATATATACGTATATACATATGTTTGCTCCAAATTCAAAATGTTTCATCGACGTTTATGTCCATCCAATTAATTCTTTGATCGATTGCTCCATAAAGATCCGATTATATAAGAAAAACTTATAGACGAGTTTGTTTCATTAACTTAGATTTGTTGTTGATGCAGTCTAGGAACCATGTCAAAAAATTTGATAGTCATGGATAAAAGATATCTGAGTAAGTCAGAAGTCAGAATTAAAGTTTCAAAAGTACCAGCAAGCTTATCTGAGACAGCAGAAGTCCTAGTCCAAATTAAAATTTAAAAAAATGCCAGGGTCAGAGGCGTCTCGTTTTCCTTAAACCATGGAACCCGGTTTAATATTTTTTGTTTTACAATTTTTTTGACTTTGCTATTAAACTTTAGTTCAAAAAGTGAAAATGGCTCAGTCTCGAGAAAAATTAAGATGCAATGATTCCTATGTTCAGTTTGGTTTTACTGTGATAAATTCTGGAGAAGAAGAAAATCCGCAGTGCGTGCTGTGCTGTATAACTTAAATAGTAAGTTCTGCTCTAAAACCTAGCAAGCTGGAAAGACATCATTTAGATTTTCGAAACAAAAATGCAGATTTTTTTAAACGTGGAGCTGATAGTTTAGTTAGGTCAATATTTGATAGCACCGGTTATCAATGGAAGGAAAATACTGCAGGGTTAAAAGCTTCCTTCGAAGTTGCAAGAAAAATAGCTATTGCTAAGAAGCCCCACACCATCGTAGAACAACTAATCTTGCCTTATTGCCAATTTATTGTATCAAACGTTTTCGGAGAATCTGAAGTTCAAAAGCTGAAGTAATTGTTTCTGTTAAACGACAATGTGAGTAGGAGAATATCTGAGCTATCGGAAAACATTTTGTTGCACGCGGTGTTAAAGATACAAAAGTCAATGTTTGGCTTCTTTGCAATTCAGCTTGATGAAACAACGGATGCTGCAAATTTAGCTGAACTATGTGTTTATGTACGCTACATACAAGATAGGCACTTGGAGGATGAATTTTGTTTTGCAGTTTCCTCATCACAAGAACAACTGCTAAAGAAATTTTCAATTTCGTGAACAAGTTTTTCGACGAACACAACCTGAAATGGAAACATGTTATCCGAGTTTGCACAGACGGTGCTCCAACTGTGCTTGGCTGCCGTTCAGGTTTTCAGACTTGGGTTAAGGAAAAGTCTCCTTGTGTTGCTGGTACGCATTGCACTATTCATCGCCAAGCACTCATGGCAAAAGCTTTGCCTGATCAGCTGAAAAATGTCCTTGACGATGTGGTTAAAGCAGTGAACTTCATCAAAGCAAATGCACTCAATTCTCGTTTATTTGCAGAATTGTGCAAAGAAAGTGATTCCGAATTTGTAACTCTCTTGTTGCACTCTCATGTGAGATGGCTGTCGAAAGGTAAAGTGCTCAAACGAGTTTCATTTTGCGGCACGAAATGAAAGATTTTTTGAAAAGCCCAAACCAGAATTGCACCAGAAATTTTCTGATGATTGTTTTTGATGTGTTTTTCATTTTCGGTGGACATTTTTGAATCTGTTAATTTTTTCAATCTGGCGCTACAAGGAAAGGAGACTAATTTGATTCATTGTCAGGAAAAGTTGTCGGTATTCAACATGAAGCTGACCTTGTGGCATTCCAAATTGTAAAACAAAAACTTTGCTCCATTTCCGCATCTCAATGCTTTTCTTGATGACGTCAACAACTTGACGTCAACAAAGGTGTTCTCGAGGTCATGAAACGCCACATTTTCATTCTTGTTGAAGAAATTGGCACTACTTCCCTGACTTGAAAGATTTTCAAAAGTATTATCGTTTTGTAAACAATGTTTTGGAAACAAGTGTTGGACATCACCCTTCACAAGATAATTTACTTCAAGAACAGTTTATTATTTTGGTGAATGAAGGAAATGCGAGACGCTTATTTGGTGAAAAGCCTTGCAGTGACTTTTGAATTAAAATGGCACACACCTACCCTGACATTTCGAAGATGGCCTTGAAAGTATTAATTCCATTCCCAACAACATATGAGTGTGAATCTGCATTTTCGGCACTACTTGCCATCAAGCCAAAAGCTCGAAACCGGTTGGATGCGATTCACGATATGAGCGTTGCGTTGTCCGAAACGTAACCAAACATAGCCGAACTGATAGCACAGAAGCAAGTGCACCCGTCACATCGATACCATAAAAGAAAGAACCAACGTGTTGTTTTGTGTTAATTTTTGTTGATTTTTTAAGGGGACCGTGAGCCATTTAAAAAATTGCTAGACACCGTTGCGTACTTTTTTTTAAGAAAAGTTTGAGAACCACTGATTTAAATAATATCAGTACAAATTACAGGTCTACAAAGCTTAGAAGTTTTGACGAAAATTTTTTCCAGTTCGATTCGACAAAAATTCAAATCAATGATAACGACTGTACTTCAATTAATGTAGAACGACTTTACCGAGCAATTAAGAAAACTTAGAGTTTCCTCTACAAAATAACACCGTAGAACAACCTTTTTGAACGATTGGAACTGTCTTTCTTCCAATAGCAAGCTACTTTACCGGTTATTCCATCAACGCCGAACACCATCCGCAATATAACAGGGTAGAGTAGTCTCCGAACGACTTGGACTCTCTATCTTAACAGCAAAAGACTTTACCTGGCTATTTCACTAGAATGCCCTGAATAAAACAGCGTGCAGCATCTTTTCCGAACGACGTGGTCTGACTGAGTTTCTATGCTCCCTTATTCAAGTAGAAGCAAGCGCTATAGTGGACAAGACAATAAAAATTAATCAAGCACACGGCGATCAACAATGAAGGACTCGACCATCACAAAGGAGAGTCGAAAATCATTACTGCTATCACGCTACGACAATCGACAATCATTTATTATTACTGTCAATATTGGTCAGTCGGCAGCGTGGTTGAGTGCTTGGGGCGCCGTGCTTGTGATCAGCATGTTCTTGGTTCAAAACCCACTCTCGCCATTCTGTTGTGTCCTTGGGAAAGACACTCTACGGCATCTTCCCCTGCTTGGTGGTCTTGGCAAACAGTTGTAAATTACAGTCACATCTCTATTCAATTACAAGCGGACAGCAATATCTTGGCATCTCCTAAAGCAGGTCGTGGTAATTGCTTACTCTATGCATTACTGTCTCCGTAGCTTTCCTGCTAGTCAGGAGGATAAATAGAGAGAAAAAATAAATAAAATTTGCCGTTGATGCATTTCGCAATTCTCGCAATAACAATGCTTTTTTAATTAGTGCACATAGTGCTACAATACAATAATATACAGCAAAAAGAATGAGATTTCAACCAAATAGAACAATCCTAATCAAAATTAAATGGTTTGAGCTCGAACAAAAAAAGATAATGACTTTATTAGAAACACTGTTAATGCAGACTGGAGTTCAGTAGAGGTTAGATTTTTTTACTAAAATTGATTTTCCCCGCCAATGTCTCTAAATCAAAAGTTGCTTTATTTTGTTGCTTTACGTAATTATTTTCTCGCTGGTTACATCATCTAAAGTTGTCTTTTCCCGCCAATATCTCTAAAATTATAAGTTGTTTTATTTTTTGGCCTTACGTAATTGTTTTCGACAATAACATCATCGGAAGTTTGTTTTTCCCGCTAATACTTCGTAAACCAAAAGTTGCTTTATTTTTTATTGTATTACGTAATTCTTGCCGATAATGATATCATTTAAAGTTGCTTTCTCGCCCCGCCTCTCTCCACGTATTATCTTAGTATAAATAGTCGGACCGTCGTGGGCCATTTTCATATCAAACGCAAACGTCATTCTTGTTTGGAGATCGTAAAGCGGAATTTCGTTGGTACGTGTTCGTGTGTTCTATTAATTTTTGAATTTGTGTTTATTTCTGATTTATAATTTTTGATATGGAAAACTGTATCCATCCAAGGTGCGCGTATTTTCAAACCAACTTCGCATATTGCGACAAGCCAATTTCGCCACAATAAACACTAACCAATTGCAATTTAAAACGTCAAGAAGGGCCGTTTGCGAAACAACCAATTGTTAAGGTTTTTTTAAAACTAAGATAAAAGACAGTTTTTGTTGATCTAAAAGAGCGTTTTGAGCCGGCTTGGTGATTGGCATCAAGTACAAGTTGTTAAAACTTTACCAGATAAACACATGTTTTAGTTGATTAGAAAATTTGTCTTAAATAGACTAAAATTATTGTCACTCTTAATATATTACACTTTTAACAAATAGAAAGTCGGTTCAAACTGAAAGCGGAAAGGGAAAGGTAAAGTCTGTGGTGGAAAGCGCAAAAAACGCGGAAAGACTAATTAGACGAAAACCGAAAAGTGTACCGCCAAAAGCCCAAAACACAAAATTTTTCATGTTTAGCACAAAAAAATTGAAATATATTTTAACTTATTGGTTCATACAGAAAGCGTATGCGGAAAAAGCAAGCGGAAAGCGTAATTTCCCACTAAGTTTTCAAAAATTACGGTTTCCGCTTGCTTTTTCTATGTACGTCCACTTCTGGTGCAAATCAACCTTTACCATCGGTAATTGTAAGCAAATCAAGTCAAGTAACTTGAAATACAATATTTCTTATGCTTTGATATTTTCCTTCTGTTTAACTTAAAAGTTCTTCAGCCCTCACACAATGGCCTACTAAATATAGTTGGTTTAGTAGGCCATTGTTTACACCTCCAACACCATCATAAAGTTAATTTATACTGATAACCGAATGTGAAGACGTCTTATTTGTTACTAAAAAAATGAAATACAGCTGGAAAAGTTAGCACACCGTGGCTGAGAATACTTGATTAAGATGGTTTTGGTTGAACTCTTATTAAAGTATTATGGTATTGTGGAATTCATGGTGTAGCGCATGATTGGTTTTGTAGCTAGCTTAGCAACAGAAAACAATTAGTTGAAATAAATAATATCTGCTCCAATACTAAGTCAATAAAATATGATGTCCCTCAGGGTTCAATTTTAGATCTTTTACTATTCTCAATTTATGTAAATGATTTAAATAATTGATTGACCTTAGAAAAATGTATCATGTACGCAGACGACACTAACATATTTTTAAAAAGTAATTGTTATGAAACCTTATATAAAGCTGCAAACAAGGAGTTAGTGAATATAGATAAGTGGCTTCTAGCAAATCGACTATTTCTAAACACTGACAAAACACATTATGTGATCTTTTGCACACCCAAAACAAAGCTTCCATCAAAAAAACTGATAATTTCAATCAGAAATAAATTTATTTCTCAGCAACCAAAAACGAAATTTTTGGGAATAATATTTCATGAACATTTAAGTTGGAAATTGCATATGGACTTAGTAGCCTTTTACAAAAGATCTGCGTAAGTTATGGTACTATCAAAAATATTTCAAAACACTTTGACAAAAAAACTCTGCTTGTATTGTACAACTCCCTGATAATCAGTCATATAAGATATCGCATTACAACTTGGCATAATGGTAATAAAACTACAGCCTCAAAAATTCAACGTATCGCTAATAAATTTATACGATTGACATTTGGATTACATCACAGAGGTAACGTTACTGACATCTTGCGAAACAACAACATAAGGACAATTGCTCAAATAACCGAATTAGAAATACGTAATTTGTTTGATGTATAAATATATAAAAGGCATGTTACCACCATGCTTTCATGATTTTTTTAAAAATAACTTGGTAAGCGACAATTTCACCAAATGTACACGAATTTTAGTTTAATTCAGTTTATTATTTGTCAAGTAATAAGGCAAAGTGGGGCGTGTTGTCACAGCAAGTTTTTTCCTAGTTTAACTAACTGTTCGGAGACTATTTTTGTTGTAGTAACATATTTTCCCGCCATCTTCATTTTAAGTTTCTGTTTGCCAAAAAAATCACGCAGCTTCAGTGCTAAACTGAAAAATCATTATAAAATTTGCACGTGATGTACATATATATTTTGCTAACGTTTGAAAATTGATTTTTGTCTAGATAAAAGCAGCGTGGACAGAAGTATAATGTCAGTTTTATACCTTAGTATATTAAGAGTTTAGCTGAAAGTCTAGGCACTATTAGCCTGCTTCTACCAGTTGCCATTTGCAAAATCTACAATAAGGGTTGGGGCGAATTGTCACAGTTGTCAGTGCTGACAACTCCGAGGTGTCTTCATTTTCCGAACAATTGCAAATAAGTGATGTAAAGGTAGATGATTATATCCTGGTCCGATTTACTACCAAATCGACAGAAAAATTTTATATTGGCCAAATGATGGAGATGGATAAAAAAAGAAAAAGAAATTCATACAATATTTGTCTTCAACATTATAACGTTGAATAAAGGTTAACATTTTTGCAAAAATGCTTGTCATACACATAATTTGTTTTACAGGGACAATATTTAATTTATTGCTTGTTTTTGATTGGTTCATTTAATGTTTTCGATAATATTTCGTTTAAAACATTGCAGTTTTCTTTCATTAAGTCTCTTAAAAAGCAGGAAATATTATGTGACAACACTCCCCTTGCTCTGTGACAACTCGCCCCGGCATGGGGCGAGTTGTCACAACATTTTTTTTTTTTTTATAAGATTGAAGTAAAAATTTTGTATAAGCTTTTTTAAATGTATGTTTTGGATATTTCTTAATTGCATTTGGAACATCTTGCCACACTTGTGGCCCTGCAAACATGATTGAAGATTTTCCTAAATTTGTCCGAATCGAGTAAACATAGTAATTGGAGTTCTTCGAGATTCTAACTTGAGAGTTGATAGTTTGTGTTGTTAATTTGCCATATATTGTTTTTAAGGTTATGAATTGTGATACCCATCTGTAATTTGTATATGTCACATAGTTTCAGAATTTGTAGTTGTGTAAATAGGGAACTTGAATTAGTTTGGCAATTACTCCTTGTCATTATCCTAATAACGCATTTTTTTGTATTAATAATAGGTTGGATAATAGTTTTAGCAGCTTTTCCCAACTAGTTAGACAGTATTTTAGATGGGAATATATCAAACTATAATAAATGATTTTTAATGTATGAATATTAACATATTTCTTTAGCTTCAAGATCCCCCATGAACCTTTACAAAGTTTGGCATTTAGATAATTGATGTGCTTGTCCAATTCATTTTGCTATCAATTATTATGCCCAAGTATTTACACTATCTTTTTGGATAATTTCATTTTGGCCAATTTTGATTTTAAACAAGGATTTGTTTATTTTTCGTTCTGTATTTATCATGTAACTTTTTTTTGTAGTTTATTGTCAATTTATTTGTTTGCATCCAATCTTCAATTTTTTTTAGTTCTGCATTAGTTTTATATTGTAATATGTTTGGATTTTTATCAATGCATGTTAGAATTGCGTCATCAGCAAATAGGGTCACTTTTAGGTTTGATGCATTTGGCAAATTATTGATATAAATAAGGAATAAAAGAGCCCCTAGGGTTGAACCTTGGGGTACTCTATAATTATTTTCACCTTGGTCTGACTTTATTTTATTAATAATAGTGCACTGTTGTCTGTTTTTTAATAACTTGCAAGTAGTTTACGAGGTTCATTACGAATGCCATATTTGTGTAATTTATCCAATAATATTTTGTGATCAACAGTATCAAATGCTTTGACCAAGTCAAGAAAAATGGAACAGGTAATATCATTATTTTCTAAATTTTCAATTATTTCATTACATACCTGTGCTACAGCAAGTTCTGTTGAGTACTTTTCCCTGAAACCAAACTGAGATTCATAAAACACATTATTTTTATTAAAATAAGAAACTAGTTGTTTCTAAATGCATTTTCAAAAATTTTTAAAAATATTGAAATTAGAGATATCGGTCTATAATTATTACAACTGTATATGTCTCTTTGTAGAGCTCTTTGTACAACTGTATAAGTCTCTTTTTATCCCTCTGTTTTGATCTCATCTATTTTCTTTCTAATGACTAAGCTACGTTGTCCAATCGACGAGAACGCTCAATCGAAGTTAGGTTTGAAATATATTGAAGCGCTATTTCGTAATTCTAAACAAAAGACATAAAACGTAAAAAACACGACAATGTTGAATTTAAAAATTACCAACTTACGAAACTTGTTTCCAACGCAGCCCAAATTTAGATTAGAACAAATAATAACTAACAATTCTGAAACAGCAAAAAAAAATTATCACTAGATTCAACAACCACTATGACTCCAAAAGCTGCTTTTTTAATCTGCCGCACGTACCTCAGCGAGTCTATAACAATACATCAATTTATCTTTTGAGTTGTCGATGTAAGAAAATTACGCGCTTTTTTTTCTGATTGAGCTTGTAGAAAAGAACAACTTGAGAAGATGCGATTTTGAGAGAAACAAGCAAACCAAGTGCACGTTTGAATCTTTGCCAATTTGTTAAATCTGAACCAAATCACCCTCATTTTGTAGATTAAATATAACTAAACAATCTTTAAGATACAGAGGTCCTCTAGCTTGGAATAAGGCCCCATCAAGCATTAAACAGATAAAATTATATTGTAAATTTCGTACAGAATTTCAAAAGCACCTTATAGCAACGTAATTTTTAATGGTAATAGACTTTACAAATTTTAAAATATCTGCTGCTGGTTTTTATTATTACAGGTAACTCCACCTAATTGGACAAAGAAATTGATGGTGATAAAAGCCTGATGCAACTTGAAAGGCAACATCCAGATCATTACGGCCTATCCAGTTTGATGAAAATTCACATAATTTACTTCTTTTGCATCTATTCTTGTTTACTATTTGTATATTTTATTTAACATAGGTAAATTTTTGTCCAGCCATATGCTTTCGAAATGGTCCTTTTGAACCGTGGCAGGATTTTTTTTGTTGGGTTTTTTTGCCTGCCTGACCCTTTTTGGTCCAGACCCTTTTGGTCTTTGAGTTTGTTGTTTCTCCCACCCATGATTATGCAACATTCTCTGACTATGGCTCGGATGTGTGTATTAATTATCTTCTTTTCGCTTTCCTTTTCTTATTAACATCACATCATTTTGTTCAAAGGTACAGCGACCATCCGGTTGTTGTACTTCGTTTAGTTGCTGCTTCCTTATTCACAATTTTTATTTCTACATGCACTATGATTTTTAGTGAGCTACTTACTGCGGGAAAGCGTTTCTGTTTCAGATAATATGAATTCAGAAAGTTCAATCATCAATATTGGTTCTCTTATCAATTCTCAATCAGGCCACAATCTTCAAAACAGTTTCAATCTCTATCAAGAAAGAGTGTTGCTACGCAAGAGAATTGGAATCAATTGAGATAACAAATTCAAACCGTTAAATGGACAATCAACTTTATTTTTTAACTGATTATTCAAATCAATTTACACAGTTGGCATATTCTTTTCTTTTCTAAACTTTATACTTCTTATGCTACTTTATTCTCTCTTTGAATATATACGTATATAACTATATTTTATTTTATTTTCATGTTTGTGTGCAGTGCATCCAGAAAAGGTTTCCAGATCTGGTGAGGTTTCTTTTCGGGAGGTTTTCTTTACTCACCATGCTCAGTTGAGCTAAATTCATAGTTAGCAATAAAGGGCGGTTGTGCCTCCCAATGATTTACATAACCGTTCCTGCACTGCATATTTTTTGTCTTTTTAAATATTAATATTTAGTTTGAATTTAAGGTAACGCGGCCGTGCTTCTGATTTCTTCTGTTTCTCAACTCTCTCTATACTTTCTGCATGTTTATGGTTCATCGTTGTGTCGCGTTTCCTTTTCATGCTTTATGGTACATATTACTTAATAATGTTAGTAAGCATGAATAAAATATCATCATCATCATCATCAGATTAATTTCAAGTTGATTGTGAGTAAAAATGAAAATAAAAATAAAAAATAAAATAAAAATAAAGTCATCTTGTTGTGGTTTTGGGAAATGCATTTTGCGACAATTTATTCCGCTATGTTTTTTAGAAAGCAGCTTTTAAATAGAGAGTTATATAATTTTACAAATATTAATAAAGTTTTCACGGACAATTCTTCTGCTGATAACCAATTCCGAAATAATTTTTTTCAGTTTTCAAAAAAAGTTAGTCCAGCGTAATCGGGGGTCTCTTACAAGTGGATCGTAAACCTTTCGATGAACGAGTCAATGTTAACAGCTATCGGTAGTTTGGTCAAGATAAGATGTTTAGTGGATTATAGATAATAATTTTTTGCAATGCAAATGGACTTCAAAGGGATTAATCGCTATTTTGATTGCGACTGTGATTGATTTGGTCGAGGTTTAACTTTTACCCTCATCTTGCCGTTGTGCCCAAAAAAAAGGCACTCTAGACCGTTTTTCTTTGCTTGGCAATAATATCCAGGAGATTTAAAAGGAACACTTTGGCTACAGACAGATTTATCCCTTTTTGTTATAAGATACTTATAAAAAACGGTTTTTAAAATATTTTTCTGTTAACACTTATCCGAAAAAATTATTGACACTGATCATAAAGGAAGTTTGATGTTCTACTTGTATCATAGGTTCTGAATCTTTTAGCTCATTTACCACTTACAAATTCTATGAAAACTTGTTTACCCTTTAAAAACGCTTAAAAGCTTATTCACCCTAAAAAACTTTTCTTCTCAAAAACATAGTAATCTCTAAAAAAAGATCTTCGCCTTGAGTCTGTCTCTGATTTTTCAATTTTAGTCTCAAGAACATCGTAATTTCTATGAAAAATTGACCCGCAGGGATTTCCGTTTAAAACCTACTTGCACCATTTTGTTCTGTCCTTGGGAAAGACACTTTACAGCACATTTCCTTACTTGGTGGTCTTGGTAAATATTCTAAATTTCAGTCATATTTTTATAAAACTTGTAGCGATTACTTGGACAGCCCAAATATTTTCATACGAAACACAACTTTAATTATTATCGGAGGTATAGAATTTAGTTCAAAACGTTGGATTTAACTTTCATATGTTCTATTTTTATGCAATTTCGAATTTCACATCCTGCCGTTCCATATCATATGATCACGTGGTAATACGCCCGCTTGTATACAGCGATATGGCTTAGTCATAAATTGTAATATACTGAGTTGCTCTCCGGCAGATATCGGTTAGATACACGTAAGTTAACTTCTGTCATGGTAATGCTATACTAAATTGTTTCTGTTATTGTAATAATTTGTTTTAATTTTTATTTTGTTTTTCTTTCTATTTGAATAAGTTAGTGGTTAGTCAACCTTCTGATTTTGAATTGCTGCAATTAAACTTGGACATAACGCTAATAACCTCTACATTGGTGATCCCCATCAAAAAAAAACCCGACGCGGTCACATTGGTGACCCCGCCTTGGAAAAATCGAAACCCGACGGCGTGAACAACATCGACGAAAGCAATCCTGACGAAGCAAAAGTCGCGGCGACGAAGAAAACTTCAAAGCCAACGTAGAAAAAAACCTACGAAAAAAAATTTTATAACCAAAAGAAATTTTCGTTGGTGAGTTCATTATATTATTACCGCTTTTGTCTCAACCTGAAGATAGCCCGAAAAATTGGCGTCTTTTCCCCAGTAACAATTAGAAATAAACTATGACAATTGACTATGAAAGCTTAGCCAAGGCCCAATTAAAGGATGAAGAATTACTTAATTTCTTTGAAAGCAATCACTCTATAAAGATTAAAAGTGTTCCAGTAGCTGATACTACAAGTTTACAATTTTATGTGATTAATCCATATCAGGTTAATTAAGACCTCTATTTCCTTCAGTACATCGTCGAATTATCTTTAATAGCATTCACAATTTATCGCATTCAAATATTAAAGCAACCATTCGAATGATTGCTGATTGCTGATTGTTACGTGTGGCCGGATATGAAAAAGAATGTAACATTTTGGTGTCGCAACTGCATTCAATGTCAAAAAATGAAAGTTCATCGTCACAATGCTGTTTCGTCAAAAATTTCTTCTTTTTATTTTTGCTGTTTTTTTTTTTTTCTATTAATCGCACTAACACAATTGTTATTGGTAATTGTAATTTACTCGGGAAGCATCTTGTCTAGTAAACCTTAGGGTTGTTCGGTGCTTCCTTGCCCCTTTTTATTTTTTTTGCATTATATTTCTTTGTTATTGTTTTATATGGTTTTTGGCAAAATAAATTTTGTGCGTATGTATGTATGTCAATGTCACTAATTTACAACGCTATCCACCTTCTTCACAAAAGTTTGCTGATATTAATTTAGACTTAGCTGGTCCTTTGCCAGACTCAAATGATTATTCTTACATTTTAGTAATTGTTGATAGATTTTCCAGGTGGCCAGTAGCAATTCCACTGCCAGATTGCAAAAGTCAGAATGCTTGAAGTCGGAGCTTTATGCGGTTCTTACAACTTGTTATTTTCCCTTACAACTACCAGCTAGAAACGCAGCTACTACTTAAACATAAGACAAGTAGAACATCGCTCTGTTAGACTTTACCCTGCTTACTTACAGGACCTCGAGGATAATTTAATAGACTCGATTAAACGCCTTGAAGCGTCTCATAATTTCTTATAGTGGAAAAATACAGAATCTTTTAACTTCGAAGTTAACTATGCGATCAAAGTTGTATTCTTCTCAAAAAATTGAATGCACTACTAGACACTACGGGCCGCTGCTGTAGAAGGTGACGTCATTAGCGAATTATCTTGCATTAAGTAGTAGCTGCGTTTCTAGCTGGTAGTTGTAAGGGAAAATAACAAGTTGTAAGAACCGCATAAAGCTCCGACTTCAAGCATTCTGACTTTGCCGAATCGTTGGAATGTTATAAAGAAAGTGTTCTCGTATATTGCATTGATTTTTTTTAAGCGAGGTACATATGGTTTACATTTAACGTGATCAATAGTGTACAGTATTCTACTTTGGCGTGAAAATCGATACATACAGGCAAATTAAATTCTAAACAACAAAAAGTTTGAAGTAGAGAAGCAAATACAGTGAAAGAACTATATGCAAAAACTACATGTAATCATGGCCTTAAAATAGCAGTGGTGGTATGATTTTTTTTGTTTTTTGGTTCTAGTACAAGTTGTGGTTTGATTCTTAGACTTATCATATAATGGGGGAGAATGTTCTTGTTTACTTGAAACAGAATTTTAGTTATTTTTCCCACAGTCATCTGAGTGTAAAAAACTGTAAGTAAGTTTGCAGCTTTGAGTCTGTCAACGGACACGGTATAGTCTTTGAAATTTTTTAGCACTTTAAAATATTTTGGAGTGCGGTATAAGACTTTAAAAGGGCTTATACCGCACTCCAAAATATTTGCAGTGCGGTATATAATATTTGGAGTGCGTATAGTACGTGGGATGAAGAGGTGGACGTACGGCATCGTTTGTTATAAATACATGTCGGCAATGATTTAACTGGGGGTCGACATAAGATTTACGAGTATCTGGAAATCGTGACTCTTGGTACTTAAAGTTCGAAAGAAATTTTTGCTGTGCAGCAATGAAGAGTGGTGTTACACCTTTTTTTCTATGAAAACTCTCAAAAAATTCTCCTGGAAGGCGAAGTTGAGTTCCATAGACAATTTCACTAGATATACATTCCAAGTCTTTGTTTACTCGAGAACATAGTGCTAGCATAGTTAAAGGTAAGTAAAAATACCAGTTGCTGTCTTTTAAGAGAGTGCTTAAAGACTTCTTAATAGTTTGGAATTGTACGCTCAGCCAAACCGTTGCTCTGAGGGTGGTATGCTGTAGTATGAATATGTTGCATACCTAAAAATGTTATTGCATCTTTCCACTCAAACGAAAGAAATTGCGAGCCTTTATCTGTAGTTAATGTTTTTGGTACACCATAGATAGAAAGCCAATTGTGCATAAAAGCATTTAATATTGTGTGGGTTTTGCAATCTGGCAGTGGAATTGCTACCGGCCACCTGGAAAATCTATCAACAATTACTAAAATGTAAGAATAATCATTTGAGTCTGGCAAAGGACCAGCTAAGTCTAAATTAATATCAGCAAACTTTTGTGAAGAAGGTGGATAGCGTTGTAAATTAGTGACATTGTGACGATGAACTTTCGTTTTTTGACATTGAATGCAGTTGCGACACCAAAATGTTACATTCTTTTTCATATCCGGCCACACGTAACAATCAGCAATCAGCAATCATTCGAATGGTTGCTTTAATATTTGAATGCGATAAATTGTGAATGCTATTAAAGATAATTCGACGATGTACTGAAGGAAATAGAGGTCTTAATTAACCTGATATGGATTAATCACATAAAATTGTAAACTTGTAGTATCAGCTACTGGAACACTTTTAATCTTTATAGAGTGATTGCTTTCAAAGAAATTAAGTAATTCTTCATCCTTTAATTGGGCCTTGGCTAAGCTTTCATAGTCAATTGTCATAGTTTATTTCTAATTGTTACTGGGGAAAAGACGCCAATTTTTCGGGCTATCTTCAGGTTGAGACAAAAGCGGTAATAATATAATGAACTCACCAACGAAAATTTCTTTTGGTTATAAAATTTTTTTTCGTAGGTTTTTTTCTACGTTGGCTTTGAAGTTTTCTTCGTCGCCGCGACTTTTGCTTCGTCAGGATTGCTTTCGTCGATGTTGTTCACGCCGTCGGGTTTCGATTTTTCCAAGGCGGGGTCACCAATGTGACCGCGTCGGGTTTTTTTTTGATGGGGGTCACCAACGTTTTAAACTAAATTTCCACGTGTTATAAAATTTAAACATTGGATTTAACTTTTACATGTTCTATTTTTATGCAATTTCGAATTTCACATCCTGCCGTTCCATGTCGTATGATCACGTGGTAATACGCCCGCTTGTATACAGCGATATGGCTTAGTCATAAATTGTAATATACTGAGTTGCTCTCCGGCAGATATCGGTTAGATACACGTAAGTTAACTTCTGTCATGGTAATGCTATACTAAATTGTTTCTGTTACTGTAATTTTTATTTTGTTATATTTCTATTTGAATAAGTTAGTGGTTAACTTTTTGATTTTGAATTGCTGCAATTAAAGTTGGACATAGTATAGTGCACAATAGTTTGTCATTTATCGGAACTCCTTTCGCCCTTATTAACTTTCCTTTTAATTTAAGGCACAATGACTTGACACCCCTCAAATATACGTAAATAATGCTCGCCTGAGAAAAAACACTCATTTCTTAATTTTGGCCAAAGTGCAGCTAGTTGTTTTTGAACTTCGGAATTGCGATCGTCAACTTAAGTTATTTGGCTCTCCACATGTTTTTACGGACAAGGGGAATGACTTGTCTAAACCTGAGCAGTCAGGTATTAGAAGATTCAAATTGTTTTGGATCAACAAAAGTTTAATGGCGTTTGAAAATGTGAGATACAACAATTTCGGTTACACAATTTTTTAACCACGAAACTATTTGAAGTCAATAACAATTTATCTAGCATTAACAAATGATCTAGACCCTTATTCAAATAGAAAAAAAAAATACAAAGGATTAATGGAAAAACACAAACGCATAAACAGTTATTACAAAACATACCTAATCCTACTCTAGCTAAATCAGCGTATAAACAAACACTAACCTAACCCTAAACTAGCTAAGCTAAAATTGACCAAGTTAAAATGGATAAAAACTCAAGATAATTTACGGCGCTATAAACTGAAGGAAACAAAGCTTTTTATGAACAAAATTCGCGCCGCGAGAAATCGAACTGAAAGAAAACAAATTACAATAATTATGCGCCGCGAGAGATCGAACAGAAAGAAAACAGATTACAATAATGATTAACTAAGTAGAAGAATTAGCGACACGAGTTCAAATCCAACAAAAAACGGTAAAGTAAAGTTTTAACGGAAACAAAAAACAATTTAAAACATCTAATAATCTTTTTGCCAAGCTGGAGGTTTTATTGTTTGCCTTCTTGACGGGACCTCACAGCTTGGCGCATCATCCGTCGCAACACCACATTCCTAAACTTTTGATTATAAGTACAAAATAGAAGTATTTGTCAATTAAGTTGTTACGTGGAGAGAGAGATTCGCGATAAACAATCTAAATCCAAAACAATGGTCTTGGTTCAAATCCCACTTGTGCCATTCTGTTGTGTCCATGGGAAAGACACTTTATGGCACTTTCCTTTGCTTGACGGTCTTGGCAGGCAGTTCTAAATTTCAGTCATATCTCCAATTAAATTTTAAACCAACAGCAATATCTTGGCATCTACGGAAGCAGGTCGGGATAATTGTTTACCTTATGTATTAGCGCCTCCGTCTTTCCTGCAAGTCAGAATGATAAATATAAAGATAAAATAGAGATAAAATAAGTAGCATAGTGTGCTATATAGAAAAGTTGTTTTTTTAAGTAGGGGCAAAACTGATTAATAAATTTTTTTTGTTAGCTAAACTAAAGAAATATATAACAAGATCCTTATTTTTCAAATCCGCTTTTTTTGCAAAAAATAATGTCAACACATATTTTTAAAATTTACGTGGCAATTGCGGACCAGAAAGATTCATTTCGGTTAATCAAAATTTAAAGATTTTAGTATTATTGATGCAATAACCCGTTTTGTTTGATTATGCATGATTTATTTAATTAATGCTTAAGTAAACCCACCATAGACTACTGTACCCACCATAGTTTACTTCTATTTTACAAATTTTTTTTCAAGAAAAAGTTAATCTGTTTAAGAGTCGTAAAGATGACTCGTTGACCTACAGTAGTACACTGGTATTGTAGTATTAAAAATAGCCTATTTGTATAAGGTTGCTGTTTGATGTATTGAATCAGCACAAGAAATGATTGCAATTAAAATGATATATTTACCAATCAATGAAAAACTGTAAAATTGGCCTAAATAATTTTTAAAAACTTTTAGGGGTACTTTTAAGAAGTCACTATAAGCGATTTTTGTTTGTGAAACTGACCCAGAATCCCCCCTGTAGTTACTATTGATTCTTAAAGAGATCTTTTTCCACTTGTTTTTTCTTCCTGGTACTATTGGCAGATTTTTTTGAGTTTATAAAAAAGTTGCTTATGTTAGTTTCTTGAAAAGAGTATTCGACTTTGAGACTATTAGACAAAAACTTAAAAACAGTTTGAACTGTTCAATGCCATCCTTGCTCATGGTTAATAGTAGGCTTATCATACATCCTGGTTTGTCTAACAGTTCAAATTTTGAGCCCTTTGTCTCAGTGTCCTTGTCAGTCTTTTTTTTTTTTTATCTCTATATTTATCCTCCTGACTCGCAGGAAAGCGATGGAGGTGCTATACATAGGGTAAGCAATTACCCCGACCTGCTTCCAGAGATGCCAAGATATTGCTGTCCACTAGTAATTTAGTAAAGATACCAGTATGACTGCAATTTAGAACTGCTTGTCAAGACCACCAAGCAGGGGAAAGTGCCGTAAAGTGTCTTTCCCAAGGACACAACAGAATGGTGCAAGTAGGTTTTGAACCGAGACCATGCTGATCATCAGTCTGGTGCTTTAACCACTCGACCACGCTGCCGACTATTTTATTCAGGAATATTTGATTTGTCACTATTTCATTTAGAAATATTTGATTTGAAGTCATGACTTTGTTTGAATGCTTTTAATAAGCATTGTGATTTTTCATCTCAAAAATATGGTACCAGTATGCCTTATTAATAGTTGAATTTATTTTTTTTAATTTGCTTATTTTAATTCTATTTTTGTACTTTGTTGTTTAAGTGTATTTTTTGTCTTACATTATGTTCTATAGTATTTAGAAGCATAAATAAAAATTTTTTTTAGAATCAAAGCTTTATGTTAAAGTTACGTAAAATTAATTCTATCATGTCATCTGATATTTCTTTTTTGAACAAAGCTGAGGATGTTGCTGATCATGTAATTTTTGTTTCATTTTTTGTTTCATTCAATTTTTAGCTCTCTTCAAGAAGTCACCATAAGTGATTTTTTTTGGGTGAAACTAACCTGGAATTTCTCTTTTAGCACCAGGATGAAATAAAGAAACCAAAATAAAAAGGATCTCTCAAGAAGTGATAGTAACTGCAAGGGGATCCAGGTTAGTTTCACAAACAAAAATCACTTACGGTGACTTCTTGAAGAGATCCCAATTTTTTAATTTTAATTAGTGAGCTTATTATTTCTTGCAATGAAAAAATATTGTTTTGATAAATTGGTATCATGAACTTTCTCGTCTACATTTTTTTAAAAGCATTTTAAAAGAGTTTTAAAAGAAATGCATTGATAGCTGGCAAGAATTTTACTTGGACTGATATTTGTATAACATAGGTTTCAAAGTATGTAATAGAAATCAATTATGGCAATTTTAATTTTAAAACTAGGAATTCTGGTAGTAATTTTTCTTGCTTCAATAATTATATTTTTAATTTGACCATGTTTTCCAACACTAAAGTCAATAAAATAATGAACCATAAAATAACTTAAAGATCTCTTGCTATATCTTTTAGCCACAACACCTTTAAATATATTTGTAGTATATAATCAAGGGATAATGAAAAACTTTTTTGCTTGTTGTTCTTGTGGTTGCCCTTTTTCCAAGTTTAATTTTGGAGGAATTATCCCTTAATCTTTTAATAAAGTCAGCTTAGAATTCTGTATTTGGATAGCTTTTGCTTTTTGCATGATGTTCTTTCCCAGTAGTGTGATCGTTGTCAGAAAAAAAATGTTTTCATGTTTCTGGATGGATCTGAATGTATAATAATGTAATTGTTTATTTTTTTTGGTGGTTGATTTTGTTTGTGCTTCACTGAATCATATTTATGAATTGTTTAACCCTTAAATGATTGCTTGGAGGCACCAAAGATGTGTTGTGTGGATAAAAAAATGGTAAAAATTAAATTTTAATACATAAATATTTAAATACTACCAAAAAAGACTATTCAAAAAAATATTTTACCACTAAGTTTTTTTAATCTTTCAATGCTTATGTAGCTACAGCCAAGTTTCTTTTATATTTTGGTCATCATCATCGTTATATTTTGGTGTTGCAAGTTAATTTCAATCAGCGTTTTTTGCAATTTTTTGTGAAAAATTCTGTCCAGGCTGTCTTTGACAGCTTTTGACGGGCATATGCTAGTATGTGGCTTATTGAGTATGGTACACATACATGCTCAAATACAATTGAATGGTTTAATGACATATTTTATTTACAAATTGTTTTTGACTCCTAGTCTTTCTAAATACCTATTTAGACTTAATTTAAAGCTCTTTCAGTGTGTGGTAGTCTCAAAAACAATTGCCTAAGCATGAAGGTACTTTGTATTCAGCACACCAAGTGCTTGTTTTTTTTCTGTTTTTAGCCACCAACTTAAATGCAGGCAACATAGCAGCATCTACATACATTACTGTTATTTTCATTTGGTATTTGAGCCAGATAGTGTCTTTCAGTAAAAGTAACAGCTGATAAGGTATCAAAATTGGATGTGCTTATTAAAAAAACTGATGCAATTATTGATAATTATGGGTTATGTAAACATCAATATTGTCCATAAATTGACATATGGCAACTTTTTTAGCAGACAGACATAAGAGGTTGAACTCATTTAAAGGTCATTTATAGATGGATGCTGAGAGCTAATGCAAAAGTCAATTAAGATCTAGTGGATGTGCAAGAGTAATAAAAGCTTTTATTTTGTGTTTGTCAGTAATGGTTGTTTTAGTTTCAAAGTGGATGATTGTGTTCTGTTTTGAGTTGTTTTATATTGGATAGTTTTGCTATGGTGCCTTAAAACAAATAAAGGTTATAATTTTTATCAATTTTGTCGTGTTTTCTAGTGTGTCATGTTATTTATGTGATTGTAATAATGATTTGTGAGGTGGATCTGTTTTATTGGCAAAATTGATTACAGTGTTAATGAATTTAATGTGTGTTGTGATTTTTTTTAGTGATTAAGATTCTGTCAATTTGTATTTATAATGTGTTTGTTTGCCCATTGTGCATATGTGGGAAATAACTTGACATGTTGTGTAAATGTTCAATTGACCTTTGGGTTGTATGTTATTGTTTTAGGAAAGTGGAGCTGTTTTTTTTCTGACATTGTCAAAATTTTTTGTAAAATGTCTGAAAATTTTAAGCAATTTTTGCAAGATGTTTGAAAAAAAATTTAAATGGTTCATACAATAGTTTGATCTATAATTGTGTTTGTTGTTTTTAAAAACTAATATATTCAAAAATAATTTTTTGTGATGCTTTAACTAAATACTAAATATCTTTTACTCTATATTTGATTCATCTATCAAACTTGTTGAATGAGTTTTAATTGCCAAAATGATTACAAAACCTGTTATTTACATTTTGCTGCATTTAGAAAAAAACTCAAAACCTTGGAACTTTTATGAAATTTACTGTTTGCTTGCTGAATGGGACACCCAATGCCCCCATTGTTGAGGCCTGAGCAACAGTCATTATATTCCGAATTTTTATATCTATAAAATATCTGGTTTCTTATGAAATCATAGACATCTTTTGTGACACAGTTTGATTTCTGAAGATTATAAAGAATATTGTAGTTTTGTCTTCGTAGAAAAATGCTTATACAAGCTGAATTTTAGTATGGAAAATTATTAATTGTAATGTAACTGTCTACCCTACAACCTCAAAATCAGAGCTGGGGAGTAGGAGTAAGGAGTATGAAGAGTCAGAGTTTTTTCAATGAATAAGAGTAAAAAAAAATATTTACTATTTATTCCTATACTGCATTATTGGGTTGCCATACCATCTGGAATTTTTAGAACATTGTAATTGAAAAATTGAAACTGATTCTAAATGAAGACCTTTTTTTTTAGAGAACACCATGATTTTGTCACAAAAATTGAAAAATTTGACACTGATTTCAAGTGAAGACCTTTTTTAAAGAAGGAGTAGCACCAATAAAAAAATTTTACTCCAGAGTAAGAGTAGCACTAAAAAAACATTTTACTTCGGAGTAGGAATAGGAGCAACTTCAAAATCATCACTACTCCCCAGCCCTGTTCAAAATAGTTTTCACTACCTACAAGCATGAAAATGCGCCTTTAGAAACTATAGTAAACCTTGATTTGTCCACATTCAATTTGACAGACAAAATCATCCAAATTAGGAAAATTTCAAATAATTTGAAGCTTTTCATTAAGAATTACAGTACATAGGAAATCATTTGTTCTTATTGTTTTATCCAAGTTAAGCAAAATTTCATATTAACCGAATCCCGATAAATTGAGGTTTACTGTAGTAGTGCTGTAGTTTTTTACTGATTGTAAGAATTTCTATGATGTACTAATTTGGCTAGTACATTCTGGCAAATTTTGATGGTTTTATATATGAAACTGAGATTTTACGATTTAGTCAAAGGCCTTTTTCCACTATGAGTGTAAAATGGAGTATTTTTTTTCTTGAATTTTTTGCTTTGCTAGGTGCTTAAGTGCAGAAACAAGTAAAAAATTCTTAAAATGAACAAAGAATACTATAATCCATGTTCATAGTGGAAACAGTCTTTTACAGTAAAAAAAGAAAAAAAGTTGTGTGTTTTTGTGATATTGAGTTTAATGTTGATCAGAAAAACCATTAAATTCAAAAAAATTTTCTAAAATTTGATCTTTATTTTATGCAAACAGATTTTTTTGGAAACTTGAAATAAAAACAGAGTGAGAGGATGTTGTTTTGTTCTTGTTATGTATGCTGAGGGTGATAAGTAAAGGTAAGTGATCAGACATGAATGAGTAGATAGTCAGCCAGCTTGTGCCATGTTTGGTCAAGTAGGCTGCTGTGTTTAATTGGGTGGTATATGTGTTAAAGTGTTTGTGTGGATTTTTTCAATAATGTTGATGGTTATGTTGATACCTGTTAATGGTCACTGTTGACTAAGTCAATAACATGATTTGTTCCCCAAGTGCACCTGTTGACATATGTCAGTCTGGTGACCAGGGATGCCCACTTTTTTTCTACAAAAATATCTAGAAGCACTTGAAAATACATCTAGAAATATCTAGATTTTAAAAAATAGAAGCTGGAAGTGAACATTAACAGGTTAATAATCTTCTGTGGGTAAATATTGTAATTGCTAATATATGAGTGTTGATATCATATGATTGTGTGGTTGTGTGTTGAATATGATTGAGTCTTATTCTATTTGTGGTAGTAGTTGGTTAGAATGTACATATTTGTAATGTTTGATTTCTATGATGTAAGAACAGGCATTTGATAATTTGGAAGATGTAGGGATTTGTTGTTTTAAGTTGAGAAAAATTAATGTTGTTTTTGAGGTATGTCAGGAGGCCTCCTTATTTGTATGTGCAATTTGTTTTGATAGGTGTAAAATGAGAAATGTTTAGTGTTTTGTGCTGATTTGGTTTGATTCTTGTATTGCCTATCATGTAGTTTGAATGAGTAGTTGTAGTTTCTCTATTTTGTAGCAGATACCATTTTCATTAATTTGAAGAAGAGCTGGTAATCTTTCAGTTTAGGTGAATGAAGTGTTTTCAGTAATCAAGAAAGATTTTCATTTATATTTTAGGTGCATAAATTTATATAAAAATTTTAAATATTTCTTGAAATTTATTTAAAAGACTTATATTTTTGTGCCCAAGAAAATTATTTTTTAAATGGTCACTTATAAGCACAAAATTTTGCATCTTAAAAAGGTTGTGCCTTGTAAAGCTGCTAGTGCTTAATGCGCCCAATTACACCATGACCCTTGATATAATTGAATTTAACTTTGCTTTATTATGATGACAAATGTGATTATTATGGTTGCAGTTTAAAATTTACTTGGCATTATTTTGTTGTGCCCTTGGGAAATATACTTTGTGACTTTTTCCTCTCTTTGGCAATCTTAGTAAGGAGCTTTAAATTTGAGTTCTATCTCTAAATAAAAAACTTTTTATTTCATGTATGTGTTTTTATCGTTCTGACTGGCAGGAAAGTGACAAAGGTGCTAAATATAGGGCTAGGGCAAGCAATATCCCAAGCAACTTTTGGAGATGCCAAGATATGTCTGTCCAGTTGAAATTTTTTACTTTGATTTTTTAGTATTATGAATGAAATGATGAGAGATATAAATAAATTTAGAACTGCTTGCTAAGATCGCCAAGCAGGGAAAAATGTCATAAAGTGTCTTTCCCAAGGGCACAACAGAATGGCATAAAATAGGTTTTGAACTGAGATCATGTTGATCACAATTACAGTGCCCATTACCATTTGACCATGCTGCCAATGACAAAAAACAAAATAAAAATTTTCAACTGGACAGCAATATCATGGCATCTCTAAAAGCATTCAGAATAATTGCTTGATGATGCCCTAGTATAGCATTTCCTATGCTTTCTTGTGAGTCAAGTAGATAAATGAGACAAAATTTTTTTTAATTAGAGCTATTAAAGTTATGTATATATTTATATTTTTTCGTATTTTAGATTCTTCGACATACCAAGTATGTTTTACCCCATTTAGCCAGATTGTGTTTATGTTCAACATTTCTTGAAGATGGATTAAGAATGTGGATGCAGTGGGGAGATCAGCGTGATTACATCGCAAGGTAGCTGATTTAATAAATTATCTTGGCAATTTTTTTGTTTTATATTTATTATTTGTTTTCCCCTTTTTTATATTTATTTCTTGCAAATATTAATTAAACTGTTAATGGTGTACTTATTTACAAAACATGGGCAGTTTTAATTTATGGTTATTTGAGGGCTAATTATACGACATAAACTTATTAATTTTTTATGTTTTGGTCAGCTTAAAACTTTATCTTTTTACAAACATGAAATTGTGAAATAATTAATTTATTAATTTTTTTCTAGTGCGTGGTCTTGTGGTGTGTTTTTGGGAACTTTGTTCGTTATTATAAATATGATTGGACAACTAGGGGCATGTATTGGAATTATTTTAAGAAAACAGGTAACTATGAACATATACTTTTTGCATGAGTTTAGTTTGTTGCAGTGTTTTATCATATTTTTGAGCCATAAAACGATTTTTTGATCAGACTTTTTTCAATCCTCTCTTAAAACAAAATTTCGATTTTTTTAATTTACTCGGGACAAAATTGGCTATTAGATATTTTAATTTTTACCAAATATTGCTAATTAAAACCTGGTACTTTCTTGTATTTGTTTACCATAGTCTAATATTGCTTAATATAGAGTTTTATTTTGTCGTTTAGTTTGAATTGTACTGTTCAGCATTAAGTTTTCTAGAATTTGACAGATGACTGTATTTGTTTTAGGTTCCAACCATGTGCGGCTGCTTGTTTTTTGTCATTGCTCTGCAAACAGTCGGCTACAGTATTTTGTGGGATCTTAAATTTTTAGCTCGGTGTGTTCAACAGTTTTTTTGCAGCTTTGTTCAGTAATAAAATGATATTTTGCCTAATAAAGTTGAAAAATTAAAAGGAAATGTAAAGGAAATGAGGAATTAAAAAACACAACCTAAATGTAAAGTTTGTTGGCTTTCCTTTTTCCTATGCATCTAAAGCTGCTTTAAGGAGCAATTAGCTATATATTATGTATTAAAGATAAACAATCTAGATTATTTATACGTTTAAGTAAAAACAAAAGAAAAATTATTGGTTATTACTAAATTTCAAGTTTTTTGTATTAAGAAGGTGTTGGGAGAATCGGAAAACCAGCTATCATTTAACTCATTGCAGTAAAATTTATTGAGTTTTTTAATATATTTAATTTAATTTAATCTTTCAAATAGCCCAGTTTAGTGTTACCCAAAAAAATTAATGTTATATACTGTGCTCTGTAACAATATTAATATATTATGAATTTTTTGATTATCGGTCTTCAATCTTTATTGCTCTAAATCAGTGTTTAAAAAATTAAATTAAACCTTGATTATTAAATTGCAATTTATTTTTCAACAAAATGCAATCATGCAAACTATTAATACATACAAAAGTTGCATTGGAAGGTTAATTGAATTTTAATTATCACGTAATATTTACTTAGAGGTGTTTCGCACTGTGGTGAAAGAAGTTGTTGCACATTATCTGTTTGCATAAGCTGAGGATGTATTGCGCTTTGTTTTTTTCCATTCATAGAACGATTCCTCATTTGTATATGTGATGTACATTAAACCAGGTTATGTTTCTGGAATTCTAATATTATCTATTCGCATTACTCTTAATTCTCTCACTTATATAAAAGCTATCTGTCTGTAGTAATCTTTCACTTGTTGGCGCTGTTCTTTTATTGTTGGCTGAAAGCAAATCGGAGGCAAAATCCTTGTTCGCCGGGGTCCCCACCTTGGACCACACCACCCCGAAGTCCTACCTACAGCTTGGCGGGAGAATTCTTTTAATCTTGATGTTTGTCACCCTACTTCGTTTCACCCGACGTACTATTGACGTAAGTTCTAAACATTGAGCACGATTAGCAAGTTTGCATCATTGATAATTAAGTTTACATAACAACACTGTTAAAATCACAATTAGAACTTTATATGTATACTTTAAGATTTATCTTCACTTTTGATCGTTTTAATCTTTACCTAAAAGTTTTTTTTAAAAACGTACATTTTTTTTGTTGTAATGTTACTTATCTAATGGAAATAGATTTTTAAATCCCTAATCTTTGAAGAAATACGTGAAGAAAAATTTTTGCAATAAAAAATTTGATTTTTTTTTTGACTAACTAAATTATAATTTTATTAAATAAAGTGAATAAAGGTTTAAGAGACATAGACGAAGAGGTTTTAATTACAGTAATTTTGGATCTATTAATTTTCTCTTGCAATCAATTAAGTCTCCGTTAATTTTCAATAGTTTTTTTAATAGTATATTTAATATTATTATGTTTTTAGTAGTACCGACGACTTTGGCTGAAACAAACACACGTTATAATGCGAATCGATACATCACAATGCGAAATTGTATTTATCCGCTTGTAAGCCGCCCTTGAAAGTAAACCGCACCTACAACTATAAAACTTAAGTTTTTTAACTTACGATCGTCTGTGACGCAACAAGAATGAAAATAAGAATTAAGTCAAAGAAACAAGTTTCAGCTATTTTTCGTATATTGCAAAACAATCTTTGCAGTACAGTAGCTTTCCACTTTCCTAACACCTTGCTCTTTTACTATCAAGCAGCTAGCACCGACTGCTTCCTCGTTTTCTTTCAACCACATTTTGATCGGCGATAAGCCGATTTCTGCTGCTGCTATCGGTCCAGATACCGGTACTAATATTTAGAAGTCTATGCTTAAACAATAAAAACTACCGGTAATTAACCTAGTTTTTCGATGGTTGTTGCACTTCAATTGTTCTCAATTCATGGCGAATGTGTAGAATGTTCATTTCTGATGTCTTTGCACTTTGTGTAATTCTTATTTTCACTAAAATGCTGAGATGAAAAAATTGTTAACCGCCCTTGAAAGCAGGCCGCAAGAAATGAAAGCAGAAAATAATTGTGATGTAATAGATTCGCATTATAACGTGCTGTGTGTTTCAGTCGAAATCGTCTGTACTATTAAAAAGATATTACTATTAAATATACAATTAAAAAACTATTAAAAATTAATCGAGACTTAATAGATCGAAAATCACTGTAATAATCAATAAACTCTTCTCTTGTTTGAAGTTTTTTTTTCATCATTTAATAAATTATGTAGAAGCACTTGCTTTAAAGGTGATCAAGAACATCGTCGGGTCTGTAATGATGCTGCTTGTCTGTGTCGGATACAAGACCAAGTTGTCGGCCATGGTTCTTGTTCTATGGCTCTTCATGTTGAACATTTACCAGAACCAGTTTTGGCGTTTCGCGTCTTCTCGGGCCATGCATGACTTCCTCAAATATGACTTTTTTCAAACTTTATCCGTAATCGGAGGACTAATGATGGTTGTAGCTTTGGGTCCTGGAGGAGTAAGCCTGGACGAAAGGAAAAAGATGTATTAAGATTTTTCTGATCGCTTTCTTTCTTTCGGTCAGTATTTTCTTGAAACTTAGTATTTTGTTTGTTTACTATTACACTTCAGAAAAACCAGTCAGCCGTTTACTGGATAAGTTTTATCGACCAACCATTTTAAATGCAACCATGTTGACAATGAATTTCACTCGTACGTGTGATGCTTCCACTGGAATATTTTAGTACAATTTTTGTTTTACGAAGCTTTATGCAGTTGGTGCTTAGTTATTTATAACCATGCAGTGACAAAGCAATTGTTTTGATGTTTTTAATGAATGAAATGCCCATGTATGATTAGTTGCAATAGATTTTTAAACGTTTGCAAAACTTTTAAGTATGTTTAAAAAAATGCTATTGAAGTTTTTGATACAAATTACTCTAGTCAAAAAAAGTACAAATAAACGCAACGCAAAAACATTGTTTATTTGATAACATCCGTATATTATCCATAAGCTTGTAATCTTGTCCATGACCAAACTTTTTTCAAGTGTTTAAAGTTTTACGATTGCATGGATTCGATTTAAAGCCCCCGCTTCGCTTTTTCATACTTTTTAAAATTCTATAGAAGCCTTTGCTGCTGTGGTGGGTTGCTTGCATTGCTTACACTTGTATTTTTTTTTGTATTTTTTTTTTTTTTTTTTTTTTTGGCCCCTTTACTGTTGTTGGATGCGATATATTTTTATACCGATTCAATTTCGCACTTTCATAGCTCTGTTTGCTAAGTTAGCCGACTTTATGTTGTTTCGAACATTACTTTTACCAGAGCAGAGCTTTCAGCGTTTTTAATCGTCGTTGTGGGCCGCGAATTATGAAATATTTGGGTTTTTGATCAACTTTCACCCAAACTGTTAGGCTTTGTCTGCACTTGGCGTACTTTTTCAGCGTAAAAATATTTATTGTATTTTTTTTTCGCCAGCTCTAGCGTAGACACTTAAACATTGAGAAACCAGGCTTAGTGTAGACAAGGCCTTATTACTTGAATAATTTTTTTATTGTGAAATTAGATATTAAGAGAAATGTGACGTGTTATTTGTTAATGGTGTTACCGATAACGTGTTGTTTCCAGTACTTTAGTATTGTTTTGATGTTTGAGATCAAGTATAAAGATGGCAATGTTTTTGTTGGTCAGGAAGATTGTTGACGATAAGTTGAAATATATTATGTCATGCGTATGGATGATTCGTACAGGTTGTGTTGGTGGCATTGTTAGAAGCTGCCATTGCTTATCTCTTGGTGGAATTATTCATTCGAGGGTCATGCTTGAAATGCAGTCCGAATCCAATTCAATAACAGTAATTAATTTTCCAATTTTATTTCTTTAATTGCAGTGTATTGAACGTTGTCTTGCAATAAATTTTATTACTACATCTTTGTCTTTTCAATTTACTTGTAATTGAAGTGACATTTTAAGAGTAAAAAAAAAGATACAATATGCATTGAACGAACAAGATAAACACCCAATTTATCATCAGGATTTTTTTTTATTAACATTTCTATTTATCTTCCTGACTCGCAGCAAAATGTCAAAGGCGCTATTACTTAAGGTAACCGTCAAGTGATTATTCAAACCTGATTTCGGAGATGCCAATTAAGATGTTGCTGGTTTGGGACTAAAATCTTTTCCCGCGTCTTTTCGATTTTATATTTCTATCAGCGCTGGACTCGAGACACAGAGCTTTGAAACTCAAACGAAAAAAGGCTTCGTTGGAGCAAGACCGAGATGAGATACAAGACTTTACCTTAAATTGCTTTAGTTTAAGCCAGAATTAATAAGTGGGAGTCGCATGTTTTTAGCTAGAGTCGAAACCGAAGTCGTTTTTTAGATATGCTGAAGTCGAAGTCGCTTTTTGGATGTGCTACAGTCGGTTTTCAGAGTTGCCCTCATGTTTGTGAAGTACCGACTTCAGCTATTTAAAGAATTTTTAACTCACTAGGTTTTGTCTCAAAAAATTCATTCAACCAAGCTTTCAGTCTGCATAAGTATAACCCTTTGCTGTCCACCGTTTTTTACCATTGCAGTCACCACAGGTCCATTTTTTTTTTATTGCATTTTCCATTAGTTTAGGATGTGTAATTGATATTTTTGAAAGTTTTAGTTGACAAAAACATGTAATTCGTTTTATTTTTGGGGGGGGGGATATTTTTACAGGTTTTTGGCTCCTTTGAGCTTTGCTTGAAGTTGAATCATTGCTTCTACATACAACAGCAAAATGCACACACCATTTATTTTTTTCATTATTTTAGATGAACACAAATAAAAATGTTCCAAATAAAAGCATTGCACCATTATTGAGTTTTTTTATTTTTGGGCGTTTTTAGCATGTTTTATTATTGTTTATAGTTTACCATCGTGTGGTATTTTTTGAAGCAATCTCCTGGGTCTAGGCCCGGTTTCCTTTGGCAAGTTTCACAGAAAAATACCATAGTTTTCTTGTTTCCATTGCTGCTGCACACAAGGCAGTTTTTGTTGCGACCTCGCTGCTTCAGCAATGAAATGAGGCATTTTGTTCAGTCGCTGAGCAAAATCATGTCCACTCGGTCTTCCCTTTTTCACTTTGCGGTTGCAGATGTTGCCTACCAGTTGAACAATAAAATTGTTCCTGGAACATATAAGTCTTTCTTCAGACAAATGTGTATCTCTTTGTAGAACAAGAATGAATTGACCAGGGACACCTTTATCATCCAGAAGAATAGCTTTCTCTACCATCTCAAAGTTTTTCTGGTGAATGAGTAGGATGAGCAATAATGATCTCACCAGTCAACAGCACCCATATGTGCAGTGTAATTGCTAATTACAACAGGCTTGTCAACATCTTCTTGGCTTTCATTTCGCCAGCGATGGTGGGGTGCAATGTTGCGATTTAGCCACATATTTAGCACTAAAATCAACTGCCAGTCTTACCAACTAAGCGCCATCATGTTTTCTGAATGCCGACACACCTTCATATTTAAATTTCTTGGGTGTAAGCATGCTTTATAGAATGAAAAAATATGCTAAACAATAAATAAATGAGCTAAGAAGTATCACATAAAATGAAAAATCATCAAGCACCTATATGAGCTGCATAAAATGTGCAATACAGCGAATTATAGCCAATTCATAGCCATAAATATTTTTCTGATTTCAAGTAAACTACTGTGCTCTTCCAAAGCCAACTATACTGGTATGTAATGTAGCCTCATAGAACGTTTGTTCATTACATTAGCTAAATCAAGCCAAAAGTTTATTAGCTAGCCTAGGAGAAACTTATAAAGTAGACCTATTCAACTTAGATGCAAGTAACAACACTACATTGTCTGCATTTTAAATGTTTCAAACTAAACTTATCATTTCAAATTATATGAAAACTGCTTCCATGAACAAACGCATTTTCATAGTAAGTGTCACACTTACAAAAGAGGAATATCCCAACTTGATATAATCTAATATACATAAAATCGATAAAAATTTTTTGTTATATAGATAACTTGCAAAATTATCATCCCCAGCAAGCACGTGGACTTTGTAAAGCCACCATAACAAAAAGTCATCCCAGGGATGATGGTGGACCGTATTACATATATTGCATCATGATTCCAGGGATAATGGTGGACCGCAAAGTGTTAAATTAAACTCCGCGCACCATTTGAAGTTTTTTTTTATTTTATCTCTATATTTATCCTCATGACTAGCAGGAAAGCGAAGGGTGCTAATTGACACAATAGTTTCAACACATGTGGACATTGCCTAGATCGCTTGAATATCTTGAACTGGACTCGAGACATAAAGGTTCGAGACCGAGACGAGACCGAGACGAGACCGAGACTTCAAAAAACGTATCTTGATTGTAGACTAATTTCTACATTTGCGATTTTTTAAATCATCATCAATGACAGCTGATAAGTTGTTTCATTAAAGGAAGATCTTTTCTTTCTTCACATGATTATAAATGTAAATTTTATTCTTTAGCCGCAATTTCGATCACAAATATGATTGAAAACTAAAAAAGAAAAAAGAGCTTTTCACTTTATGTATCAAAAACTTTTTCTTAAAGTTTAAATTTTGGTTGAATGACGATACCTGAGTCCTAAAAGCAAGAAAATAGGGCAAAAAATTTACTGGTCTAATCCTAAAAAAAGTTTTTAGTCTAAATTAAAGGCTTGTAAATAGCTTTGTCCAAGAATAAAATTATAGAAATATTATAATCAATGGCGGCTGGTACATAGAAGCCACAGGGGCCGGGCCCCACTAAAAATTTGACTAATAGTATGTGAATTTCTAAAGAGAAACCCTATATTAAATATCAAAATGTTTACATGCATGCCAAGATAACAGTTAACCGAAAAACAACCAGAATATTTTCATATATTCCCTGAAGTCCCTTCAAAACGATGCAGAGGGGCCCACATATTTTAGCCCGTTTACTCCTATACATTTACATCTAAAGCCAACCAACTCACGCGCTGCGCTTCGTGAAGATTTTACTATGCAAGTCAATAGCACAAAATTGGGGCCAGCGATGTCTGGCCCAAACAGCAATCGTAACTTATAAGCGGACGGTAGCTACGACTGCGCCGCCCGTGTGCAGCCTCAGAGAATTAGTTGTTATTCAGTTGATATTGGATGATGTTGTGCATTCTTTTGTAAGACAGCAGTTTCTGCTTCTCAGCACATGTTTTTTCACAGCTTTTGTTTATTAGTTATGTTCATTTTCATTTATATATAACATGCTTAATTTATTTATATTTAGTGTGATTTTTGTATTTCCAGATCAAAATAATTTAACTTCAAACAAGCTATTCCAGTAAGTGGTGTCAAATTGCTCATTAGCGAATACTACATTGTGGTTTGTTTTCTCGTAATTATTGAGCTTAGACGTTACGTTTTGCATGGTTTATATTTGTGATTCAACACCCCCCACCATGAATAAAGTTGATGATTTATTAAAAAATTTATTTAAAAACTTGAGGAACAACTAGAAATTAAAAGACTAGGTTCATATCAACCACGTGACATCAATATCTTCCAGAAAGATGGTAGGAAATTGAGGACATTTTCATCGACGCGGTTTGATAAAAAATTGTGGCTTACGGCCTGCGATGAAAGAAAGAGCTTATTTTGCTTTTGCTGTCTCTTATTTGGAGGTGAGAGTTTATGGACAAATAAAGGTTGCAACTACCTAAAACATATTTCAGAACGAATTTCTAAGCATAAATGCAGTAAGGCTCATATAAACAATTGTGTTTCATTACAAATGTTTGAAAAAGTCAATATATTATCTGCAATTGATGCTGGCTATTGTCGAAGCATAATTAAACATAACGAATTAGTTGACAGAAATAGGCACGCTTTGAACAGGATCATTAAGTACATAAAATTTTGTGGCTTTCATGAATTACCGCTAAGAGGACATGATGAAGTGTAAGGGTCTGCTAACCGAGGTGTTTTTCTTAATCTTGTAACGTACAAGGCAGATTTGGACGGTGCATTTTGTGATCATCTTGAAAAATATACCGGTATTGTGGTAAAAAATACATTGAAATCTATACCAAATGATCTTTTGTCTTGCATGCTTAAAGTATATACTGAAGAAATAACAAGGGAAATTAAAAATTCTAGTTACGTGTCTGTGCAGGCAGATGAAACTATTGATATTTCATGCAAATCTCAATTTGTGATTATAGTGCACCATGTGAAGGACTTTAAACCTGTTGAAAGAGGTTTCTTAAGTTTGTTGAGCTTCAAGATAGAACAGCTAATGGACTTACTCAGGCATTGAAGGAAAATCTTGATTCGCTTAATTTGGAAAGCAAGCTTACTGCTCAGGCATATGCTGGCGCGGCAGTAATGAGGGGTTCCATAAATGGAGTCCAGGTTCAAATGAAAAAGTTTTTCCCACACCCTCGTTACGTTCATTGCTACGCTCACCAACTGAACCTGATCATAAAAAAAATGGCTTCTTGCAACAAAAGGTTTAAGCTGTTTTTTTCAAGTTTAAATGGAATTGGAGTGTTCTTCACTATTTCACAAAAGCGCAATAGTCGGTTCAAGAAATTCTGTTCTCCTCAGATACAGAGAGTATGTGAGACACGCTGGAATTATATATCTAGAATAATCACTGCAGTGCGTAGCAACAGGGAGCAAATTTTAGAGTGCTTTACCAGCATTCAAAATGGAGAAGGTTGGGATCAGAAGAGTTTTTGTAAATCGATTGGATTCACGAAAATTTTGGAAGATAAAAAATTTATTTTCTTTGTAGAATTTTTTGATGGTTTGTTCAAACATGTTAGTGTACTTTTTGGAATCTTACAGTCTAAAAAACCAAACAGCATAACTTCTGAAGAAGCTCTTAAGTCTTTTGTCACAGCTGTTAATCACTTGCGTGGAAATGTAGTCAAATATTTGAATAACAGTGAACAATCAGAAGCAATAACAGAATATATAACATCCTAGCAAGCCAAGAGGCATAGAAGAGCTGCAACTCATGCATCTGTTTCTCATTTGCAATTGCAATCATGTGTAACGAAAGCATGTGATACAATCACAGAGGAAGTTAAAAAAAACTTCGGATCTTTGGATATATTTCCTTCATTTTCCATAGTGAATCCAGTTGAATTTGAGCTTTAGAGAAACTCTTTTCCCGAAAATTATGTTAAAGAAATTGCTTCGAATTAACAATGCTTAAAAAAGATAAACTGAAGTGTAAATTGTCTGTTTTGTATGCAAATGATAATTTTAGTGGAATTTCCAATATTAGCGAGCTATTAAAATTCATAAATGAAAATGGATTTGATGAAACATTTTCTAAAGTCTCTAAACTGCTAGAAATTGTTCTCGTGACACCAATTTCAACTGCTGACTCAGAGAGAAGCTTTAGCACAATGAAGCGAATAAAAACGTTTCTTCGAAACACCATGTTGCAAGACAGACTGAACAGCCTCGCTTGCCTGTAGATACACAAGGAGTATATTAGCAAAATCAGAGATTACAACAATAAATCATCAACATTTTCGCGCAGATAAAGGACCGAAGAGCTGACTACTTATACAAATAAAAGTTAATGTTGAATATTGCATTTTTTGTTAATAATTTATTTACCCCGCCTTCAAATTTAGATAGTCTATGAATGGAACTTTTTGACATTTCAATAATTGTTTTGCTGGCCCCACCATTAATAAAAGCCACGAGCCGCCACTGACTGATATAACGTTTATTTAATATTATTTCTTGGCACGGGTGGCCGCAAGTAAATTATATAATAATAATAGAAGTGGTAAAACTGTCAGAAGAGAGCTTAATCTTTTTGTTTTTAATTTAATAAAAATTCATTGCGTGGCTTTTATAATTATACGTATATATGCAGTGGTGGCTCGTACATAGGGGCCATAGGGGCCGTCCCCACTAAAAATTTGACTAATAATATGTGAATTTCTAAAGAGAAACCCTATATTAAATATCAAAATGTTTACATGCGTGTTAAATAACAGTTAATCGAAAAACAACGAGAAATATTTTCAAATATTTTCTGAAGTCTCTTCAAAACGATCCAGAGGGGCCCACATATTCTGGCCCTTTTACTCCTATACATTTACATTTAAAGCCAACCAACTCACGCGCCGCGCTTTGTGAAGATTTTACTATGCAAGTCAATAGCACAAAATTGGGGCCAGCGATGTCTGGCCCAAACAGACGTAACTTATAAGCGGACGTTAGTTGCGCCTGCGCCTGTCCGTGTGCAGCCTTAAAGAATTAGTTATTATTCAGTTGATATTGGATGATGTTGTGCATTCTTTTGTGAGACAGCAGTTTCGGCTTTTCAGCGCATGTTTTTTCACAGCTTTGGTTGTTTATCATTTATGTTCATTTTCATTTATAAATAACATGCTTAATTTATTTATATTTTGTGTGATTTTCGTATTTCCAGATCAAAATAATTTAACTTCAAACAAGCTATTCCAGTAAATGGTGTCAAATTACTCACTAGCGAATACTACAATATCGATATCGCGATAGCAAATATCGCATTTTTTGCTAAAAATTTATTTACCCCGCCTTTAAATTTAGGTAGTCTATGAATGGAACTTTTTGACATTTCAATAATTTTTTTGCTGGCCCCACCATTAATGAAAGCCACGAGCCGCCACTGTGTATATGTATATATGAGAAAGGAGCAAATCTGTCTGTAAAGATATTAATGAAAAAGTTTTGAGTTAAAACCAAATTTATGATAGGCTAGGCAATATAAACCACAAAATTAAAAGAACAATTCCACGGCTTGTTTCATCTTTTACCAGTCGTCAAGAAGTAACTCTTGTTTCAATAGCCTACGTAATACCTTAATAATGTTTTAAAGTTTTTCAAATCAAGTGAAGACCAAAAAAAATCGTACTATCACATTATAGTAGCATGGCTACTACAAACATAAAAAGACAAATAAATCAAAGACTGGGACATAGCTTTAAACCGGGACTGTCTCGGCTAAATCTAAACCGGGATGTATGGTAGGTCTAAATTGGCATACCATATTTTTGAAGTGGTAAATCGGAACATTTGTTAAAAGAAAAAAATTCGTCCTTAAAAACCAAAGTTCTCTAAAAAAGTCTTCATTTTAAATATGTCTCATGCAGGGGTGGGAACCTTATTGCACTCACAGGCCAGTTTCAAAGATTAAAAATTGGTACCGGCCGGCCGCATAAACGTTTGAGAAGCAATATATTTTTTTATTTCAAAAAGATAGTGATCTCTAAAAAAAAGTTCTTCACTTGAAAGCCGTCTCAGATTTCCCAATTTTCGTCCCAAAATTGTAGTGTTCTCTAAGTGGTCTTCAATTAAAATTGGAAATACCGGAACATATTGGTTAACCGGGCGGGACGCCGGAACAAGGCCTAAAAATTGGGACTGTCTCGGCTAAAATGGGACGTATGGCCAGCCTAAGCCTAAAATGCCTGATGTCTTTGAAAAAAAATTATTACTTTTAAATTTTGAATTTGCTGCTGGCAAAATCGGAACCAGGCTCCAGAATTTGAACATTTATAGGAATGGTTCACTTTCTAAAAATAAACAATTTTTATACAAGATAAAATCAAGATCAGAGACAACTGTTAAATGTGGTTGTACGTTGGAAGCCAGAGTTTAGAATTTCATTAAAATGATGCGAGGGCCAAACGTTGTAGGCATCATATCAGGACCGCGAACAAAAACTGTGGGAAAGGTTATCATTTCAATGTTGCTATCTTTTGATCTCAATCTGTAGTTTGTGTACCTTAATTTGAATCTTAAAATGCTATTGGTTATTTTAAAATTCTAGCTTGGTTTTTTAATTGTAATTATAATCTAGTACAGTATTGCAAAAAATTTACTCATTAAACAAATTTTAAATGTATTTTGCACCCGAAATTTAGTCTTATTATACAACTGTAATTCTGGCAAGAATTTTATCCAAAATAGGATCATCCTATTTTGGATAAAAAAAATGCCGCTGCAACACATTACGCATTTGACGCACGGGACAAAAGAAACTTTTAATGCATAAAACTAAGCTTTTTAACTGAATTTGAATAAGCTGTTAACGCAGTTTCGCCGGGCACAAAATATCATGTCAATTAAAATTTCATTTGGAATTTCAAATCTTTTTCAAAAATTATTTAAAATAACAAGTTTATGATTAAAACGCGATCAACTTTTTCTACTAAAGAAAACCTCTACAAAACTAAACCAAAACAATATACTATGATAAAAAACTTAAATTAAACCAACTTCCGGATCGATATTAATGCAATGTCAGACGTCATTTTTAAGCAAATTTTATGCACGTCCAAATTCCGTTTTCATTATATGACAACACCATAATCACTTTTAAAGTAATTAGCCTTCAATGACAGCTGCTCAATAGCCGAAATCAAAAACAATGGCCAAAAATTTAAAGCAGCGCGCTACTTTTGTTTGGCCAAATTCAAGCTTAAATTAAATTAACTTCCGGATCGATATTAATGCAATGTCAGACGTCATTTTAAAGCAAATTTCATACACATCCAAATTCCGTTTTCATTATATGACAACACCATAATCAATTTTAATTATGGTTTTATCAACTATTATAGTTATCTACTTACTTTTTTTACTTATTATTTGTATATTTCTAATTTTTAAGTAAGCGTCTATGTAGTTTCGTAATATTTTCAACTATTTTTTTAAAAAATGCTGGGATGATTCATATATAAATTTAATATATAGGTAGCTGAATCAAATATATGGTGAATTTATTTATTTAACTCTGTTATTTTATATTTGGATTAGTGTTATTAAAATGTATTCTAAAGGAAAAATTAAAGGACTAGTCCATGAAAGTATGTACATCTTTTATTATCTAAACTTGAAGCTGATGACTGTATTTAATATTATGACTAAAACTAGTTTTATTCGTATTTACGTATTTTAATAACATAGATGTAATTTAAGCAGAAAATTTTCGGTAAATTTATAGAAAAGAACCTATCTCTATTAGCAGCTGCTTTTCATAGTTTTTCTATGTTTTCTGATGCGTTCTACATGAATTTGACTATAAAAACCGTTGCAAATTATTCTCTTTCTATTTACTTAGGGGCAAGCCTCCTTAAAACTCCTTAATTTATATCAACTTTACATACGTTTTAATGCATCAATGCATTACATAAGACCCCTTGACTAGGAATGTGCTAAAGCTTTGGCTTCGGCACATCCCTACTATCAATTAACTCTTTTGTTTAACTTTAACGTAAGGATTACTGAAGCTTTGGCTTCGGCGCATATCCCTACTCTTGACCAAGAGCGCCGTCTAAACCAATTTTAGAGGAGCAAGATAGACATGAAGTATATCTACAAAGAGGCAAGATGGTTAAAACTTAGCAAAAAGCTGTATTTTACATAAAAAATTCAGACTCTAGGGGGACCAAGACCTTTTTTTGCTCTTCCCCAGTATTGACATTTGTACTATCATAAAATGCAAGTTATGAAAAACAGCAAAAAATGCAACATAATATTTAAAACTCTACTTAAAAACAGCAAAAAATGTTGCAGGTTATTTCATTTATTTCAAAGTGAATGCACTTTTATGCAATTTTTGCCGTTTCATATCAAAAGCAAGTTTTGAAATACGTGGTCGTGTTTTTGTAATCACTTGTCTCATTTCATTTTCTACAGCTAGCTTATTTCGAGCTTTTGATTTGGTATGCATGAGAATAGACAATCCACTTTTACAGAGTTAAGTGAAAGCAAATGGAACAAATGACGTGTAACGCTTCTGTCGATAACTTTGGGTGAGACTGCAACATAGAGGTCCAAAATTGAGTAAGTGATTTTATCATAAACATTTCAAGACCAGCTGAGTCATTTCTTAAGTCCAACAGCTCATCTTGAACTTCTTCAAAAAATAGTTGTTATGTCTATCATTGGGGAAAATGGATTTTGAGGAAAAACTTCAGACGCTTCTTCAAGATCAGAAAATTTCTTCTTGAATTCATTTTCCAGCAATTGTAAATGTTACTAATTTCTTGTTTCATTTGTAGATTGAGACTAGCAGCTTCAAATCCAGATAAATTGACTTTACAATTCCAATTAAGTATCTTTACTACTGAACCACACAAAGTATCTCTAAATTATATAATGTTTGTATCTGGCCCTTGAAGTCTCAAATTAAACTTATTGAACTGTTCAGTAATGTCAGCTAAATAAGCCAGAGCCTGTAACCATGTTTCATCACAAAGAAGTTGACAAAGGCATCTTTTTTAAACATTTTCGAAAACAGTTTGATTTTGGTTCTCAACTCGTAGAAGCGGGTAACAACATTTCTTTTTGAAAGTCACTTGACCGACAAAAGTAAATTACGCAAAAACATCATTTGACTGACAAAAGTGAATTATCCAAAAACCCCATTTGACCGACACAACAGCTGCAGCTGTCACATATTTCCCCCCTTGCTGGTTTGAGGAAAATCCACAAATTTTGTCAGTCAAGTGACGTCTACCCAAGCCATCGTACTGTCGTATAAAACAAAAGAGTCTCATGATCAGAGTCCATTTCTTTGAAAAACTGTTTAAATAGACAAGAAGCTAAGCCACTCTTTTTCACAAAGCTAACTATTTTCACAACAGAAATTAACCCTTAAAGCACCGCTGACTCGTTTTACCACGATGCAGCAAAACCGCAAACAGAGCGAAGTTTGCTTTTTTTTACAAATTAAGTTTTTCAATAAATAATTGCGCTTTTTTTTTAGAAAAGCTAATTCATTTGTGTATCATTAAAAAGATAATTTTTTCTTGATTAAAATGATATAAAATTTGTTTAAATGTGATAAAAAATGAGTGAGTAATCGATAAAAATATTAACTATAGTTTTTCAGAAAAAAACGCTTGTTTTTGATTGAGTGTCATAGTGCGGTTATAAAGTTCAAATTTTTTAGTCGCTATTTGTAGTAAAACATTTAATCTAAAAACCTAATCTAAATTGCTTGAAAAAAACTTTTTCAAAATTATCTTATTTCAAAATTTATCATAGTTATCAACATCGCACTGTATGTGCGCAGTTAAAATTGCATGTACATGCTCGCGCTGTGACTAAGAGAAATGGAGTCACTCGCTCGCTCTCACTGTGAGGTCGATTGTTTTCACAAGGCGCGAGAAAAACAAATAGTTTTTTCTCTTTTATTTATTTGTCTTCTAATCTTTCTAACGACATTCACGCACTCGCTACATTCTCTCTCTCTCGCAACATTCATGCGTCACGCGAAACTGGTATATTTCTGAAATGATACCGGTTTCGCGTCGCTAATCAACTATCGTTGATTCCGTTCTTTTAAGGATTAAACACGTCCTTCAAAAAATTGGAAAGTGTTTTGCATACAACGTATATCGATGTATCATGCAATGTAATCTTCTGACTTTAGGAGATTTTTCCTTGACCTTCATTTAGAAATCAGATTTACATCCAAGCATTGCTGGGGCTCCATTTGCACATACATTACAAAGCTTTTCCCATTGCAAACCTTGCTTTTCAAAAAACTTTTTGAGATGCTGTTCATTACATCTTGAGCTTTGGCTGTAGTTTCCAAAGAATTGCAATACAAAAACTCTTCTTTAACATCCTCTTTATGTATGTATTGAACAAACACCAAAAGCTGTGAGCATGATGCAAAATCTATTGATGTTCTTAATTGTGTCATTGGATAAACCCATTTGTTGAAATCTTTTTTGCACTTGTTTTTCCTAAAAGCAACTTCACAATATCTACCGCACATGGTTTTACAAGAGTTTCTCCGTTGGTATGGAGCTTTTTTGCTTAGCTAAATGTAATGTCACTTCAAAAGAAGCCGTCAGGCTTGCAATGCTCTGTACTTAAAAAACATCTACTAGCATTCTATTTTTGCTGTTTCAACAAGAGTTTTTGTCTTTGAAGAAAATCTAAGTCTTTTTCTACATGCTCGCTCTGGGTGCTTCTGCTGCAGGTGAGGCTTAAGTTTTGATGGCTTCATTGCTTTGTTGCTGAGGACAGAACAACATAAAACGCATTGCGCTTTTTCTTTTCCATTTTCTAACACAGAGGTAAATCTCATTTTAAGGTAACTTTCTAAAAACTTTCTAGATTTAGCCATGCTGTTTCAGTTCAAATATTAAACCTTTCTCACAACAACTATGTGCTGCCAACTGAGTAAAAGACTATTTTGTTTTATCGAATCGTTTAGCATCATAGTATCCAGCTGCGTTCTTTTGCACAACTGACAATAGGTTTGATTAATGTGACATCACGATGCAGATAATCGCAATAGGTTTTCTGGCAACATCAAAAAACGATAATTAAGCATTAAGCAAATATTTTTAAATTTCATGAATATTTAAAAACAAATGATGATCAATGCGCTATTTTAAAAAATAGCATTAAGAAAAATCAGTATAACAGTTGGAAACTTGGAAACTTTTGCAGAACCCTGGTTGAGAACCATTGTTTTACAGAGTCATACTTCAATGTCAACTACTAGAAAAAAATTATTGCATTTCTTATTACTTTTCAACTTTGATCAAACATGATAAAAAATTTCTTTTCTGTGACGTAAAAAAATACAAAAAAGTCGAAAGGTAATTTGGTTAGAAAATCACACTAATGCAAGTTTTTCTCAGTTTCCAATTAAAATCATAAAATATTAGTTGTATCAAACTGTTGATAAGGTCAATCAAGGAAAAAAAAATTTTTTAAGGCAAAAGAAATACAAAAATTTGAAATGTGACAAATTTGTTGAGTTAAGCAATAGAGGGTTAATATCTTTAACGCTTTCTAGTTTCTACAATAAAAGGTTTACCACCCCTGATATAGATCACTATATTTGCTAATAAAAACACTTTGTAAACTACTGGTGTTAGTAATCTAAACAAATTAACAGTGACGTGATGATTAAAATGCATTGCACTATAAAAGTAATTTCTGTAGGAAATTTTTTCTTTTTTTTCTAATGATTAACTTTTTGTTATTATTTTTTAGGAATTATGGAAGATGTCATTAAACAAGTTAAAACAAATTCAAAATGGAAGGTGAATTTAAATGACTAATAAATTATTACTTATTACATCATAACAATTATATCAAACTGTAAATAACAGTAGGGCTCTGACGATATTGTAAAACATGTTCGTTCAATCATTTCAGACTTCAATATAAATGATTTTATTAGTAATTAACATAATGTATATCTTAACTATACTTATTTTAGTCAATTGTAATTTGGCATTTGGTTTTTACTGTACAAATACAGAGTGTTTCATCTCAATATGTCACTTTATGATAACATATATCTCAATAACTGTTGGAGATATGAAAACCAAACTTTTTTTGCTGAAAACTAATGTTTTTAAGTTTACGCAGCAAAAATTTGAACGCAAAAATCAAAGAAACAAACGTTTTATTAAACTTTTAAGAAATGTTCAATATGCAAGCCCTTGGTTACACGGCACACATCGAAACGGTATTCTATTTCTAGCCAAACTCAAACAAGCATATCGGGATCGATGGTTATCAAGGCCTCAGTTATCCGAGTCTGCAGATCATCCACTGACGTTGGAAAAGGAGGAACGTAGACCAAACCTTTTACATAACCCCAGAGAAAAAAGTCACATGGAGTTAAGTCTGGAGATCTAGGGGACCAATGCAGCAGTACGCAATCTTCATTTCCGGCACGCCCCATCCATCTGCTATGCAGAGTATCGTTCAGCTACTGTCTTACAATGAGATTCCAGTGAGATGGTGCCCATCTTGTTGGAAAATAAAGTTTGCTTGCTCTTCGTCAAACAAAATTTCCACCAACCAATTTTGCAGCATATCAAGGTACGCTTTACTGTTGACTGTTGTTCTTTCAAAAAAGAAAGGCCCATACACACGCTTCTTTGATATGGCACAGAACACGTTTACCTTAGGAGAATCTCGCACATGCTCCAGCGTTGAATGAGGATGCTTAGTTCCCTATATGCGTGTGTTGTGTTTGTTGACTTGCTAGTGAGGTGGAAGGTGGCTTTGTCACTAAACACAAGAGGGTCATCAAATTTGTCTTCTTCCAACATCGCCTGCATTTGGGTACAAAAGTCTTCGCAAGCTGGTTTGTTGGTGTCTTTCAAATGCTGGAGCAAATGCAATTTATAAGGTATCATATGCAGATAATTTCTTACCACTCGCCAAACGGTTGTTGAAGACATCTGAAGTTCACGACTAGCTCTTCTGATTGACTTCCAGGGGCTTCGCTGGAATATGTTTCAAACTCTTTCGATCGTTTCAGTTGAAGGTGATGGGGCAATTCTTTTCCAGGAGCACAAACATTTTTCCTTCTTAATTTTGCGTGCATTTCTGTATGGTACGTCGATCTGGTGGCTGCTTTGAAAATTCTGTCCAAAATTTACGTTGAACACATGTCCACGAGTTGTTTTTATCAAATTCCAAAACACAAAATCCTTTCTCCTTTCCAGTAAAAGACATTTTAAGCAAATAAGAGGCAAATTGATGGAAATAATATTTTACGCAAAAAACTGAAATTTTGATTGTGGCGTAACAATGGTCTGGAAAAACAAAAAAAATTAAATATTTTATCTATCCTTCTTTTTCTTCTCCTTTCGGCCTTTCCCTTTAGTCAGGGGTGGCCACAGCGTATCATCATTCTCCACATATTTCTGTCTTCAACATTCGTCTCCTTCGCACCAACTTCCCCCATATTTTCTTTTACTACATCTAAAAACCTTCTCTTTGGTCTCCCTCTTTTTCTCTTTCCCAGTTACTCCATTTCCATCACCTTTCTTCCTACATACTCTTGGTCTCTCCTCATGACATGTCCATACCACCTCAGCCTGCCCTCACTCATCTTCATTCCTAACCGTTCTACCTTAACAGTACTCCTGATGTGCTCGTTTCTAATCTTGTCTTTTCTTGTCACTCCCATAGCAAACCTCAGCATTTTCTTCTCTACGACTTCCATCTCTTCTACTTGTTTCTTTGTGACTGCTACTGTCTCAAGTCCATACACCATTGCTGGTCTTACCACTGAACTGTACACTTTTCCTTTCACTCTAGCTGGTAACCTCTTGTCGCAGATTACTCTCGATACTCTTCTCCATCCGTTTCATCCTGCCTGTACTCTTTTCTTTACCTCTCTATCACAATCACCATTTTCTTGCACCGTTGATCCCAAATACTTAAATTCTTTTATTATTGGCACTTTTGTATTATCCATCTTTACTGTTTTGGCATCATTTCCTCCATTTATGCACAGATATTCAGTCTTTGATCTACTTACTTTCATCCCTCTTCTTTCCAATGCATACTTCCAGGATTCTAATCTCTGCTCCACTTCTTCCCTAGTCTCTTCGCAAATCACAATATCATCAGCCAACAGCATCGTCCATGGTGATTCTTTCCTTACTTCATCCGTTAGCATGTCCATTATCATTGCAAACAGGAATGGACTTAACGTTGATCACTGGTGCAGTCCAATCTTAACCTTGAAACTTTCTGTAGTTTCTACTGCACACCTCACCACTGTTTCGCTTCCCTCATACATATCCTGTACTAGTTGCACATATTTTTCCATTATTCCGGATTTTCTCATACAGTACCACAGCTCTTCCCGCGGAACCCTGTCGTAAGCTTTCTCTAGGTCCACGAATACACAATGTAGCTCTCTTTGACCTTCCCTGTATTTTTCCATCAACATTCTTAAAGCAAACATGGCATCAGTGGTTCCCTTTCCTGGCATAAATCCATATTGCTGTTTGCTGATCTCCATTCTATCCCTTCACCTGGTTTCAATAATTCTTTCCCATACTTTCATTGTGTGGCTCATTAGCTTTATTTCTCTGTAGTTTCCACAGCACTGTGCGTCCCCTTTGTTTTTATAGATTGGGATAAGCACACTCCTTGTCCATTCTTCTGGCATCCGTTCACCCATTAATAGTCTGTTGAACAGTCTGGTCAAAAACTCTATCCCCATCTTTCCCATGAACTTCCAAACTTCTACTGGCAACTCATCTGGCCCAACCGCTTTACATTTTTTTATTCTTCTTAGTGCGTTCTTTACTTCTTCTCTACTGACACAATTTACCTCTTCATTAACCACTTCTGGTTCCTCTGTCCTAGGTTCTCTGTTATTTTCCTTGTCCATCAGTTTCTCAAAGTACTCTTTCCATCTCTTTAACACTGCCTCTGAATTTACCATAACATTATCGTTTTCATCCTTTATAACCTTCACGTGCTGTACATCTTTCCCTGCTCTGTCTCTCTGCCTAGCCAATCTGTACAACTTTTTTTCACCTTCTTTTGTTTCCAATCTAGCATACAAATCATCATACCTACGTCCCTTCGCCATTGCAACTGCCTTCTTTGCCTTACTCTTCTTTTCTTTGTATACCTTTTTAGTATTTTCATCTCTTATTTTGTCTCATGCTTTCTTTGCGTCTTTCTTTTCTTTTATGCTCTTTTGAACTTCCTCATTCCACTACCATGTCTCCCTGTCTCCTTTTTGTTTCCCAAATGTCACTCCCAGTACAGTTTCAGCTATTTTTCTCAGTATTTCTGCTGTTTTGTCCCACTCATCAGGTAACCCATCCTTGCCTTCCAGAATCCTGGTCACCTCTTCTCTAAACGCTTCTTGATAGCTTGTCTTTTTCAGTTTCCACCATCGTATCTTCGGCTTTACTTTCTCTGCTTTTTTCTTTTTCACCATAAGAGCCATTTTTCATACCACCATACGGTGCTGCTTTGCGACACACTTATTCAATATTACCTTACAATCGCACATTTCCTTCAAGTTCCTCCTTCTGCACATCACATAATCTACTTGGGTACTTTTCCTCCACTCTTATACGTCACCCTGTGTTCATCTTTCTTCTTAAAATAAGTATTGACAATTGTCAAATCCATCCTTTTCCCAAAATCCACAACCATTGATCCTTCCTTATTTTTTGCTCCAGCACCGTACCTCCCCATTACTTCCTCATCCCCTTTGTTTCCTTCGCCCACATGTCCATTAAGGTCTGCACCAAGAACTATCCTCTCTTCTGTTGATATACTCTCTATCAATCCATCCAGGTTTTCCCGGAAATCATTTTTCTCCTCCATGCTGTTGTTAACCTGTGGAGCATATGCGCTTACTATATTTAGGATGGACCTATTTACCTCCAGCTTCATGGCCATCAATCTGTCCGATACCCTCTTTACCTCCAGAACACTTTCAACCAGCTGCTCCCTCACCACTATCCCTATCCCATTTTTTCTTCCATCAGCTCCTTTTAAAATATCTTGCATCCACCTCCAATGTTCCTTGCTTTATTACCTTTCCACTTTGTTTCTTGTAGGCACAATATGTCTACATTTCTTCGCTCCATCATATCTGCCAGCTCTCTTCCCCTTCCAGTCATCGTTCCAATATTTAAAGTACCCACCCTTATGAGTGAGCGTCTTCCTTTCCATGCTTCTCGCTGCTTCTTCACTCGCCTTCCTCCTCTCTTTCTTCTCTTATTTTCAAAATGTTTAGCAGTAGCATAATTTCCACAGGTGCCCTGCTGTGCGACACCTGACGTGCAGGCAGTCGTTGGTAACCCGGGGCCTCGACCGATCCGGTATGGATTGATAATGATTACGCATTTTCTATTTTGGCAAAAAATAGAAAATGCGTAATCATTATGATGGCCGGATGCCTTTCCTGTCGCAATCCTCCCATTTATCCGGGCTTGGGACCGGCATCAAGAGACACAGAAATGTGCCTTCGATGGCTGGGTTTATTTTTATATTTATATATTTATTTTATCTATCCAACAAAACTAATTTTATCCTGCTACTTTTGCCAGTTACCAAGATATGAGATTTTCTAAAGTGCTATATTGAGATGAAACACCCTGTATTTCAATGGCGTGCAGTGACCTCTGAGACTAGTCATACAATTGGCATGCCAAAATCAGGTCATAAAATTGGGTATATTCTAGACCAATTTTTGTCCTCGATTTAAGGTAATTTCTAAAAAAAGGTCATCACTTGAAGTCATTCCCTGGTAATGCAGTTTTCATCTCAAAAATGCAGTGATTTCTAAAAAAAAAAGGTCATCACTTGAAATCTTTCCTAGGTAATGCAGTTTTTGTCCTAAAAATCCAGTAACCTCTAAAAAAATAAAAGAAATATCATTGTTTGAAATTGTTCCGAGTAATGTACTTTTCTTGCTCGAAATGTTATAATCTCTAAAAAAAAAAGGTCATCACTCCAAACCAGTCTTCGATTTCTTACTTTTCGTCCTAAATTCTTGGAATTCTCTAAAATAACACAAAAAATGGGTCTTCGTTTTGGATCGGCCTCAAATTTCATCCCAAACAAGTAATATTTCTCATCGAATTCGACAAAATCTACCTCATCGCGCAAAAGTTCGTCATGAATTCCTAAAAATTTGGTCATGCCCTGACCGCACGCCACTGCTGTATTTTTTTTTTCAGTTTTTTAACTGCGATTTTTTTAGAATATGTTTTATCTGATTTTAGTTTTATGTTTAATATAAGAATAAAATTCAAAGAAACAAAGCAGATTTATTTTATTATTAGGTACATGACTTATTAATACAGCATTAAGATAAATTTAAGCTGGAAATTTACTAATTTTCTATCATCTGTTTTATTCTGTTCTAGTGTTTTGAACAAGGATTTAAATAATACAATGAAAACAAAGCACTACCAGCGTAACTGCGATAAGCACCGCTAAGCCGCAAGGGCCTGCAAACATTAAGTAAGAATGGTCAAGTCAATCAACAATCAACCGAGTCCTAACAAGGACGAAACAGGTCTGTCGGCACTGCTAGTTGATTTACTTGACCATTCTTACTTAATGTTTGCATTGGAACTGCAGGGTTTTGCTTGACTTTACCCGATTCGTGTTGGCTGACTCGATGATGTGGTTAGCATATCTGAACCACCGCCAGTATCCCTTAGTGGTGCTTATCGCAGTTGCGCTGGTAGTGCTTTGTTTTCATTGAACTACTCACCCAGCGTTCAGGTCCACAATTTAAATAATATTTGAATAAGATAGCAACAGACTGTAAAAATTTTTTTTAATTTAAATTCTAAATTTTTATTAATGTTGTAGAGTAAAAAAATTTATATTTTTAATTGGAGAAAGGTATTTAGTAAACACTAATTTCTTGACAAGTTAAACAATGGTCACTATGTATTAAACCAAAACTTCCTAATCAGTGTAGAAGGCTACTAAATCGTATCTGGCATAGTATATGAACACATTCTTTTTTTACTATTTATACTGCTTGCTAATAGTGTGTCTTTTTTCACCTCTGAGTTTTTTTATTTGATAAATGCAAAGGACTAGTTTCTATATAATTTAATCTGCAGTTGGTTTTTGCTAGACAAATGCAATTGAAGTTACTTTTATCTTTCAAATTTAAAATAAGTATCTATTAGTTTTTTGCTATTGACAAGCTTGTTAAAGAATACCACAAACCATAAAATATAGAGAACCCTCTGTATTGAATTAAAATTTAAGTTTTTAATGGAATACATGTAAAGGTTTTGCTTAAAAATTTGATGTGATTGCATTATAAAGCAGGCAATTGCAGCACCTTTTAATTTATTTCACTTTTTCTGGTGTGGTCTCAATTTTTTGTATTTATTATAATGCTTTTTTTGAAGTACCTGTTGATAATAATTATTTTTAGATTTTGGTATTGGATCATCTGAGTGTGAGAATTATATCATCTTGCTGTAAAATGAAACACATCGTTGATGAAGGTGTAACATGTAAGTTTTTGTTTACAATTTTTGTTGAAGCTTATCTACTCATAGTAGTCCATTTTCTAATAAACTAATGTGATGCAATTTTGGATGTAAATTTTGGTAGCGTTTAAAACATTTTCATTTACTGCGTGTATTTTCATTTATGCTGTAAACTGTGTGTTGTAAGCTGACACATTAATATCTGAAACAAATAAAATTTCATGAAATTGCTTTTAATTTCAATGTGAGGCCAAACAACATCAAGTGTTCTTGTTTAATCTTTTCTAGAATTTGTTTTAATAGGGTCAAGGACGTGTTTTAATGGTCTCCTTCTGCTATTAATTATAAATTTAATAAAATTCCAAAATTCTTAAAGTTGTAAAGCTTGTAAATTTTATAACATTAAGGCTTGCGACTACGTTATTCAAAGTAGCTTAGATTTAATTGCTTTAGTTAAAAATTTTTAGTAAACTACTATTAAATTGTTTATTTACAATCAATCAAAACATTGGGCATTTTTACTCTTGATCGTGATCTGACAGATTTTGATTGAATTTCTCTGTAATTCATCTGCAGTGGTTGAAGACCTTGGTAAAAGCAGACAGCCAATGACGTCATTTGATGTTGTTTACTTTATCTCTCCAACAAAAGAATCCATCGAGAAAGTTGTCAAGGATTTTGAAAACGAAAGGAAATATAAATATGTTCATATATTTTTTACGAACAGTGAGTGTTGGAATTTATTGTAAAGCTGTTAATTTGTAAAAAAAACTTTTCCAATTTCTTGTTTAAAACACGTTTTTCTGACTTGCCTGTTATTTTCTTATATCATATCTGTATGAATTCCTTTTTATTTTAGGCTGCCCTGATTCTCTTTTTCAAATTATCAGCAAAAGCAAAGTTGCTAAATACATTAAAACTTTGAAAGAAGTGAACATAGCTTTTCTACCTTACGAATCTCAGGTAGTATTGAATATGATATCATACTTTTATTTGTATGCTGGATTATGTAGAGCGGCCATGCTGGTAATAGTTAAAGTAAAAAGCTGTTTCATGTTTTCATAGGTTAATTCGTTGCTTGTTGAGGCCAAGCTTGGGATGTTGACAAAAATGTGACAACTTCTATGACTTCATTTTTTGCTTTTCTAAAAAGCCTTAGAAATTGAACATGCAATGTTGAAGATGTAATAATTAGCTCCTTTTTAAAAGTGAAGTAATTAGATGCAAGTCGAACGCGATTATTCGTATAAAAAATTTGATTGCAGACAGTAGTGACACCATCAGAACATGATTTATTATAGAAACCGATTATCTAAACTAGATCATTCGATTCAGTTTCGCGATTCACAAACGCTTCACTCACTGCTCTAATTTTCGAAGCTAATTTATATTTAAAATTTAACGTAATCTATGTCCTCTTAAAATAATTGTAAGAACTATACATTGGATTTTGAAAAGTATCGCAATGTCCTGCAAACACGCTCCCACAGAGACATTTCAATCGGGACAATGTTCTTGTTGTTGCGTGATAAGTCGAACGCTGTAGCTAGCGATTGTGTTTCTGAAAAGGTTTTCACCTTGGACTGTCCGAACTCCTTCCAGCTCATATACGGTTCCACGAACATGGACAAGCAACAGAAAGTTCTCGAACGAATCGCCGAGCAGCTGTCGACACTTTGTTCTGTATTGGGGGAATACCCTTTGATTCGATATAGACAGTAAGTGGGCAAGTAGCAATCGTGAATGCGAATGCTATTTTTCATTTTCATTTCATATCGATATTTGTCCTCCTGACTCGAAGGGAAACTTTGGGGGCGCTATACATAACTCAATTGTCAAGCAAGTGCCCTGACATGCTTCCGGATATGCCAAGATATTATTTATTTTTTTAGTTATTAGATGATTTTGTTTTGTTTTTTTGTCTTATAGCGATATGACTGAAAATTAGAATTTAAAACCACTAAAACCAAACAGGGGAAAGTATTGTGAAATGTTTTTCCTAAGGACGCAATCAAATGGCGCAAGTAGGTTTTGAACCACGAACGTGTCTATGACAACCAAGTCGCTCTTAACCACCTGACCACGCCGCCGACAACTTATGACGTTTCACGCAGGGAAAGCGATAAATCCAAGCTTCTCGCCCAGCTCCTGGAAGAGAAGTTGCGTGCGTTCAAGGTGAGTTAAATTGAATCGCAATCGCTCGATTTGACGAGCAACTTTGTCCAGGCGGACAACGCGACTATGGGCGAAGGTCCGGACAAGTCGCGATCGCAACTCATCATCCTCGATCGCGGTTTCGACCCTCCTTCGGTCCTCCTTCACGAGCTCACCTACCAGGCCATGGTCCAGGACCTGCTAGGCATCGAAAATGACATCTACAAGTAAGCTACTTCATACGAATTCGGATTGGTCGATATACGCGAGCTTGCCGCATGAGTGGAACATGTCTTGATTACGAGTTAATTATTTTGTGGAAATTCCTCGCCGTTTAAATTCCTATGCGGAAAATGATGACTGAGCGTTTAATTTTGGTATGAATCATAATACTGTATTCTTCTTTTTTTTGTTCTTCTTTTATATTCTTCTTTTTGTTGGGCCCAGTGGTATTGACCTGGTTACTACTTACTGTTATAAACGGAGTCAATAGTGCAGGTAAGCATCGTGAATCTGCTCAAGTATTTGTCATGAAATGTCTTTCTTAAGAACACAACGAAAATCAAGCGAATAAACTGAACAGAAGACGCAAGTTTGATGTCAGAGTTGCTGGCGACTGAGTCATCCAATGTTGCCATGCTTTGTTTATGTTTCAGCGTCAGCGTTAATCCCTTTGCAAGTGGAAGCATCTTTGAAAGAATAAACTCGAGACATTGAATCACATCTGTTTCTTTCGCCTAGGTATGAAAGTCCACAGCAAGGACACTCCAAGAAGCAAATCCTCCTAGACGAAGATGACGAGCTGTGGGAGAAACTCCGCCACGAACACATTGTCAATGTATCAAAGTAAAACTTGCCTTCAACTCAACTTGATTTGTTTCTTGTTGTTTTCTTAAGCGTCAGTTTGTCACATTTTTTAACTAAACTAATTTGTTTGAGTCTGAAATAAGATTTTCCTTATATAGTTGTTTTCAAATTTTGTCTTAAAGTTTGTTTCTCATCATTGAGAATTTAGTCGCTCTCAACTGAATTGATTTGACAGTAACGTATTTTCTCCATATAGCAGTATTGTACTTCGAACAATCATGCTCATTATTAACTGCTTGTTTTTATGAGACTCGGCTGAGCAAATGCATAACCGATTTGATTTTACACAAAATTTTTAAAAATTCAGTACTGACTCTAGTTTCATTAAAAAATAATTTTTACCGATGGTCGTTTAATCTATTATTTTTAGAAAAGTGACGTCACATTTAAAGAAGCTTGCCCAAGAGAAGCGGATGGGAGGAGGCAATAAGACGACCATAAGGGATCTTTCGGACATGCTCAAGAAAATGCCCCAGTATCAAAAAGAACTAAGCAAGGTTTTCTTTTTAGTTTTTTAAAAATAGATCAATTTCTGTGAGTTCAAATTTTAGTTCAAGTTTAAGTTAATTATCAATTTTTTAAAATAATAGTTTTTTCTAATCAGGTCCGTACAAATTTGTTATTATAATTAAGTTATATGCTGAAGATTGATTGCGTTATTAAAGAAAATTATGTAGAAAATTATGTGAAAATAGCATCAAATTCGAAAAATTTGAGCAAGTGCTTTTTGAAGGAATAAAATATCTTTGCTTCAGTTGTGTCAATTTGCACCGAGTACTTGTGTTTATGACAACCGAATATTTTCTGTGGTTATCTAATTCTGTAAAACTGAGATGTCGCTTGATTTGCATCTTGCTATTGAGTGCTGGTTGTTAATGTACTGCGATATTGATTGTGACGCAATAAACGCAGTACTCTACCCACTTGCATATGGCGGAGGACTGCATGCGTCACTACAAAGGCCTCATCGACAAGCTGTGCTCGGTGGAGCAAGACCTGGCCATGGGAGTGGACGTCCATGGGGAACAGATCAAGGACCCCATGAAGAAGATTGTCCACGTGTTGCTGGACAAAACAGTGGATCCCTCGGACAAGATTCGCATCGTTCTCCTCTATATCCTCGTCAAGAACGGTGAGTGACGTCATAATCAAGCATTCAACGCTCAACTACGTCATAATCGAGCATTCAAAATAATAAAAGTTTTGACTTTGATCAATCGGTTGAAGAATTTATTGATTTTCACATCGCGATGGCTTTGTCTCGCAGTTAAGCTTTATGCGTCGCTTATTCCAGGTGTCCCGGAGAGCAACTTCGTTACCCTGCTCAAGCACGCGCAGATATCCGGATCCGACGAGAGCGCTGTGTGAAACATGGCTCGTATCGGAGTCACGATCGTGCGAGACAACGCGGTACGTTACCGTTGTGTGACGTCATCAGGTCGAGTTCTAACGATCTGATTTTCAGGATAAAAAAACAAACGCCCCCAAGTTGAAGCGTGTCGAGCGGCAGGCAAAGTTCCAGCTGTCGAGATGGACACCTGTGGTCAAGGACATCATGGAACAAGCAATCGAGGACAAACTTGATCAGGCCCTGTTCCCATTCCTCACCGACAGGGGCCTGCGGAGTGGGTCGCCCGACGCGCGAAGGTTTGTTTTGGGCTCGATTGTATTTACTTCGCTGTGGAGTCCATAGCGCGGATTAAGTTTTGATTTGTCGTGTTTTACTCTAGTGCAAGCCGTTCTCTTTATTTGTTGAAGTTGTTTCCATTCGGTTGCCATCTAAGTTGCATAATAACGTGATGGCGTAATAATAAGAAATACGGTTAGTTGAGTTTTCGAATACGTAGACAATCGTTTGACTCTTTTTCTGAAAAACAAAATTAATGGCCACCTCATCGCGTTGTGCAATTACCTTTTGATGCTCTGAGGATGTGGTCGGCAATATTTTCGTCAATTTGAACGCATATCTAAGTAGTGGTCTTCCAGTTGCTCAGAGTTCAACGCGGAAACGGCACCCTTGGAGTCAGTAAGATGAATCGATGAGGTAATGAAGTTGATGGTGGTTCTTTGTTGCAGTGCTCGTTATCACTGGCACAAAAACAAGGGTCCCACTAAATACAAGTCGGGTCCTCGGTTAATTGTTTTCGTGATCGGAGGAATGACCTGCTCCGAAATGAGGTGCGCTTATGAAGTGACCAACGACTGCAGAGAGAAAGGCAAAGTGTGGGAGGTGCTCATCGGTGAGTTACGTGATTGAGTTGATGCCGACGTGAAGCTGTTCACATTGAATTGGTTGCGATTTGATTTCTGTAAGACTTGGTGACAAAGATCGACTAAAAAGTAACATTGCGGTTTTTCAAATTTGTAAACTGTGGTTTTTCAAAATAATTAAATCAAACGTTTCTTTTGTATACACTGATTCAAGCTAGAATGACCAAACAATTTTTCCCTTCAGTGGGTTGCTTTTTACCCCATGCTGAGGGCGACTTTCAAACCAGCGGACTACGTCACGTAACCTCAGCTGAATAAGTTAATATTATGTTAGCAGTAAAGTACCATGACGTCATTGTTTTTATATTCTTTCCGACGAAATTCAATCCATCTCCTGACGTATGTAACTGTTGTGCTGTTTGATTGTACTGTGTCGTCACAAACCATCGTGTTGTGGCATGCGCGACTTGAATTGCAGGTGCTAGCTTTATTTCAACTCTCAATTCATTCATCACCGAGCTACGCTTACTTGTGGGAAGTCAAATTTGGCGATTCTGTTATAAACGATGAAAAGTTTTAAGTTCCATGGCTTTCTGTAAGATTAAACATTCCCACATTTATTCGTAAATGACGGCCGCATTTTATTGAAGACCTTGAGTCAATTATTCTAAATTTCTTGTAGATGTACAATTTTGTTGTTGTAAAGATGTTTAATTTTTCCATCCGGGTCCCTGCCATTCTGACAAGTATTTCCGTGCATGACGGTCAAGTTTAATGTTCTTCTTTGTTTTTGTTGTTGCCGCCTTTCTTGTTGTTTTTGTTGTTGTTGTTGTAGCTATTTGAGAATTTGACAAATCTTGTTTTCAAACACTCGTCCATGAAAATCAATGAAAGTCAATCAAATAAAAGTCAAATGAAAGTCAATCAAATGAAAGTCCATGAAAGTCGAACAAACAAAGTCGATCCCGACTGCAACTGTTGATCTTTGCTTCACCCATGTCATATAACTAAACAAAGAATTTTGGCTCATCAAATTTATTTTGGTAGTGACCGCAAATTTTTAATGATCAAACGAAGTCTTTAGCATAAAATTTGAAACGCCTTAAATATTTTCGGAATAAAAAGTAAAGCCAATATCAACTATGTTTGCACTATATTGACTTTATTTTTTATTGTGAAAAAAATAAAATTAATCACTCTAGCTTCTATTTTTTTCAAGTTGAATCGGGCACATTGGTTTATGATCTCTTTTTAATTCTATGCTTCCTATAATTTAGGAACTGAATTTCTTGACGTAACACCAAGAAATAGCGCTGGCTGAAACCATCGCCCATTGCTTCTCTAGATTATATTTGTATGTGTTTATTTGAGACATTATTTCGTATCAACAATCAAATCTATCGCTCACCAAAATTTAGAAATTTAGAAAATTTTTCTCCAAACAGATCAGTTGTGAAAACTTGTTTCGAGAATCAAGTTTATTTTACTCAGTTCAAAACCAATTCTGTGATCAATATATCGATGTTATTAAATAAACTTAAACTTCATTATCGATTATTTTCAGAATTATCGGAAAAATTAATTGTTTTGTAAATTGGGGTTTGTTTTGCCACTTTAAATTCCATTCTAGCTAGATCAGATTACTTCAGGCAGTACAACGATGGCACTTTAATTGTTTATATTGTTTATGAAATAAAATTTGGCTCGACATCAACATGCTAGAAGAGGGTTGCAAAGAAGTGCGTATTGAGTGGTAAGAAAGACAGAGATTTAAATGCGAGGAAGTGGGTGAAACACAACACGCGCTATTACCAACGTGTTGTTGCCGAGCACTTTTACCAGGATATTGCTCGGCTATTTGTGTTTTCGTGCAAGTAAGATGCTTCCTTGCATTCACGGCTTGGTATGCCGAGCGCCTTCTATTCAATAGACGAAGCGATCAACCGTTTCAAAAATTATTGATTTCACTCTCACAAATGAAAAAGGTATCTATCCGTTCTAACCGCTGCACTATGTCTGGAAACATTTGCTTACACTGCAGTGCTTCAGTTTTTTTTATAAACAGCAAGATGTTTGTGATTAGGGGCGTCGAATATTTGGCAACCACGTGACTTTCTCGCTCATCTTGCCCCCTTGTCTGAGGAGAGCAACGCTTGACAATCAAATCCACTGAAAGCCGGACTACCCGCGTTGAGGAGGAGTTTGAGGAGATTGTCCTTCTCCAGGAAGCGTAGATCGGTAAGTTGATGCGCGGCTGAAGTTTTCATGATATTTATAAATTTAAGGTTTGTGATGTCGTCACGCTCTCGGGAAGCAGCGACAGTCGCCCAAAATGCAGTTGTAAATGTGAAAAACGAATACAATAAATATTTAAGTGACATTAGCTTACTCGTATTCTTTGATTATGTTCCTGCTTTTGCTTTCTGGTAAGTCAGAAATTGTTTGCTCATTCTGTGATGCAGATTTTTCATTTTCATATCTTTATACTCCGGACTCGCAAAACTACGTTGGAGGCGTTATACTTGGGGCAACCGTCAAGCGATTTCCCGACCTGCTTCCGGAGATGTCAAGATAATACTGTCCGATTGAAATTTAAAATTTGAATGAGAAAGACTCGAATCGTAACCAACTTCCTCCTTAGGACCACGAGGAATCGAACAAATCAGTTATTTACTCTCCTGTCAACACGAACGACAACAGCAACCATCACAAGACCTCTACTCCTCTAACCACAACCTCCACGAATAACTACGGCTCGACTGTCCTCTCGCTTGGCACGGTTAGGATTGACGTCAATGACAAGAATGACCTGTTCAAGCACGATTCCTTTGTTACTTCATTGTAAGTATATCCAAACGGTTGAGTGCAGATATCTGTCGTGGTACAGCGGAATATCAACTTATAATGGATGAAGTAAGCGCTATTTATTGACTTTTCTCCATTACAGGTCACATGATCGTTCCGATCAATCCCGAAGTTTACCCGAACACGACCGACAGCAGCTGATCAACAATGAGAACTCGGCCAGACTCGATCAAGGCCACGCCAATCCGGCTTTCAGTGGAAGCTAATCATTTTCACCTGCGCACTTTTCTTTGTATATATTCACGCTGTTTCTTTTAATTTATTTTTGATAAGCTTCAAATTCTATCCCTTTCGTGGACCAAACAATTTTTTGGTTTTCTTTGCACAGTTTCTAAATGCGTATTTGACTGATAACAATAATGAGCTATCGAAAACTTAGTTTATCGACGTGTTATTCAAGAATTTGTAACTTGATTTGTTGAGAAGCAACTGATTTGCAATGAACGAATTCGTGCAATGTAACTCATGGTGGCTTCGAATTCGATTATGCAACTGCTACCATAGTCATAGCAGGGTAGTCATTTCTGCGTTTACATATTTTTGGTGACATTGAAGCAATGCTGAAATTGGTAATGTTACTTGATTAAAAGATAATTGTGCAATGTGTATTTTAAAAGTTTCCCGTTTAAAATTGCGTATGCACACATATTGTCCCGTTAATAGTTTCACATTTATTGTTCCTGTTGTATAGTGTATGTTTTTTAATAGCTAGTTTGCTCTTCAAATGCCCGTAATTCTGCGTGCTTCTGTAATTTGCACAGCGGCTTCTAATTACTGTATAGCCTACGTTTATCAAAAAGTTTAAAAAAACTACTTGCAAATTTTTTGTTTGTAGAAGAGACTTAATATATTTTCATTGCGTTGATCATGGTGTTATTGCAAAGTAACTTGCGTAAACAGATTCAATAAACATGTTATTGAATATCCTCCCAGTCGACGTTTGCTCAACTGATTAGCATAAGCATCAGGTTGAAATCAAGTTCTAGGTTATTGTTTTGATAAATTTTTTGCACTTAATATTCAAATTGTCGATGACTCGTCAAGTACCGGTAGCTAATTTTAGTTGTTTTCATAACACTATAAAACCTTTTAACGGACGAGAATTGAGTTAGAGAGTAAACTAATAACACGAGAATAAAAAATTTAACTCTTTATTCGGCTTTGACATTAGAATTACCACGTTTTTGACCTACCTAGAATTGCCGCGAGCGGTCAAAATGACCGTTTGTCGAATAAAGAACAAAATGCGCAATAATTTAGCTTCACTTGATGTTATAAATTTTTTTTAACTTTTGTAATATATCTAGTTACAACTTGAATTCTTGTAGGTGTGAGCTTGGTGCGTTGTGGGCTTTTTTTTAATATCATTTTCTGGAATATACTGAATAAATCTTGATCTCCGAATTACATTGAAGGCCTTCAACCTGCTTTTTAGCTGCGTGGTTGAAATTTTTTCAAAGTTTTGTTGTATTTACAACAAATATGAGCTCGCTGAAACTAGGTGAAAAACAATTTACTTTAAAATGAGCTCAAAATATCAAATGATTATTTTTCATCATGCTGCTGTTTACACAGATCACAAGCGGCTATTCAAAATTATACAAAAACAATGAAAAGTGCAGCGCTCTACACAACTCACACATTCACCTTTTACCCAACCTGTAGGCCTACACGTTTCGCAAACTGATCTATGGCATCCAAAACATAATTTTGCAGTTTTATAATTGGCATTGCTTTCGCTTTCTGCTTTTCTAAACAATCAAATTTTGATAAGAATTGCTGAAAAGTGAAAGCAAAACTGCTGCTAGGGGACCTGTCTTTCCTTAAACATGAGCTTCTCTCAGTTCAGTGGCAAGCTGAGACATAAAATTTCTTCTCGAGATAGCATCTCCAGTTTTCTTCTTGTACAACACATAGGCATTGATACAAGCAAGGTCCGAAATATTGTAAAAAACAGCTAAGGGCCACCGCCCGGTATTTGCCTTCACCGTGTATTGTCGTGTCATTTGGTCAACAATATCAACACCACATTTAGTTTTATTGTAGAATGTAACTGCTTCCGGTTTCTTTTTTGTTGTTGTATGGACCATATAAGATGTGTAGAGTATGTTAAGAAAGTTCTTTTTTTGTTTGCACTGGTAAACTGTCAAGGTTGTGGTTTGGATGTGTGACTTTTTGTTTGCAAGAGTTTGCTGGAATGTCTGCTCTGCTGTAAAGCTTTTACCAGTGGCTGAACTTCCTTTCGGATTTTGTTTAGGGTCCCGACAAGTGACATCTTTCTTTCCAGAGCTGCGTGGCAAGATGAGTTGAAGTAAAAAATCTGTCAGATGTTACGTTTCTTCTTCCTTTGCCCAAGTATGGCTCCACTCTCTTTATTATAACACTCTCCGACAATCTTTGTGTAGCTGGTCTGACTTCATCTTTGCCAAGATATATTATATGGCGTTTGGTATATATTTAAATTCTACATCAACAGCTAGCCAAAATTCGATACTGAATTCGTCCTGTTTGTTGGCCGTATGTCGAATTGTATAAATCTGCAGCAGGCTTTAGTTGGGAATAATTGTTCGCCCACTATAATATTTTTTCCTGGTTTGTAGCAAACAATACAGTTTTCAATAAACTTATCCCAGACGGCAGAAATCAAAGTAAATTTATCCTTTGAAGTCGAGATACCCTTGTACTCCGCATATCAAATCGAAGAAACCTGATGATATAGTAAAAGCAATTTCTACCCATAGTTCCTAAAAAAAAACATACTTCCTAATTTTTATCCAAAACTCAAGAATCAGTCGGTTCTTTTCACATAATGCCCCTCGTACATACAGCAAGGAAATAAAATCGTTTAGTTCATTTAGTGGTAGTTTCCACTCATTGCTCTTTTTCACTCTATGAGATTCAGCTTCTGTACATTGCTGAATATGGGTAAGCACTGAATTATCGACAACTAGCTCAAACGCATTCAGCGACCATCTAACATGCGATTGGCACATCGCGTTAGATTTTGGCTTTCTGTTAACACGTTTTGAGCTTGTAGTCTACCCCTCCGATTCTAAAGAAAATTTTCTGTATTCCCATTTTGTTCCGTTCTTACCAACCAATTCAATATCTCAGGTGTTTGGAGTAGGCTCCTCACCCTGCGCTTGTGCTGCAGCACTTGTATCGTTGCTGACACTGCCAGAGCTGACAAGTTGCCTTGATCAAGAACCAGTTTGCTCCAGGTCATCAATATCAGTCTCCGAATCCATTTCATTTGAAGAAATCACTTCCCATATAGGTCGAACTTGGCGTTAGGTTGAACTGAATTTTCCAAACCCTGATCACAGCCTTTAAAAACCTTTTTACCTTCACTTTCATCCCCCTAATTATTTTCTGCAATCGCGTTCAGCCAACCCATACTACAAACTCGTTCTGACCTCGGCATTCTGCAAATGGCTCTACATTATTAACTAACTAGTAACCAACTCTTTCCAGATACTGCAGTAATATATGCATGATTGTTTTGAAACAATAACACAACAAAAGGCTTTATTGTAAAGGCAATTTTAATCGTAAAGAAATTACAAGTAGCTTAGCGGTCAAAATGACCGTTGGTGGTAATTTAAGGTAAATCGGTCCCCAACATTTGCTGTGATTATTGTAATAAAATATAAATTAACATACTAAAAGTTGACAAAGACTTAGGAAAAGTCAGAAAGTTTTAATACTCTATCCCTTATCTAGGCAGAGAAATAAGCGATTAAAAATCAAAAACGGTCAAAATGACCGCATTGGTAATTCTAGTTAAGGTAGTCCATCTTCAATGGATACCTAGTCATTTTTCTCTTCCAGGCAATGATTCAGCCGATTCTCTTGCTAAAGTTGGTGCCACTCTTGACTCCTCCACCATATCAGTCTCCCTTTCACCTCTTATTTTCTCCCAACGCCCATACCTCTACACCAGTTGGAGATGGAGTGTCCAATCTGATCTTCCAACATCAAATCCCTTTAGTATCTTCTGAGGAGTTTACCTTTTTTCGTTCCGCTCTCTTGTGCTCTCTCTTGTTTACGCTGCAACGGACACTGCACTCTTCTTGCTACATACCTCCACAGGATTGGTCGAGCTGAGACTTCTTCGTGCAGCAACTGTGGTTCTAAATCACAGGACCTTTCTCATCTCGTGCTAGACTGCCATGTACTTGACTCTTTAAGTCTGGCCATCTTTAGCCATTCCCTCTCTATTCTAGACCTCTGGTCTCGTCCCTGGGGGTTTCCCGATTTTTGTTAAAATTTTTTAACAAACGAAAATCAGTCGTAAATCTGTTAAATACTCTTAATTTAAAATCGCTTTCTGCTATAAGTCATCTTGGGTTAAATCTACAATAAACAAAATTACTTGACTCAGCTGCGGAAGCAAGAGTGGCAATAGCAGCAAAAACAAAGTTTTTTTGAAGCGTGCTTTAAAATTAAGTTCAGTGACTATAGTATTTCACTATTTCTTTGCGCAATTGCAGAACACGGCGAGATGTTTCTCCCTGAGACAGCCAACGAATTGTGGTGTGATAAAGAATATCCTCGGCAGACGTTTCGCTCAATTGCAAAAGTTTTCGAAATTGCCGGCGATGAAGAGCGTTTGAGCAAATGTATAAAATATTGAGATTCACTTCTTTTAAAGTGGCATTTAAAGCAACAGATTTGACACATAGTACTTTTTGGTGGATAATACAATGAAGGTTAGTGAGCTGTTTGTTATCATATTCTTTTGATACATACTCTGAAAATCTTGCCGCAAAACCTTGTAAGTTACCTGTCATTGCAGGCGCGCCATCTGTGCAAATGCCACGAAGATTTTTCAAGTCCAATTCATTGCGAAGACAGATATTTTTAACTGCAATAAAGATGTCTTCTCCACGGGTGCAAGAAGAGAGTGTTTCCATGAAAAGAAGATCCTCACACAGATCAAAACGTGGAGATAGAGAACGTGTGAATACTAGTAGTTGCGCTGAGTCCTTGATGTCAGTTGATTTATTGACAGCGAGTAAAAATAAACTTGCTTTTTTGTTAACCTTTGTTTGCAGAGAAAGGGTCAGCTGTTGGTAATATCATTTTGACGGCGCTGAATCGTATAACGCGAAAGAGCAATTGATAAATAATCAGCTTCCTTACCAGGATGAATACACTTAACCACGTCGATGAGACATCGCTTAACAAGTTCCCCATCGGAATAAGGCTTCCCCGCTCTGTAAGAAGCTTCGCAGCGATTGTTATCAGACTTAGTGAAAGTAGACATGCAAGATGTCTACCGTCCTACACTTTTCTTCAATTTTTCTACACAGATCTTTCTGGGCTCGCCTTTCAATTTCGCGTAAGCGTGTGACGTATGACGACGAAAATGCTGCTTTGCATTATCTCCTTTAACAGTTTTAACAATTTGACTGCATATACATCATGGTGTGTACTGGTGTCTCGATCATGAAATAGTCCAACTCCCACTGGGAATTAAATATTCTTTTCACCTCTCTTAGAGTTCTTTTTCGTTTCAACGATATGATGCAATATACTGTTTACAATATTTTTACGGTTGACGATACACTATCGCTGCTATAAACACCACACAACTCAATGTTAAACGTAGATGAATGCAAAACTTAACGTTCAGTTACTAAAAACAAAATGATTACAAATGCCTACTAAAAAATATCTAACAGTTTTGAAATTCTTGTTGTTAATAGTAAGCTTAAATTAAGCTTCACCCTGATTCTTCGTTTTACCATAACTGAACAACTTGCATATACGCCCACCCAACCAATACTAAAAACAATACATTGCCTGAAATTTAGAAAAAGCACAGCTAAAAAACAATTATTTATTGACCACATTGCCGACCCGTGAAGCACAAACTCATTTTAAATAAATGCGAGAATTTATTGAAGTTGGATCACCTGCTGGATTAAATGGAGCATGACCAATGTTATCATTTTTAAGAATTAAATTGCGTTTCTGCCATACTTCTCGATTCAGGTTTATCCAGATCCTGTCCATAAATACGGTGCAGTAAGCATGCTAATTATGACTTTGTTATATCTATACAATGTATTATTTGAATGTCATACAATGTTTATCGTTTTTTACTGCTTCCTTTTTTCATCTTTTATTGTGTTTTTGTGCTGTTGCGGCTGAGAAATAAAAAACATACCGTACATACATACATACAAATGTGTTTTTGCATTTCTTCTGTTTTGCGTTAATATTCGCCAGCAGTGTTTTTTTTAAGGCGTTTTGAGGAACCGAAACGGTCTCTCAAAATTGTCCAGCGGTCTCTCAAAATCTGCTTCTACAATAGTGTAAACAAAGCTAAGTACGCTCAGGAACACTCTTTCGGTCTTTCAAAATTGCTTAGAGGTTCCTCAAGCCAAACCTTAAAAAAACACTGTTCGCCAGTATCTGCTGCTATGTTGTGTATTTTTAATTGTATGTGCACGGCCACACGAACTTTTATTGACGGCCGCAGGTTGCACACTGTTGCTCTAAATAGTTGTTCCCAACCTTTTTTCAGTCGATGACCTGCTTTCCAAATATAGTACAACCAACTTCCCGAAAAGCAGCGCAAAAACTTTTGTTGAAATTGAGACTTTTATCATAATTATATTGACACGAGCTGCTCGCGTACCGCCTACAACATTCGGTGGATCACCGTTGCAAACCATTGCTCAAACAAAACAATAACTGTTTTAATATATCATGACATATTTGCAACATTTGTAGACTTGGCAACATTGCTTTAATGCCTGGACTCGAGACGCAGCAGTCTGAGATCGAAAATTGACGGCAATCAGCCTGCACTATTACTAGAGCAAGTCAGAGGCCCTTTGGTTGACTTGGATTAATTTGTTATTTCAAATGAAAAGTGAAATATTAAAAAAAAACACGATTTACCAAGTATTTCAATTTTAAAATTTATTAATCGATATCAATTACAAAACTCATCATTTTTAAAACAAATAGAAACAGCATAAACATAAAAACACAGCTCAGTTTTATGTTTATCAATGTGAATATCATTTGCGAGTGGTAACTGTCGCCATAATCCACAGAAGTTATGTCGTCATCATGTGAGTCATAACTATCGTCATCATCAAGGAAGTTATGTCGTCATCATGTGAAGGACTTTAATGAAATCCGAGACTCAGATCTTCAACTTTATCTCGGAGTTGTTCTCTAACATCATCCAATGTTTCATCTGACTCACGCTCAACTGTTGCCCACAACTTCTTCATCTAAAAAGATATTTTTTTAATTCCAGAATGAAGCAACTCATATAACCATGACTCGAATATAATTAAACAAATATGTAATCATACAATAATTAACAAATTTAATTGTGAACATTGAATTTTGACAACTCGAAACTTTGAATCCGCTTGCATGTATATAACTAAGTTTTAATTAATACAATTAAGTATAATTAACATTATAAAAATATTAAACTACTTCAAGTGTTAAATCATGAAATTATATTAAATTGCTCATTGTAATAATTAATTAAATATTTATATAAAAACAACCAAGTAAAAAAATATTTAAATTAACAGTGAAATGACACAAATATAATCAGTTGAAAAATTCAAATTAAAGTGTAATATTATATTATAATTATTAAAAGTGTTTAAACAATTAATAAAAAGATATTCCAATTTTTATAAAAACATAATATTCAACCAACTTCATTCTTTAAAATCGATTTTACAACTCACGTGATGATTCGACGTCACCAGTGCATCGGCCAACGATTTCATTCCCTTCTTTGTGACGTCACAATCATAAATATAAACCTCATCAAATAGATGAATACATTTGGAGAGCTCAATGACTCTCTCGTCTCCAATATTGTTTCCATTAAGATATAATACTTTGATCTATAAAATATTAATAATTAATGGTTGACAACTTTATAAAATTTAAACTTATTTTAAATCTTAAATCATGAAATTATATTAAATTGCTCATGGGAATATTATTTAAATATTTACATGAAAACAATTAAGTTAAAAAATATTTAAATTAACAGTGAAATGACACAAATATAATCAGTTGAACAATTCAAATTAAAGTGTATTATTTTATCATAATTATTAAAAATGTTTAAACAATTAATAAAAAGATATTCTAATTTTTATAACATATTACAACATAATATTCAACCAACTTCATTCTTTAAAATCGATTTTACATCTTACGTGATGATTCGATGTCACCAGTGCATCGGTCAACGATTTCATTCCCTTCTTTGTGACGTCACAATATCCAATACGAACCTCATCAATTAGATGAATACATTTGGAGAGCTCAATGACTCCCTCGTCCCCGATATTGTTATGATCAAGATATAATACTTTGATCTATAAAATATTAATGATTAATAGTTGACAACTTTATAGAATATAAAACTATTTTAAATCTGAAATCATGAAATTATATTAAATTGTTTGTGGTAATAATTAAATATTTACATGAAAACAATCAAGTTACAAAATAGTTAAATTAACAGTGAAATGACACAAATATAATCAGTTAAACAATTCAAATTAAAGTGTACTATTTTATTATAATTATTAAAATTGTTTAAACAATTAATAAAAAGATATTCTAATTTTTATAACATATTACAACTTAATCTTCAACCAACTTCATTCTTTAAAATCGATTTTACAACTCACGTGATGATTCGATGTCACCAGTGCATCGGCCAACGATTTCATCCCCTTCTTTGTGACGTCAGAATTATCAATATAAACCTCTTCAATTAGATAAATACATTTGGAGAGCTCAATGACTCCCTCGTCCTCGATATTGTTATCGCCAAAATTTAATACTTTAATCTATAAATATTAATGATTAATAGTTGACAACTTTATAAAATATAAAACTATTTTAAATCTTAAATCGTGAAATTATATTAAATTGCTCATGGTAATAATTAATTAAATATTTATATGAAAACAAAAGCAATATTAAACTTCTGTACCAGAAAGAAGCTCTTTACGAAAACAATCAAGAAAAAAAATATTCAAATTAACAGTGAAATGACACAAATATAACCAGTTGAAAAATTCAAATTAAAGTGTACTGTTTTATTACAATTATTAAAATTGTTTAAACAATTAATAAAATATTTTAATTTTTATAACATATTACAACATAATATTCAACCAACTTTATTCTTTCAAAATCAATTTTACAACTCACGTTATGATTCGATGTCACCAGTGCATCGGCCAACGATTTTATTCCCTTTTTTGTGACGCCACAATTATTAACATAAAGCTCATCAATTAGATGAATACATTTGGAGAGCTCAATGACTCCCTCGTCTCCGATATTGTTTCCACCAAGATATAATACTTTGATCTATAAAATATTAATGATTAATGGTTGACAACTTTATAAATCATAAAATTATAGTAAATTGTTTATGGTAATAATTAATTAAATATTTATATAAAAACAATCAAGTAAAAAAATATTTAAATTAACAGTGAAATGACACAAATATAATCAGTTGAACAATTCAAATTAAAGTGTATTATTTTATCATAATTATTAAAAATGTTTAAACAATTAATAAAAAGATATTCTAATTTTTATAACATATTACAACATAATATTCAACCAACTTCATTCTTTAAAATCGATTTTACAACTCACGTGATGATTCGATGTCACCAGTGCATCGGTCAACGATTTCATTCCCTTCTTTGTGACGTCACAATATCCAATACGAACCTCATCAATTAGATGAATATATTTGGAGAGCTCAATGACTCCCTTGTCTCCGATATTGTTATCACCAAGACTTAATACTTTGATCTATAAAATATTAATGATTAATAGTTGACAACTTTATAAAATTTAAACTTATTTTAAATCTTAAATCATGAAATTATATTAAATTGCTCATTGTAATGATTATTTAAATATTTATATGATAACAGTTAAGTTAAAAAAATATTAAAATTAACAATGAAATCACACAAATATAACCAGTGGAACAATTTAAATTAAAGTGTAATATTTTATTATAATTATTAAAAATATTAAATAATTAATAAAAAGATATTCTAATTTTTATAACATATTACAACATAATATTCAACTAACTTTATTCATTAAATTTAATTTCACAACTTACGTGATGATTCGACGTCTGCACTATTGCATTAGCCAACGACTTCATTCCATCCTTTGTGACGTCACAAGCTCTAATAGGAACCTCATCAACTAGATGAATACATTTAGAGAGCTCAGACACTCCCTCGTCTCCGATATTGTTTCCACTAAGATATAATACTTGGATCTATAAAATATTAATGATTAATAGTTGACAACTTTATAAAATATAAAACTATTTTAAATCTTAAATCATTATACTAAATTGCTCATTGTAATAATTAATTAAATATTTATATGAAAAATATTTAAATTAACAGTGAAATGACAAATATAATCACTTGAACAATTCAAATTAAAGTGTAATATTTTATCATAATTATTAAAAATGTTTAAACAATTAATAAAAAGATATTCCAATTTTTATAACATATTACATAATAATCAACCAGCTTCAAGGCCCGTTTCCACTACGAGCGTGGAAAAAAGCATTCTTTGTTTGTTTTATTACTTTTTTTTTGCGCTCGCTTCAATTTTAACCGCTCGCTTCAATCTAAGATCAATAAAAGAGAGAAAGAATGCTTTTTTCCACGCTCGTAGTGGAAACGGGCCTTCATTCTTTAAAATCGATTTTACAACTCACGTGATGATTCGAAGTCACCATTGCATCGGCCAATGATTTCATTCCCTTCTTTGTGACGTCACAATATCCAATACGAACCTCATCAATTAGATGAATACATTTGGAGAGCTCAATGACTCCCTGGTCTCCGATATTGTTATGATCAAGATATAATACTTTGATCTATAAGATATTAATAATTAATAGTTGACAACTTCATAAAATATAAAACTATTTAAATCTTAAATCATGAAATTATATTAAATTGTTCATGGTAATAATTAATTAAATATTAATATGAAAACAATCAAGTTAAAAAAATATTTAAATTAACAGTGAAATGACAAACATAACCAGCTGAACAATTCAAATTAAAGTGTACTATTTTTGAAAAATCTTACCTAAAACCAAGTTAATTCAATATTGTTATAACCAACAAATTTGTTTTTATTAAATTAAATATTTGATTCTGTAAAATAAACACCATCACAACAATGTAAAACACATATATAAACTCTGTTACTTGGATTAAAACCAAGAAACTTTTTACAACTAAACGAAATTTCTAATGAGCCATAGAACTTCTAATCAATATAAATTGTTGCCAATTAAGTTAAACAAAGCGAGGAATGAAGCAGATCAAGTTGTTGTTCTGGAAAAGACGCTGAAAACAAAAATGAAAAAGAAAATTAAAGGTCAAAGTATTGATGAAACGCGCCATTGTCAAGGATAGAATTTCCGCGCTTATTACAATCAATAGCAAGCAACATTAAGCATAATATTGCTATGGAAAGCAGCCATATTGGATTCTGAATTTATTTATTTACATTATCAAATAAAAATAATACAAGACAAAACGTAACAAACGTTTTCGATTAACTTAACCCCTGGTAAGGTTTCGTAATGAATAATTTTACTTGAATTTCAACAGAGAAGCAAATGCTGACTAAATAATAATCGTTATTAAATTATTTAGTCAGTGTTTACATTATTAGTGTCTCTGTTTAAATTAAAATAAAATTATGAAAGACTCTTCATTACAAAACCCTGAATGAGGGTTAACTTAGCCAAATACGTTTGTTTTCTTTTATCTTGTTTTAATAATGTAAATGAATAAATTCCGAAATGCTAAACTAATATGGCTGCTATCCATAGCAATTTATTGGTAAAGAAAGTAACCTCTTTCCCGAAGCAACATCAAGCACTTTACCGTTTAAATCTACAGATTTCTTAAGATATGTTACAATACTTGGTGTTGCTTGTCATTATATACAACTGCATATTAAAAATTACAACTTTTTCTAAAATGCATTGAAACAAATAAACTTTAACCGCGATTACGAGACCGATCATAAAAGCATGTTGTTGGAAGAGCGCAATAATAAGCAGGTAACCACTGGAGCCAGAGTGGTGAGACCAAAGTTGACATTTAAAAGCCAACAAATAAAGCGCGCCTTAAAAAAAGTGCATTGGTATTTTATCGTTTTGAAAGTTGATTGTTGTGATGACAAAAAGTTTGAAGTGTTTTATTCGCATGGCCTTCAATTTAATGTTAAAAGTCAGAAAATATTAATTTCCTTTTTCTCGACAGTGGCGTATGCAAAAATTTGTCAAGGTGCTGTCTTTAAATAAGGAAAAACACTCTTTACATAATATTGAAGTCCAAAAGTTGATTGCTTATTTTTGAAATTCAAACGAAGACTAATATAAACTCTTTTTGTTTTACATTTTCACGTGAAGACATTTTTTTAAATTTTTTACTTGACTTTTGAAGACTGTTGTTTTAAGAGTATTTGCAAGGTTGTTATGCCATTGCACAAAAAAACGTTTGATTCCCAAAACTTCAATGCTGTTCTTAAAAACAATTATTTTTGCAAATATCAGACCCGATAAGCCAGGGGCGGGGAACCTGATTGGAGTCACGGGTCACATCCCGAAATTAAAAATTAGGTGCAGGCCGCATAAAATTCAAGGGTAAAATATACATCTTTGCCAAATTTTATTGACGGTTGGCCGAAGTCTGATTATGAAGCATTACTAAAGTTATCACATAATGCGACATATTTTCGTCCCAAAACAGAAAAAAAGTCATCATTTATAACAACCTAACCGTTTATAAATTCATCTTTATTTTTCAAAACGATTTTAGTGTTTTCTAAAACCAAAACAAAAAAAACGGAGCTCGGCGGCTGCGAAGCAGTTATTTTAAGGCTTTTTTATAGATAGGCTTATTGTCAATGATGCACTTGCGAATTGAAAAATCTTGTTGGCCCCATTTGGCCCGTGGGCCACAGGTTCGCCACCCCTTCCTACCGCAGGTTATAGTATAACCAATCGTACTGATTTCTCAAGAAAATAAGTTTAATGATAATACAAGTGTTTTGAAAATATAAACGCGATTTTGGTTGTCACTATAAGGCGCTGTTTCGGTATTAGTGCTCATGTTTATCACGCTCTGTTAGTAACGTTGCTTTGAATTGTGCTCCTCCTGCATGCGCACGGTAGACGGAACCATATTTTTAGAATATAATAAAACATTATCAAGTAACAACGCCCAAGTGAATTTTCAGTCATTGAGGCATGTTCAAAACCATTTGGTTGCAATCTCAGAAGTTAAGCCTAAGTTCTAAAAGTCGATACCTAAACTACAGTTTTGTGACAAAATAGTAATTAATCTACTTTTCTGAAAATGTTATTAACATACTTTTTTAAACGAAGTTGAACATCGTGGATCAGAAACAAATTCCTTCCAGCAGTTTCCGTAAAAATTATCACCTGTTAAGCTATTTAATGTGATCAGTTGTTGCTTTTTATTGCAGACGTAATAGAATGATGCAAAGTCACTTGGAAGCATTCGACATTTCGCGTCAACTTCATCGCTCAAACGAGAAGCAAGTTGATTGGTGAAATCATCGTTCTGCAACTCATACGCCCAATTAAAGTAACTAACAACTTCATCATCAATTTTCGTATAAGTTGCATCTTTAGGTAAGTTTTGCAGCAATTCCAGTTTATTTTGAGGAAATATACATGATTGGATGCATTCTTTTAACTTGCCAAATGTTTCTTGATTGCACAAACCGAACAAAAATTTTGTTACCATCTCGAATCTACTGCTGGATAAATTGTAATCTGGATTACTTGCATTAAAAATCAAATTTTCAAACTCATTTAATGAACTGAAAAGTAAAACATGCACAGCAACTAAAAATTCTTGCAAGATTAAATGCGAGAAATATGATGTTAGTTGAGGATTTCCTCCAAACAATTGCAACTTTTGATTTTTTGCGACAAAAACAAACAAATTGCTAATATCATCGTTACTCAATTTAGAATCAGTTAGATCTTTGTTTTGAAAATTTATTTTTTTAACTTTAAATCCATTCCATGCTAATTCAGCAATATTCCTTGCTTTAAATTCTCCACGATGATTTGGACTGTTAACGAATGAAACAAAAACAAACGTTAAGATGCCAGTCATGTTCCGTGGAACACTGCTCGAATCTTGCAGAAGAACTTCATTGATAGCATAACAGCTCAATATACAATTAATAGGAATATATGAAAAGGATAAAATTTCTGGATGGTTTTGGATACAGTTGTAAACTTGGTCTTTATTCTCACCACAGATATCCTCGCAGATTTGCTCTTGTGATTCCTTATCCAGACCAAGGATATTTACACGAAAACGTGGCCTAAATTTATCCACTAGTTTCAACATTTGACGTGGCCTTGAAAATACTAACTTTTTTGCATTCTCCAGAATTGTACCCTGCAATATATTCATAATAAAAACTTCAGCTGTTGCTTCATCAGTAATGGAGACTTTGTGGTGGTTTCTGGTGAAATCAATCTTAGCTTCATCAAGACCATCCATAATGATGATCACCCGGTTAGAATCTTGAATCTGTTTTAGAACTGCATCTCGACGTTGCTCATCTTTCATCCAATCACTAGTTAAAGTGGGCGATAAAAACTTAAGCAAGTTTGTTTTATCATTGTGATTGACATCCCGAAACTCAAAATAGAATATTGAATCGACTCCATACAAATTTTCCTCCCCTACAACCCTGCTAAGTATTGTCTTTGCCAGAGTTGACTTTCCACATCCTGCTTGGCCGAGAATTCCAACAACATTTGAATGAACTTGAATAAAGTGTTCTTTCGCTTTTGGATTGCCGAATTTTTTTTTGTTTGATTTATATTCAGCAAGTTCTTTTGCTTTGACAAACAGTTGTTCAACTTCAACATCGCCGACTGGTGGTTTACTAAACAATTCTGCTCGTTCGCCTCTATGGTGGAAATAATATTCATCTCTGTTTTCTTGATCAGCGTTTGTTATTTGCAATGGAGCGATTTTTACAACGCGATCGTCGCCAATCTTCACATTCTCGATTCGACAGTTTTTTTCAGCTTCCAACTTCAATTCATTGATTAAATTTTTGTCTAAAACAAAGTCAATACAGAATTAAATTTTTAGAAAATTTAAAGAAAAAGAGTCTAAGCCAAGTTTTTGGATTTATGTAAACCAGGTCATTAAACCTTAAAGTGGCAAGATGAAGACACTGTAAGCCACAAATATTTTCTTGTTTAAATTTAGAATTGAATCGTGTTCAGTAATTTACTGCTATAATAGTACAAGTGTACTATTGAAGTGAACAATCAATATCAGCTTAAAAACTTATAGTGGCGTAGCCAGGAATACCTCAAAATATAAAAACTAATCTTATTTTCTAATAACTTTAATATAGAATACATCTACTGTTATGCTTGTAAATACTTGATGAACTTACTATTCAAATACGTATTATCTAACCTGCGTAAGATTAGCACAAGTATGAAAATATGTGAATATTCTAAACAAATAATATTCTGTAACAGCGGTTCTCATATTAATCTCCAGGGATCAATTGGAACATCCAAGCAGTCGATAAACATCAGGGGGTCACTGATTGATCAGGGGTCTACAGGAGCAGTGAAGCTTTTAATTTAAAACTATTACTAATCGAGCAACGAATCTAAGCAGAGCTTTATAACAACTCAAACGCAATTAAGAGGGCTGCTTAAACTTTGCTTAAATCTTAAATCTGCTAAATAGTGTCCAAAGTCATACGAGACTTCGAAATCTTTCGTTTAAAGGTTAAACGCATTTTAGTTTAATTTAAAGATTTCTGACGATTATTCGTTGAAACAAATTGAAATCTTTATTTCGATAAAGAAATTAAACAATACCAGATTCTGAATACTAAATATATGCTGAGGAAAGTTATTTAAGGAAAATAAAATTAACTTGTACATGCGAAAACAGTTGAACTAAATAACAATATAACACGCAATACTACAAATCTCGCTTTCAATAGTTAAAAGTGACCTACTTTCGATTCGAATAGTTTCTATGCTATTAATTCATCTAGTGTGATGACATTATGAAAACTATTTTTATTTCTCTTGTTACGTCACAAACAATATTGCCATTAACATGTCGCAGTAGTTAAGATTGCTAGTAGTACAGCCTTAGTGCTTGTCGAGCCCTATCAAGCTCATTTTTCGCATTAATACGTTTGAAGTAGAGAAAATGGTGAACTACACTGACAGTTATATTTTATATTATTTTATTGTGCATTACCAGTAAAAACTATTCAATTTTATTTTGACGTTGTACTTGTAACTGTTATTTTTTTCGTTGTATTTGTAACTGTTATTTTTTCTTTGTATTTATAAGTGCTATTCTAGCTTTAGGGGTCATAATAAATTTGGGTACGTCACTATTTCGCGGGACCAATGCGGCGAAAAAATAAATAATTTCGATTATATACTGTACATATTGTAATTGAACAAACTATCGCAGTTGCAAAAATTATTTTAAAATTAATGTACTTATTATTTTAATTATTTTAACATTAATACTTTAACAATCTGTTTGGCTTATTAGAGTCGTAAAGGGGAAAAAAAATCTGTAAACAAATACAAAAGCACAATCGCTTTGTGTTCATTCAAGTTCAGTTTTCATTAAAAACGATCAATAAACGCCCAAAAAATCTTCGGTGCTTGCGCTATTGCTTCAAATGGATAAATTTATTGGACTAAAAGAAGGTGTTGAAATCTTTTATTTTTTTTAAAAGCATTTTTTAAGCGTTCCGTTTGTTCTAATAAATTAATTCATTATTAGGAAATACTAATAGAGTAAGCAACGGAAAAGTTTTCACATTGAAATTTAATCAAAACAAATTTGTAACCAGTTTAAAATTTCTAATCACTGCCGTATTTTTCTTGTTGTTTTGAGTTCTTTTGCCGACTTTTTATCGCTTTACTAAGCTTCCATTTTGTATTTGTTTTTTAAATTTTTGATTGCTCCTTGACGAGTTGAAGATGTTGCGGCCATGCTTTACACTGTCTTGTACTTTTACTGTATGATTATCATATGCATGTTTTAACGTCTGACGTTGTGCTGCTTCTTCCTTTTCTTGATCTTTTTAATATTTATAATTTTTGTGTTAAACCGTTTAATAATGATCGAGAATAAAAATTGAATGAATGAATGAGTCTAATAGATGAAAGTATAAAAACTAAGTAGTATAAAAGCAAACTGTTCGAGCTAATAAAAAATAAACAAAATAATTTTTGTGGTTTGATAGTTGAATATAATAACCACTCTGATTTAACCGTCATTAAGTATTTTTGTTATGTGCCATGCGCGCCGATTAAAATAGATTTATAGAAAAATATTTATATACTGTATCATCGTTATCATGACGTCATAACTTTCGTACACCCGCAAAACTTTAAACTTGTCTTTTTCGTGAAAAATCAACAAAACAACCTTAGTTCAAAAATTAAACTATTTAAGTACCTTTATTTAATTTAGATATTCAAAATGAAGCCATTGGAAATTCAAATAGATTAATATTTGGCTAGGAACATTCCTAATTTAACGCATTTGACAAGTTTTAATGCAAATTTCTTTCTTATCACCTGAAAAATTAATGGTAAAACCAAATTTTAATATCACTTTTTTCTTTAAATATCCAACAACAGCGATTATAAGTTTTGTCTATTAAATATTAATTGCAGTATAATATTGCCTTAGCGACATGAAACTTTTTGCTGTCGCTTTAATGTCAGAAACTTTTTGTAACATTACGAGAAAATTTAAAGTAGAAAAGTTTGTCTATCAGATACTGATGTGATTATACTGTATGATATCGTACAGTGTATTTTTTGACAAATTTAACATTTAATGATTATCATTTAAAATAATTTTCTGCATATCCTACCTGCAATTGTAATTTAAAAACTATGTATTTTTACAAAACGACGATTCTGCCAGATAAAAATCCAAAGTGACGAACCAACTAACATTTAAGGCATACATTGCCTGTCGTGCACTTTTGCTTTGCGTTTGATCCCATTTCCTATTTCCGTTGCGAATTTCTCATTCTTGTGACTGACAAATGCACTTTGTTTAAATATATTTTAAACGTTTGCTAACCAAACGAAATATTTCGATTTGGAATATTGAAATGCGCCTGCGTTTTACTACATTTTAACAATTACATGGGTGTTCCAAAATGGTTGACCCCATTCTAAACATTTTAACAATTACATGGGTGTTCCAAAATGGTTGACCCCATTCTAAATACCCATATCTCGGAAACTACTTGATGGATCATAATGAAACTAAATACATTTTATGTTGAAGGTCATAAGTTTTATTGGTTAAATTTACAAAGAAAAGTACAAATATTTGTTGGTTCTATGACAGATTTTCATAAATGTTCAATATGAGCGCCGCCTGTGACTCTGCACACGTCGAGTCGGTATTCGAGCTCGTGCCAAACTCGCTGTAGCATATCTTCGGTAACAGTTTCCAGTGCAGCTGTAATTCTCTGTTTCATTTCTTCAATGTTAGCTGGAAGATTAGGTACGAAGACTAGTCCTTTCACATAACCCCAGAGGAAAAAACCACACGGAGAAAAATCGGGTGATCGTGGTGGCCATTTCAGAAGCAAATCGTCTTCTTCAATACCTCGACCAATCCATCTCTCTGGCAGAACCTCATTGAGGTAGGCTCGTACAGTGAGCTTCCAGTGAGGTGGAGCCCCATCCTGCTGAAAAATGAAACTTTCGTCTTCATTTTCTATGAGTTGATCAATTAACCAATTTTGAAGCATTTGAAGATAAACATCTCCGTTCACATTTCCTTCGAAGAAAAATGGCCCATAAACTTTTTTCTTGGATATTGCACAAAACACATTAACTTTTGGTGAGTCCCTCTCGTGTTCAATTGTGCCATGAGGATTTTCTTCGCTCCAAATGCGAACATTATGTTTATAAACTTTGCCGCTCGTGTGAAACGTGGCTTCATCACTAAAAATTAGCCGATCATCGAAATCATCTTCTTCGAGTTTATCTTGCATTTCAACACAAAATTCTTTATCACCTTCCCTCAAGGCCTGAACGAGCTGCAGCTTGTAAGGTTTAAATCGCAATCGTTTCCTCAGAATCCGCCAAACTGTTGTTTGTGGAATGTGAGTTTCCAAACTTGCTCTTCTAACACTCTTCTGAGGACTACGCAGGAAGGCTTCACGAACCTGCTCCATTGTCTCTGCTGATGTTGATGGCCGTCCTGGTGATTTAGGTGTGCATAAGCAGCCCTTTTCTTGAAATTTTTGGTGCCAAGTCCTAATTTGTTTTGTAGTTGGTGCCCTCTTTGCAAACTTTGTGAAGAAGGCACGCTGCACTGTCTTCGGTGACTGAGTCCGAGCATACTCTAACACGCAAAATGCCTTTTCTTTTGAAGTGAACGGCATTTCTTAACCTGAAAAGATAGAAATACCAAACGTTACACACAAAAACCTGAAACGTTTCTACACAAGCTGTGAAAATTTGGGGTCATTCCAACAAAAATTGTCAAAATTATTGGCCTACAAAATGGGGTCAACCATTTAGGAACACCCTGTATATCTAATTCGATCTTCAAAATATGTAAAATAATATTCAAATATGACCCATTCTCAAAATGTTTGGTGCAGCGGCAATAACTTTGCAGTGTTTATCTTTACCCAGACCGCCATAGTTAAATCGAAATTATTTATTCTGCCTCCAAATTAATGCTGTTGAATGGGCTTGCTGATGAATTTGACCCACTGCTTCGATAAAATTTTATACTTATAGGGCAGGGGTGGGGAACCTTTTACGCTTGGATGGCCGTACTTGAAATTATGTTTAATCATATGGCCGCAAAATAAAAAATATTTTAACTTAGAACAGAGCAGGTTCGTTTACAGTTTAATTATGATTAAAATAATAACATAGCAAAGTCTAGAATCAACGCGCTTAAACATATGATGGTGGTGCACCGCAGAGATAGGTTTTTTGGAGACTGACACGTTTGGTGTATGCTGTGTTTTTAACGTAAATTTATTTATTAATAAAATACCAAATTAAGATCGTAACTTTAATGGCTTTTTTGGTATTGCTTATTTTTTACAGGAGTTCAATATTTGGTTCTAGCATAGTAGTTCGCAGCCTAAGTTGGTCTGCCAAATGCATATCAGTAAGCTAAGTTCTCAACTTTGTTTTGATTTGTGTCATATATGAGAAAGTTGACTCGCAGCAGAAGTGGTGGGAAAACAGAAAAGCATCTTTTGAGCGTGATGACGAAGACGTGAGTAATCAATCGCGTTTTCCAAATTTCGAGTGGATCATTTTTAGAATTACATAAATATTTCAAGATGTTATCTTCGAAAGTTCTATTAATTCCATCTTCAAATTAGCAGGTGCTGAAGGAATGTCCACTAAATGAGGCATGAAAGTCAACTTTAAACAATTCTCATGTTTTTCAAAATCCTTAAATCTTTTATTGTAATTCTGAATTAGAGAATCAAGGACAGATATAAATTCCTTAAATGATTCATTTGACCGTTCATGTTCTTTTTGAGCTTTTGTCAATCGAGGAAAATGATCTTAGGCTTCTGGCAACTCGAACTTAGCAAGGGTATTCTTCAAAAATTCTAATTTTTTCCTCAATGCTTGAATTTTGCTCCACATGTCATAAATACATTTGCTTTTACCTTGAAGAAAAATATTCTGTTCATTTTGTTTAGACATTAAATCACACAAAAATGCAGCATTCCTAATGAAATCAACATCCGATAAATAAAAATGTTTCTTTTGTTTCTCATGAAAACTGACTATCTGTTGCTTTAACTTGAAAATTTTGCTAAGAATATTTTTCCTCGAGATAACCAGCGGACTTGGCCGTAAAACGGCATGTCTACAATATCAGTTTCGTCATCATTTATGAGCAGCTCACTAAACTGACGGTGACGAGTTGAATTGACTCTGATAAAGTGAACTATCTTTAAAACTTCGTTAAATGTGTCTCCTACAGTAGCAGATTTAGCAGCAAGATTTCGTTGGTGTAAAATGCAATGAAAAGCAATTAATGATTCTGGATGAAATAATTCTTTTTTAAGTAAGCCAATAAATCCTTCTCGGACACCTTTCATAGCAAGAGCACCATCAGTGCATACACTTATCAAGTTAGCAAAACTGAGCTTTGCTTCGTTGCATTTCTCTTTAAAAGCAATAAAAATATCAATTCCACGAGTTCTATCCTTCATGGTACATAAACAAAGCAATTCTTTAAAACAGTGAAAACCCCCTGTTATCGCACAAATAAAAACTAAAACTAGTGCAGAATCAGTATTATCAATAGACTCATCTATAGCTATTGAATAAAACACTTTTTGAATTGTTAAATTGAGTTGTTGTTTTAAGTTGGATGCTAATTCATGTTGACGACTTGTTATTGGGAACGAGGTAGTTCTTTAGATTTACTAATATTCTCAGGATGTATGCAACTGACAATTTCAATGATTGACTCTTTTATGATATCTACATCACTAAATGGCTTCCCTCTTTTTCCCAGTAAAAGTGCTATTCGGTAGGTGGCTTCAAAGGCATCATTTTTTTGACAAGATATTTTTTTAAACATTTGCTGCTGACGCTCTTTTTGATTCTTCAATCTTTCAAAAGCAACTTTACGTTCTTCTCCTTCCAACTGAAAATCCTTGTGTTTTTTATGTGTTTCATAGTGAAGCTTAGCATTGTAGCCTACTTTTTCATGGAAGAAATTGTGGCGTCACATAGTAGGCAACACATTTTGTCTTTATCAGACACAAGAAAGTATTGCACCCCCCCACTCCTCGTTAAATACTCTTCCTTCTTCGTTTAATGTTTCTTTTTCGCTTTGGAGCCATTATTGGCGTAATCCAGATTAATGAAATTTAAACAATAATTATTATTACGTACATAACACAAATCACTTGGCTAATTTATCAACACAAGATAAGGAGAGTTGATTATACTAAGTCGCTACGGATTAGACGTGATATTGACAATAAGTAGGTCTATAAACAATTTGCTTTAATTTAATGTTTTCGTTTCTTTCTGCATCTAACCTAAATAATAAGCTAAAAAGAAATAATTGGGATACCCAAATAAATCTATTTAGAACCTGCTAATTCTACTAATATAGAAATCTGCTTACAAATCAAAACTAAGCGAAGAGGACAAAACGAACAGTTGCTAAAAGAATGACAGCAGCATTATGACATAACAAACTGAATTAACTAAACTATGACATTAGGTATTTCGTAGCTCAAGCCACAGCTGAAAAAATATTGTTTAAAAACGTTTAAAAACGATTTTCTTATTATGAAAAAACTCAACATAACTAAGGTTTTTCTATTATTTTGTTTATTTATCAATTACTTTATACTAAAACTCCTTATACATTTAGAAATTGACACAATGAACGACGCAATTATTTACGAAGCTACATATAACCGCCGGTTCCTCACCCCTGTTATAGGGCGTTAACATAAAGAAAAGTTTGAGAACGTTTGATTTGTAAAAACATTTACAGCGATTTACATGAGTGCATTATGATGACCTAGCTAAATGTAATTTGAAAAGTCCACTCTGATAGAAATTCGAGAATATTGATTTATGTTTTCAGCAAAAGTTTGGTATATAATATTAACAATGAGTTTTCTCACTCTTTTGCTTGCTGCAGGCCTACAACTGGGGTAAATTTCTAGAATTTCGAGAATAAATATTGACAAGAATGACGAAGAAACATCAAATGAAAACAAAAAAAGAGATCTTCACATTTATAGGATAAAATATTAAAAGCTTTTTTTTTATAGCTTTGAACTATATGAATAGTTTTGGACATACTTTTTTCGTTTTTTTGTTGTCTAAAACAGTGCTCTGCAACCTTTTCGCGCCTGCGCTAGTTCCATATACCGTGCACAAAACGAATCTGACAGACAGTAAATGAGCAGATACAAAACGAACCTAGAAGGCGGACCAAAATATCGTTTCTTATTAGAATAATCTTTACTTTTACGTAGAGTATGAAGGGTTTGATTGAATTTTTTTGGCTTTTTTGTCAAGACAAGCCAAAGAAAAGCGTTGGAAATTTCAACCGTTTTTGTCGCTATATTTTAAAGAGTGTGTTTAGATTGTCGTTTTCCATGCCAGACCGGTTTAAATGACTCAAACATAAACACACCCTTTACATGATTTTAAAACACATTCAGATCCAACCAGAAACATGAAAGTTCAATCTTTCATAATAATGATCACACTAACATCATCATCACCTCAGATTTAAACATAACAACTCGTCGTCATCGTTTGAAGGATATCCACTCCAGGTCAAACACAAACAGGACTGGGGCCGAGGGTTTATCTTTTTACTACCCCAGACTGCTGCACTGCCTGGATCAGATGCTGGCAGTGATGTCATTAGGCCAGCATCGAGTTTCGTCATTCAAAACCGTCAGACCTCGTGCTCCATGTTATGCCCGACGTATAGGGCACGCTGTTAGTACATGATCTGCGGTTTGCTCAGAGGCGCCACACTCGCAATTCGGTGAAGGAGCGAGACCCCATTTGTGCATGGACGAATGGAATCGCCCAACACCAGTCCGCAGGCGGTTGAGCTTAACCCAAGCTGCTCGAAATAAGCCTATCCCAACAGTCCTGGCACCGGTCTCGGGCACAAAAACATGGAGCCTGGAAGCATTTTCGCAGTACTCCGTTTTCCATTTGTGATTTGTCCATTCAGAGGCGCGGATGCCAAGTCTGGCAAGGTTGTCCAAAAGATTCCGCGCAGCTCACTTCACATCTTAGACACATCTTAGTCTCACTTGGCGAGTATCTGAGGACCCACTTAAAAGACCATACAAGATATGATCGGGGTCCAGAGATCCACGGTAAGCCAAGGAGAGTGTCGCTCCCATTCGGCAAAGCTCAGCTGGCTGGATGCCTGAGAGTACGGGTAGGTGGTCCGTTGGAGTGGGACGCAGGCATCCAGTAACTATGCGCAAGGCGTCGTTCAAGACACTGTCAATGAGGCGAGTATGAGCATTGCGACACCAGACTGGCGCACAGTACTCAGCTGCTGAGTAGACTAGAGATAAGGTGGCTATGCGTAGTGTTTTAGTACCAGCACTCTATCCCGAGCCCACGAGTCGCCTCAGCACTGTGACGCGCGAGGATAGTTTTTTGCGCAATGCCAGTAAATGGTGACGAAGCGTGAGCGATCTGTCCAGTTTTACCCCAAGGTAAGTAGGGGTTGGACAGAACGGTAAAAGTCTGCCGTTGTTGTAGACCTTTAGCTCACGTTTGGCCTCTCGGTTATTTAAGTGAAAGGCTGTCGTCACCGTCTTAGTGTGACTGAACTTCAACCTCCAAGTCTGGAGATACGCTGACAGTGTGGACATGTCTTGGCTTAAGGTCCCCTCCAAGTCCTTCCAGTTTCCAGAAGAATGCAACAATGCTAGATCATCAGCATAAGCAAACTTTCTGGAAATCATGGAAGGAAGATCGTACGTATAGATGTTAAATAGGAGGGGAGCTAAGACTGATCCCTGAGGAACGCCGTTTTTAAGACGGCGTAGCCTGCTTTGCTTGCTGTCACCGGTGGTAAGGGTGAAACTTCGATTTTGGACAAGCTCCATGATCATTTTGACCATGTGCTTATCCGGAAGTAGTCTCAGCAGCTTGCAGGTAAGGCCACGGTGCCAGACAGTGTCATAAGCAGCTGTCAGATTGATAAATACGGCACCGGCCTTCTTTTTAGCCTCGAAAAAATCCTCGATGTTCTGGGTTGGCAGAACAACTTGATCTACGGTTGACTTCCCGCGTCGGAACCCAGCCTGCTCTTTAGGGAGCAGTGGATCGATTAACGGTTCAACGCGGGCGTAGATAAGTCTCTCGAGGATCTTGTAGGGGACACAGAGCAGAGATATCGGTCGATAACTCTTTGGGTCCTCCACGGGCTTTGTTGGTTTTGGGATCGCGACCACAAGCGCTCTTCTCCAGATCTTGGGAATTTTGAGTCGGCGCAAGCAGGAAGAAAGGAAGTCACGTAACCAGGGCTTCAAAGCAGCTCCAGCATGGAGTATAAGCTCTGGGCAGATGGAATCAGGTCCCGAAGCTTTACCTGTTTTAAATGTTAAAGGGCAGCAGTAAATTCTCTCTGTGAAAAATTGTCAGAGATATTTACTGGTCTGGTGTTGTGGCCCTCCAAAGGTCAGACATTTCTTGAAAGACAAGTCGAGATGACTTGCAGTCAACAGCCTCGTATTTCCCATTTCTAACCAGCTGAGATGCAATAGTATCGGCTGAAACGGGACAGTGACGAGGAGAGTGTCGTGACCTACCAGTAAGGTTGTTCAAAATACTCCACGCTTTTCGACTAGAGTGTGAGAAGTCAATGCTCCGAACTGCTTCGGACCATCGATCCCTCCGCTTTCTGTCAAGCTTGGAAAGCAGAGCTGTAGCAGCCAAACTTGAGTCGTCTCCCTGAGGAGACTGCAGAAAGGTTTTATAGAGAGATTTACACTCTGCATCCCAACACGGAATATAGTTATTTCGATACCCGCGTGGGATAGTCTTTTTGCCTGCTTTTTTAATGGTGTTACAGAAGTCCTGGTAAGCCGCATTTACGTCAAGTGAATCAGGCGGCAACAAAGTCTTTGCGAATTTATTCGTCAAAGCAATGTAGTGACTCCATTTGGCCTTGCGAAAGTTCCATCGCTTAACAGGCGTGCTTGGCACTGCCATAGCAAACCTTGGTGGTGTAATAAGCGAAGGTCGATGTTGTGACCTGGGGAACTTGTCAAGGACACGTCTATCCGGTAAGCGACTGTTTGGACCTACGCTAGCGAAAGCTAGATCTGGATTGGTGCCAGTGCTCCAGCGCCCGGAATAATAACTGGCAACGTCCTTGGCATTATATAGGCGGGCAAGACAACTAATACTTGCCCAGTCAGCCAAGAACTCACCGTCCGGACTGTTGTCGTCGTAACCCCAGTCAGCATGACGACAGTAAAATCGCCAGCGTAAAGACAGGGGTGAAGAAACACTGGAAGATCCAGGGTTCGCAATCGCGTTGGCTGTGGTTTGTAGACGTTGACTATTTTATAGCCATCAACGTCTACACACAGCCACTCGATCTCCGATGTCGGTGGAGATTGGTCTAAAAGCGTGTATCTCAGTCGCTCGTGGACAAACGTGGCAAGGCCATGCTTCCTGCTTAAAGAAGACCCAGCTAGTTGGTAGTTTGGTAGAACTGAGGAACATAACAACGGAGGAATGTAACTAAATGCCTCAAAACACATTCACAATACTTCAATTCCAAAAAATCTAGCGAAGTTACTACCACCACGACATTCATTCATTAAAACAAACATTACCATGTCACATGCGTACTAACTGGCACAGCTCAGACGCAAAAAATTACCACTTTTGTCAGGTTAGTTACACACAGTAAATCCTAATATTTTAACACTACAATGCTCATTATGCTTAACGCGCACACACACACGACACTTATCATCTCTATAATTATACCCAAGTATCAACGTAACACCACAGTGTGTGTAAAAAGCCTCTGGAAGCAACAGAGGTCATCCAAAAGTGGGAGTCCAACAATAACAAGATTGCTGTTTTTCCGTGGAACACAGGTTGCGAACACCTTTTTTCATGGTGTCCAACCAGTCTTTCTTATTTATGGTCTCAAATTGACTTAAAAAGAAATAAGATTTTTCTATTTAAGCAAGGACTAAAAAGAAAGTCTTTTTTCTAGCGTCGTGTTTGTATTTTAGATGTGGTCACAAGTGAAAACTTTTTTGCAAATGAAAACAGTTTTGTTTTGATAACATGCTTCCTATCCTTCCTTTTTTAATACCTATTACATATATAAAAGATTTGTTTGATCGCCAAGCAACAGCTTTTAGTTTTACTTTATTTCAGTAGCATCAAATATTTATAATTATTTCTGATTAGGGAAAATTTTGTGATCTTGTTTGTAATATTGTCCAAGCAACTATTAAGAGTAATTACGGCGAATGACGAAAATTCGTCCCGGGAAAATTCATTGCATGATTATTACTTAAGCAACTATACAACTCTGTTTGTTCTTGTAGGTTTGCAAGATTGACCTTTGCACAAACAAGAGCGAAAATTTTGCGATTGTTCTTTTTATTGCGTAATTGAGTAGAAAAAGACCAGTATTTCACTTGGTCCACGTTGAGGCCAAAACCTCAGCAGTAAATTTACTACATTACAACTTTTCTACAGCTCCTCAATGCAATTTTCGACCGTCAAAAACAATCAAAATCAACAACAAAATGATAAAAATCTATGCTAACAGCCAGCCTCAGATAGTTCAATTGGAAATTTTCAGTTTTACGAAAAAACTGAAAAAATTACCTTAAACCGGAAAGATTAACACAGTAACTTTAAAAAGTTTTTAACAATAATTATTTTAAAAAACTCATGGTTTAATGATAACTCTTCAAGATGAGTATTTAACGACGATAGCTTGCGAGACGTATCTTAATTCAAGTTTTTCGTTTTAGTACACGAGAAGCAGTCTACAATTTGTTAAAGAAGTACGTCACAATTACCTTTATGAACATGAAATCAGCTGTTTTTCTATTATGTTTATTATCGTACAGTGAACTCGTATTTTTTAAATTGATTTTGCACGAGCAGTTCTGAGGTTTAGCATTATTTGACAGTTTAAAAAAGTTTATTTTAATAATTTATTTAAAAGGTCTTTCGATAGGATACTTTACTATTTAAATTTTAACATTTTATTTTGATCAAGTAGTACTCTTTATTCTATGATAATACTATTGAATTTGAAGATTGGTAAAAATTACCAATAAATATTGCTTATAATTTGTTCATCCGTGCTTTGATGATGTTTTTATTCTTCGTATGGCTAATCGTACTCATGGGATACTTGGTCATTATTTAATTTCATGCTATTGCTGGATCATCGGTCAGCCTTGCAAACCAGTACAGACAAATAAATTTTATAATCGCCTAAGTTAAAACCAAAGGTTAAACGTCTAATTCTTGTACGCGTAAATAGTTAAATTTATGCAATAAATCAGCGTAGAGAGGTATCACAACTTTACCGTCTCGTTGGCAATTGTACTCTTGTCTTTTTGACTTCTTCAAATTGCCCAGCTGTTTTTTTTAAAAGAGAGGTACAGGTGGGCAGATACAGAAGCATTGGGTTAGATTTACCCAAAAATCTTTAAAACTTGATGAAAATATCAGATCGATTGAAGGCGAAGGCTTTTATTTTAGTTCTTGTTTCCACATTAAATTTAGGATAAAAATCGAAAATTTGACGCCGATTGAAAGTGACAATCTTTTTTTTGGAGATCGCTAGATTTTGGGACGAACATCGAGAATTTGGACGCCGATTGAAAGTAATGACTTTTTTAGTAATCATTAGATCTTTGCGGTGGAAACGGCGCAATACGAAGGGGCAACTTTGTTAAACATATTTTTTTGACTTTTAAAATTTTGGCCCCCCTCTAACAAAATAGCTTTCCAGCGCCATTAGTTTTTTAGTCGTTAAAGGAGCAACATCACACAAATTTAAAGTGAAAACCTTTATTTATTCTACACCAGAATTTATACTTAAAAAAAGCCATTTTGCACCCCTGCTGTAACTAGATGCATCACAGTATTACTGCCGCATAGATTGTTTGAAATTGTTATGCTAAAAATTGAGCTGCAAACGAAACGACGGGTCGTATTTTTAAATTACTGATATATCACTTGTTCTTTTAATATTTTGCTTGGCGAGTCCGAATCCGGCTGCAGGCCATAGGTTACTGACCCTGCTTTAAAATCTAATCGAAACCCCCTCATAAATATGAGCATCACTGTTGAAAAGCTAAGCATTAAAAAGTATAATTAATAGATTTGTAAAACTTACAGTCATCTTTTGGATTACAAGATTTTGATGGACCTAAGAAATAAGACGATTTAATTAATACATAAAATTATCTGATTTGACTTATTTCATAGAATATATATTTTTTTCATCCGCAAGACAAAGACAAAATCATTGAACTTTTTGCATCTTTAAAGCAGTTTTTATCCTTATTTAACGTTATAAAGAACGTGTTCCAAATCTGTTAGCACCAAAATAATCAAGTTTGCGACTCATGCATCAGGGTGTAAAATACCAAATGATGTTTTGAAAAGTTACAGCTTTGAAAGTGTCCGATATCTTTTCCCTGTTTCGGGAATAACAAAAGCTAATTCAGGGATGCAATTCAACATGAAGAGGCAAGAGATATGGAAAAAGCGCTTCCAGCAATACGGAAAAGCATTGGCAGAAAATCATATAATTTAATTATTCTTGGTAAGCCTAGAAATTTACCTGTTTTGAACGCAGTTTTAAAGTAAAATTGTAGCTCTTAGTTGCATAATATTCTAAAATTCGGTCCTATCTTATCATGACGTTTCTATTTTCTGATTGGGCTACGCTTTTAATTTTCTTTCTCGCGTCTGTTGTGTTGTGTTTGGCAGCGAGTGGCGTTGTTATACAGTGATTCTAATGATCCAAAACTATTTTGGACATTATTTGTCACCTGATAATAGTTCCGTTTATTATATTTTTCTAACTAAAACAACGCGGATGACTGTATTCCAATAATTTTTGGACGTTTCTTGCTTGTTCTTCCGTCGTACGTCGAATAATTATTTTTCGCCATTATTTTCTACTTAAACAAGCAAAAAACGTCACAAAATTTGGCTAACTTAAAAAAAAAAAAAAAACTGACAACAAATCCATTTTAAATTGTGTCTGCTTAGCGAATCGGGATTTTATTGCTTTAGTAATGCAGGAACCTCTTTTGTTGAAAAAAGACAAAAAACTTTGTTTATCAAATCTGTAATTGCAACTCATTCAACGTCAACCAATTAATCTCTAATAGACGTCTTTTTTTATCACATTAAATTGGGTTTTCCCCATGCAAAGTTACATTTATCTGTGTCCATACTATATATATAGACCCAAATAAAAGTTACATTTATCTGCGTCTATATATCAGCATATATAACAAAACGGTTGAAATCACGACAGTCTGTTTCATAATGTAAAATTGTCAGGTGGTTACTTACCGTGTTTCCCCGAAAATAAGACAGAGTTTTATATTAATTTTCTTTCGAAAAATAACACTAGGGCTTATTTTTGGGGGACGTCTTTTATTTTCATTTATCAAAAACAAAATTACAAAGTAGAGAATTACGAGATTTTCAAATATACAAACTATGAAAACCGATATCCATTTACTTATAAATAACATGTTTTTATTTAAAAAAACTGCTAAACATAGATTATTCAAAAAATAACCATATCATCATCCTCTGGAATGTCTTGCAAGTCACCAGATTCAGAAATTTTAACGGAGTTTTTATTTAACTGAATTTTCTGGTGAATTTTCGCACCTAAACACTTTCGTGTCGAGCAATAAAGGTCTCATCAAATGAAAATTTCTTATCCAGGTAGCCCGCTTTTAGTGCATTGTTAATACAGCCGTCTGTAATTAAAATCATTTCGCACTATCGACTAGGTCTTATTTTAAGGGTTATATTAAAATCATTTTTAAAATTTAAGCTACGTCTTATTTTCGGGGAAACACGGTATTCAAATAGATTCTATTCAAATAGACTTATTCCAATCGATTTTATTTGAATGAGTAACCACCCGACGATCTATAAGATGAAACAGATTGTCGTAGTTTCAACCTTTTTGTTGTAGTGTTTTTAATTTAAATAAACTGCTCTAACTTGGTTATCGAGCACTCTGCCAACATTGTGAGACAATTCGGTTATGCGCATATATATACATGTGTAAATAAAAGGTAATTATGCTCTCTTTATATATTATAGAGTCAATTAGTGAAGGAGTGAACTTTGATTGAGACGAAAATAATGGCGAGATATAATTATCTGGCAAGCAATGAAAACGCGAAAAACGCCAGAAAATTATCAGAGTACAGTCACAGCATTAAAAAATATGTCATAACATGAAACTACTGTACAATCGTGACACAACTAAATAATAAACAAATTAAAATAATCAAAGCTAGTTATTTGCTTGACATTAAGCAACAATAATAAACAAATAATGTCGAAGACAGTTTTGGATCATTAGAACAACTGTATAAAAACCGCACTTGCTGCAAGTACAATAAAATAAACACGAGAAAATAAACTCGTGACGCGATTACATACGAGAGAGATAGAATTATAGGGAAACAAACAAACAAAAAAGCGTCCCACATTTTGCAAGAGATCCAAAACTATTGTTGGCAAATACTAAATAAGAAATTTAGGCAAATCTTTACTGGACCCAATTATCTGAGTAGAAAACAATAAACTATTTTGTGAAATATTATTTTGCATTGAAAAATCATAGCATTGAAATTGCTACGGTTAAAATGAACAAAAAGATTTTATCCGAGATTGATGATAAAAAAATGTAGTTTTCATGTTGAGCTTTCTACAAGATTTGACGCTATCAATACATAGTACACATTTACAAAAATTAAAATTTCAATGAACATAACTGATATTGACACATAAAATATCTAAACTACAAACCGGCATGATAGTGATATTGTCCACATTTTATCGCTGTTCCTGCTTCTATCTTGTCTCCACCGACAAAGTCACCTATGAAAAATATAATGTGTGTTATTCAAGTTTTATGGACACAAAAATTTAAAAAAAGCTATAAAAATTGATTAGTTGTGAATAACTAAACCAATAATTTTAAACCGTCTATGCTCTATCTCAAAACAGCAAAATCAAATCAAAAATAAAGAGACCGATAGAACAAAGAAACTGTTAGAGCTAATAATAAATAGTTAAAATAATTTCATGTTTGATAGTTCAATATAATAGCCGCTCTGACTTAACCGTCATTAACCATTTTTCTGATGCACCATCTGCGCCGACCAGAATAGATTTGTAGAAAAATGTTTATATACTGTATCACCTTTATTATGACATCATCACTTTCGTACGCTCCCAAAACTTCAAACTTGACGTCTTTATGACGTAATGTTGCACTTTTTCGTGAAAAATCAATGAAACAAGATATGTTAAACGACCTTAATTTAAAAATTAAAATATTCAAGTTCCTTTTTTTATTTTAAATATACAAAATTAAGCCATTGGAAATTGGAATAGATTAATATTCGGCTAGGAACATCTAAATTCAACGCATTTGACAAGTTTTCAATGCAAATTTTCATTCTTATCAGTTGTACAAAGAATTTTTAAAACCAGTTTTGGTATTACAGTTCACTTTTAAACATGCAACAATGGTTTTGGATACTAAAAATAAATTGCAGTATAATATTGCCTTAATGACATAACAAATTTTTTTGCTGTCGTTTCAATGTCCGAATCTTTTTTTAAAGTAACGAGTACAAAATTTTTAGTGAAAAAGTTTGTTTATCAGGTAGTGATAAAACTCAACATTTAATGATTCCTATTAAAAATAACAGTTTTTCTGCATATTCAAATTTATCATCCTAAAGCACCATGCTACACTTCAAAGAGATCAATTGCATGAATTAAAAAGCATTTTCAATGGCTAGAATGGCCTGGAATTTCTCCCGACTTTAATCCCATAGAAAACTTCGGGCAAATAGTGAAAAAAAAGGAAATTTTAACACGATAAGAGCGCTACTTTCTAAACTCTAAGGGTAAGTTTGTCCATATCATCCATATCAGCAGTAAAATCTCTTTCCTTTTGCAAAAAATTTTTATTTTTCCTTTTCTTGACCAACGATCCAGCATGCTAAATTTCTTGATTGGATCCTGCAGCTACTTAGCCATTGTTAAAGGATGGAGGCAATAAATATTAGACCACAGTCATCTCTTTTCTAGCTCATTTGCAACAATTCTAGCAGCTGACAATTGTAAAAAATTATCCTCATGTAACAACCACTCAATAACTTGTTTTTTAATTGGTAAAATACTTGTTAGAAAACCTGCAATACAAAACTTGACCACTGTGCAGGACCTTTGTTTTTTTACAAAATGACTGCGTCATAACATTATACAGTAGAATTTGTCTAATTCGTCATTGTTTAATTTGTCTGTTTGCTCAATTCGTCACTTTTTTTTTTTTGTTTTGACGAAACTTTTTTCTTTTATGTACATTCTAGTTCGTCTATTTCGCCATTGTCTTATTTGTCAATTCGCCACCTCTTTCTCTCCCTGAGAAGCTTTTATTCGGCTAAGACGTCATGTGCAGTTTCACTTTTGATGTTAAAGCAGTTAGTTAATACGTTTGAAAATTCAAACAAAGTGAGAATCTTTTTCTGAGAATTGTTGCACCTTGCAATTTGTTTATCAAATCCATACAAGAGGTGCAACGCACAATCAGAATCCCCATTAAGAAAACGCGAAAGTCTTTGGAGTTTATTAACGATTTAAAAGGTGTTAGATTAAATGGAGGAGTCTATATAGAGTAGAAAAATTAAAGAATTTAATTTAAACGATAAAAAAGTTTTCCCAATTTCCATTGAGAGTAGTGCTTTCTGCAGTTAATTTCAAAATTGCTGCCACTAGCAAAGTTACATAAAAAATTAGGAGTCAATGGTGTCACATCACTATTAAAATTTTTGCAAATTATTGTACGAATTGGGCAACGTCTACTGTACTATTTTATAAATCACTTTCTGTATAAAATATCGATAACTATTTCACTGGACTACCTAACCTAATTACCTGCAATTAGAACATTGTCATGCAGCATTAATAATGTACCACACAAATGCTATCATGGTAGTATATTCAATTACTTATCAATATGGCAAGAGTTAAAATTCTTTTCTAATTATCATTGAAATGTCACAGAACTATTTTTTTGGAAATTAGGTGATTTGACAAACATTTCATCAGAGGTCAGAGTCAGCACTATTGTCTGAGAGGACAGTTTGCTATATGTACTGTACTATTGTACTGTACTGTAGGAGAAGATGGGGTAAGTTTTGAGCCAGTGTCCAAGTTGAGCTACCCCCTATATTTCCCAAAACAAAAATAAATTCAACTTAAGTGCCATGTGTTTGTTGCTGGTAACAAGATTACAGTTTTGGTATTGAGATTACAGTTCTTTCTTCGTTGGGTTTTGAGAAAAAAAGGTTTTAGCAAAAATCAGCACTTTTTGTAAAAATTTTCAGTAGAACTTGAAGCAGAATTGGCCAGCCATGTAAAGAGTCTTGCAAATAGATTTCATGGATTGACTAATGCAAAGTTTCGAAAACTTGCATGTGAGTTTGCAGTGGTAAACAATGTCAGTGTGGCACTCAGCGGAATGAAAAACGAAGCAGGTAAGATTGGTCTACTTTGTATTTAAGCACACTTTTATGACTTGTTGGTAACAAATGACCCTTAATTTATAGTTTAAGACCGGTGCCACTATCACGTTATTGTTGAGGTCACTGGGGTCTTATCTCTGGCGTGATATTGACTATCAGGGGATTTCCACAAATTTTTACTAGTCCTAAACTATAAATTTACCTGAATGACAATTTTACGTAAATTTAAAATCTTTTTTGTACAGTATAGGCAAAAATTGAATGATGGGCTTCAAGAAGCGTCATCATATTGTGAATAGAAAACCTGAAGCAATATTAATGGCCTGATCAACTGCTTTTAACAAGCAAACTGTTTCATACTTCTTCACAAATTTAACGACAGTCTACGACAAGTAAATTTCTCACCAATAGGAAGGTTACATTCAAGTTTAGTACTTTTTGTTTAGGATAAAAACAATTAACACAAAATTCGACTTTGTTCTTTATTCAGGTATTCATTTCTACCAATCGATATTTACAATGTCAACAAAACTGGTATCATTACTGTACAGATACCCAAAAATGTACTGTGTGAAAAAGGGCAGAAACAAGTTGGCTTGGTCACCTCAGTAGAATGGGGGGAACTGGTGAATCTCATCTGCACAATCAATGCAGCTGGGAACACTATTCCCCCACTGTATATTTTTTCCAGGGCCAGATACCAGGACCATTTCATTGCAGGAGCTCCCGCTGGTTCAATGGGTGCTGCAGCAAAGTCTGGGTGGATCAACAAACACATCTTTGTTTCCTACTTTGAACATTTTATTCTAAATGTGAGATATTCTGTTGATAAAAACGTGCTACTCATACTAGACAACCATGAATCGCACATATTGTTGAAAGCAGTTACAATTGCACAAGAAAATGGTATTAGTTTTATTAACTATTCCACTACATACATCACATTGTCTGCAACCACTTGACAGTGCCATATATGGACCTTTCAAATCATATTACAATAGGGCCATTGATTGCTGGATGTGCAACAATTGCAGAAAAACCCTAAAAATTTATGATGTTCCGGCTTTGGTAAACCAAGCATATTTATCAGCCATGACACCAAGCAATATTATATCAGGTTTCACATCAACAGAAATATGTCTGCGTAATGTTGATATATTTGCTGATGCAGAAATTGTTTCAAGTGAGTTAACTGATAGGCCTATACCTGCAGCTGAGGGGCTACAAACAACAGCACTACAAACTGTGCAAAATACTACACCATTTTTAACGGTACCTGAAGTTCTTGCACTTGTTACTGCTGATGCCGATCCACCTTTAGATGTTGAAGATGGTTTTAGGTGTTTCTGCAAGATTTTAGAACAACCACTTTTTTGATTTTAAAAAAGTTTTTTTGTCCCACATTATTACAATAGGAAACAATGTGTTTGTGTTAATAATGTTTAATCATTATATTTTCCCATCAATAGTAGTGTCCAACAAGGCAGTGAGTTGGGACCTATTTTGTTTATTGTTTATTATTATTATTTTTATTTTACCTTTATATTTATCCTCCTGACTCATAGGAAAGCAATGAAGGTGCTAATACATAAGGTAAGCAATTACCCCAACCTACTTCTGGAGATGCCAAGATATTGCCATTTGCTTGTAATTTAATACAGATATGACTCTAAATTTACAGCCATATCTCTATTAAATTACAAGTGGACAGCAATATCTTGGCACCTTTAGAAGCAGGTCGGGTTAATTGCCTACCCTATGTATTAGCACCTCCATCACTTTGTGCGAGTCAGGAGGATAAATACAAAGATAAAATAAAAATAGAACTGCTTGCCAAGACCACCAAGCAGGGGAAAGTGCTGTAAAGTGTCTTTCCCAAAGACACAACAGAATGTTGCAAGTAGGTTTTGAACTGGGACCATGTTGATCATAAGCACAGCATTTTAACCACTTGACCATGCCGCCGACAATTATGAAAATTTTGTTATATTAACCATTTAAGAAAAATTTGTAAGGCAGTATCTAATACAGTAGTGGCATTTATCTCTATGCCAAAGTTATTAATGTGGATTCCACTGACTTACAAACAAGTTTGGACAGCATTCAGTCATGTATGAACAATTTCCAACTTCAACTTGCTTCTGAAAAATGCAAACATCTACCTATTCATCAAACTCATCATTCTGAAAAATATATGCATTATGTAACACAAATATTTCTATATGTTCAACTGTTTGTAACCTAAGCATTTATATTTCTAGTGATCTCTAATGGCACAGTCATATTTCTAGTATCACTCCTAAAGCCTTAGCCAAAGCTTATCAAATCCTACACTCTTTCAGCAATAATAATGTTTGGGTATTGCTTAAAGCATATACAACTTATGTTAGACCTATGTTAGAATATAATAGTGTGATCTAGTTTTATCAAAATAAATTTTCTAAAATCGAATCTGCACAAAAAATAGTTCACAAGAATGATTTGTAAGCACCGTAAATTACATTTCCCTTCTTACTTTAATCATTGTATATGTGAAATCTTAAATCATTGGAATATTGATAACTTGAGTTTAACATGGTATTTTTTGTATAAAATGTATTATAACATGATTGGTATCAATTTCAATCATTATTTTATAGAAGATTTCAAGGGTTATAACTTGCATGGACATACTCATCATATTAGACCAAAAACTAGACCCCACACTAAACATTATAACTTTTTCGTTCATAAAACATACAAAATTTGAAACAATCTACACGAAAGTATTGTACATGCTACCAGTATTACCCAGTTTAAATGCAAATTAAAAAAATTTAATTCACACAAGATTTTTTCTCTTGTGTTTGCACATAATTGAGTAGCTACTTGCTATTTTTACTTTTTCTTGTTATTTCTATTTGTTATATATGGATGTTTTTTGTTGGTTTTGTTTTCCTATTGATATTCTTTTACTATCTATGTATAATTGTTTTAAGCATAAACTGTAGCATTTTCTTGTTATATATCTTGTCTTTCCTTGTTTGTTAGAAGTGCTCTGGTTTTAATCCAAGCAGCATAGTATAATATGTTAAATAAATCGTAATCCCCCTGTGGTTATTGTCGCTTCTTAAAAAGATTCTTTTTGGTTTTTTTTTGTTTATTCCCTCCTGGTGCTGCAAGGGGATTCCAGGTTCATTTCACAAAAATTGCAATAATCTTCGAATTTATGTTTGTAAAAATAAGAGATTACCATATACAGTAGACAGCAGTTAATCCTGATTTGATTTGACAGATAAAATCATTCGAATTAGGCAAAGTCTGAATAATTAAAAGCTTTTTATTAAGAGTTACAATATATAAAATATCATTTGTACTTTCAGTTTTACCCAAGTTAAGCAAGATTTTGCATTAACCTTCACATTGTCATATAACATTAATCAGATTGACTAAAATCTATTGTCTATATATATGCTATGATTAAAGATTATATTATAAATATAATAAGATTATAAACATAATTTTTTGATACATTTACAACCAGGTTTGAAAGTTGCTATTTTTTTCACTCCAGGTTCTTCTACAACAAATAAAAGACTATTAACAAATGGTTCTGTGACAATTAATGTAAAAAAAACCTTTTGCCAAACTTTAGACTTTGAAAAAATTGCAGTCTAGTACCAGAACTATAGCCATGGCTTTTTACAAAATTATTAGATGCTACAAATTTATAATACTTAGTCAAATACTTTTTTATTTTAATTTGCAACTCCTCTGTTCAATTAACCCTTAAACCACCAGAACCATAGTGAGTTCACAGTTCTTTTTACCAGAGCACCAGAACCAACTACAGACGGTACCATCTCCATTGTAACAAGCATTGACCAACAGAACTATAGTCAGTGCTAAGTATAAGTGCTCCATGCTAATGTAAAGCAAAGGGACAAACTGAACAATAAACTGCCTCCACAACTGGTATGTGACAGTTTAACCATTAAACGCAAAGAACCCCTAGGTGTGTAACAGTTTAAGGGTTAAAAATGTATTACACTCTTAATGCAGATTGAGTTGAGATTTTTAAAAATATATGCATCACTTACCAGCATCTTCTAATGCACATTTTTGTGAAGTGTTTCCCATAGGCCCGAAAGTTTCAAAAATTAAAAAAGGCTGTTAAAATAAATATTACAAGGTAAAGGTATGAATCAAAATACTTCCCAACCTAAAATGTTGGAGAAATAAACTAAAATAAATACAGATATTTTACAAATTTAACTCTAACAATAATCTGTTAAGTATTGTTTTGGGTCTTGTTCACTAGTCACCATTACAACCTCACAAGTCTTGGGAATTCTCAAAAATTTAAAACTTTATGAAATAATCTCATGAAATAGTTACAAAAATATTTTTTCTTGGTAATCCAAATGACTTATCTGTATTTCAAGCTAAAGTTTTGATCTGTGCAAGGACTTTAAACCAATGCCATCATATTTTTTTAATAGCAAAAATAAATACAATAATATTATAAATATATGCTTAATAACACCAAAACTTGAATTTAATTAAAACAGACAGATTATTTACACTTCCAATACTAATAAGAACATTAACAAAACAACATAAATTATACCATCTATGGCGGAGGTTTTCAACCTATGGGCCATGGCCCAGTAGTGGGCCACAGTGGTTTTTTTAGTGGGCCATGGAGCATAAATCAAAATGAAAGCAATATGTATAATATATATGTATAATTAGGCTTGCCATCTGTCCCATTTTTTAGGCATTTTTCTGGCGTGCTGTGCAGTCAACCACATGAAGACCTTTTTTTTTTTAGAGAACACTATGATTTTGGGATAAGAATTTAATTTTGTTGACCAAAGTGGGTTGTGAAGTTAACTTGGGTTGAAAAATAGGCCACGGTACAGAAAAGGTTGAAAACCACTGTACTAGAGCAATGGTTTTCAACCAATGGGCCATGGCGCTGTTTTCAATGGGCCACAGAGCATAAATCAAAATGAAAGCAATATAAGACTTGTATAATGTCAAATCTGTAAACGGGCCGACTAGTTCAGCCCATTTACAACTCTGTACCAAAGTGGGTCGTTACGTTACCTTGGGTTGGAAAGTGGGCCACAGTATGAAAAAGGCTGAAAACCACTGATCTATGGGAAGCCTGCAGCCTCCATAACATTTTTGTGTGTCCTACAAAAAAGCTAGCTCTTGTATATTTAACCATCTAAGATTTTGACAATTCAAAACAAATAGAATTAAATAAAAGGATAAAGGCATGTGTCAATTACTACTTTCTCATGACAAAAACAAAGATATCCAGAACAGATTCAAAGTGAACACTTTTTTAGGGATCATTACTTTTTGGCAACAAAAATCAACAAATATGAGATCTATTCAAAGTGTTGACACTATTTTTTTTAGTATTTCAACATATGCAGCCCCTTTGTTACTGCCTAAAAGGTTTTCCATCTTTGCACTATATTATTTACCCATACTCACACTTCAGTTTAACAAATTTAACGCTACACTGCTATCCATCAAATACTATACGTATCTAAAATCCCTACAATACTAATAGTTGGTAAAATATTATTTTATTTAAAGGTGGGCCCGCAGAATATTGTGCTTATTGGTATTTGGCCCACCATTAAAAAAGATTGCACATTCCTGCTTTAAACCTTTGAAATATATTTTTCTTTTGCTCCATCTTAAAACAATAATTATGCTACAGTTACACAAAACTATAAAAAAGTGAAGAAAATTCAATTAAAAAGACAGAAATATAAAGCGGTTCACCTTGTTTTGAAACTATCCTAAATGCAACTTTTTGTTTCATTAAGCGGTTAATTTATGTTATCGCTAAAATATCGTTAAATCTCCTTTGCGCATGCACCATCTTTGATAAAATAACAACTTTTTGCCTACTTCCTTCATCTTAATACCAATCAACAGCTTGCGCCATTCATGGAAATAAAACTACACCGTAACAATAGCAGATGGTGAAAACCATCGATATTATAGCTGCTAGACATCGCGGTTTCAATTGATGATTGTATGAGAATTAAACGGAAGCAACCAAACTAAACTCGAACAATTTTTTTTGGTAATCAACTTTTTTTTTGTAATGATTTGTAATCAACTAACTCCTCAAGACAAACTATATAAAATAAAAATCTTTTTTTGGATCGAGGAAAGAGTCAAAGAGTAAAGAGCTTCTTCTTCTCCTTTCAGCCTTTCCCTTCAGTCAGGGGTGGCCACAGCGTATCATCATTCTCCACATCTTTCTGTCTTCAACATCCGTCTCCTTTACACCAACTTCCTGCATATCTTCCTTTACTGCATCTAAAAATCTTCTCTTTGGTCTCCCTCTTCTCCTCTTTCCCGGTAACTCCATTTCCATCATTTTTCTTCCTACATACTCTTGGTCTCTCCTCATGACATGTCCATACCACCTCAGCCTGCCCTCCCTCATCTTCATTCCTAACTGTTCAACCTTAACAGTACTCCTGATGTGCTCGTTTCTAATCTTGTCTTTTCTCGTCACTCCCATAGCAAACCTCAACATTTTCATCTCTGCGACTTCCATCTCTTCTACTTGTTTTTTTGTGACTGCTACTGTCTCAAGTCCATACACCATTGCTGGTCTTACCATTGAACTGTACACTTTTCCTTTTACTCTAGCTGGTAATCTCCTGTCGCAGATTACTCCCGATACTCTTCTCCATCCGTTCCATCCTGCCTGCACTCTCTTCTTTACCTCCCCCTCACAACCACCACTTTCTTGCACCGTTGATCCCAAATACTTAAATTCCTTTACTCTTGGCACTTTTGCATCCTCCATCTTTACTGTTTCGTTATCATTTCCTCCATTTATGCAAAGATATTCGGTCTTTGACCTGCTTACTTTCATCCCTCTTCTTTCCAATGCATACTTCCAGGATTCTAATCTTCGCTCCACTTCTTCCCTGGTCTCTTCACAAATCACAATATCATCAGCAAACAGCATCGTCCATGGTGGTTCTCTCCTTACTTCATCCGTTAGCCTGTCCATTATCACTGCAAAAAGGAATGGACTTAATGCTGATCCCTGGTGCAGTCCAACCTTAACCTTGAAACTTTCTGTGGTACCTACTGCACACCTCACCGCTGTTTCGCTTCCCTCATACATATCCTGTACTAGTTGTACATACTTTTCCACTATTCCAGATTTTCTCATACAGTACCACAGCTCTTCCCGTGGAACCCTGTCGTAAGCTTTCTCTGGGTCCACGAATACACAATGTAGCTCTCTTTGACCTTCCCTGTACTTTTCCATCAACATTCTTAGAGCAAACATGGCATCGGTGGTTCCCTTTCCTGGCATAAATCCATATTGCTGTTTGCTGATCTCCACTCTATCTCTTAACCTTGCTTCAATAATCCTTTCCCATACCTTCATTGTATGACTCATTGTATAGCTTTATTCCTCTGTAGTTTCCACAACACTGTGCGTCCCCTTTGTTTTTATAGATTGGGATAAGCACACTCCTTTTCCATTCTTCAGGCATCCGTTCACCCATTAATAGTCTGTTGTACAGTCTGGTCAAAAACTTTATCCCCATCTCTCCCATGCACTTCGAAACTTCTATTGGCAACTCATCTGGCCCAACCTGCTTTACCTTTCAGACTAACTTACGAAGATTTTTTACTTCATCTCAACTGACACAATTTACCTCTTCGTTAACCACTTCTGCTTCCTCTGTCCTAGAGTCTCTGTTATTTTCCTTGTTCATCAGTTTCTCAAAGTGCTCCTTCCATCTCTTTAACACTGCTTCTGAATTTACCATCACATTACCATTTTCATCCTTTATAACCCTCACATGCTGTACATCTTTCCCTGCTCTGTTTCTCTGCCTAGCCAATTTGTACAACTCCTTTTCACCTTCTTTTGTTTTCAATCTAGCATACAAATTGTCATAGGCACGTCCCTTTGCAATTGCAACTGCCTTCTTTGCCTTACTCTTCTTTTCTTTGTATATCTTTTTTGTATTTTCATTTCTTATTTTGTCCCATGCTTTCTTTGCCTCTTTCTTTTCTTTTATGCTCTCCTGAACTTCCTCATTCCACCACCAAGTCTCCCTGTCTCCTTTTCGTTTTCCAAATGTCACTCCCAGTACAGTTTCAGCTGTTTTTCTTAGCATTTCTGCCGTTTTGTCCCACTCATCAGGTAACCCATCCTTGCCTCCCAAAATCCTGGTCACCTCTTGTCTAAACGCTTCTTGACAGCTTGTCTCTTTTAGTTTCCACCATCGTATCTTTGGCTTTATTTTCTCTGCCTTTTTCTTTTTCACCATAAGAGCCATTTTGCATACCACTATACGGTGCTGCTTTGTGACACACTCATTCAATATTACCTTACAATCGCACATTTCCTTCAAGTTTTTCCTTCTGCACATCACATAATCTACTTGGGTACTTTTTCCTCCACTCTTATATGTCACTCTGTGTTCATCTTTTTTCTTGAAATAAGTATTGACAATCGCCAAATCCATCCTTTTTGCAAAATCCACAACCATTGATCCTTCCTTATTTCTTGTTCCAGCACCGTACCTCCCCATTACTTCCTCATCCCCTATGTTTCCTTCGCCCACATGTCCATTAAGATCTGCACCAAGAACTATCCTCTCTTCTTTTGATATACTTTCAATCAATCCATCCAGGTCTTCCCAAAAATCATTTTTCTCCTCCATGCTGTTGTTAACCTGTGGAGCATATGCGCTTACTATATTTAGGATGGACCCATTTACCTCCAGCTTCATGGCCATCAGTCTGTCTGACACCCTCTTCACTTCCAAGACACTTTCAACCAGCTCCTCCCTCAGCACTATCCCTATCCCATTTTTTCTTCCGTCAGCTCCGTTGTAGAATATTTTGCATCCACCTCCAATGTTCCTTGCTTTACTCCCTTTCCACCTTGTTTCCTGTAGACACAATATGTCTACATTTCTTCGTTCCATCATATCTGCCAGCTCTCTTCCCCTTCCAGTCATCGTTCCAATATTTAAAGTACCCACCCTAATGAGTGAGCATCTTCCTTTCCATGCTTCTCGCTGCTTCTTCACTCGCTTTCCTCCTCTTTTTTTGCTTTTATTTTCACTATGTTTAGCAGTAGTATAATTTCCACAGGTGCCCTGCTGTGCGACACCTGAGGCGGTCGTTGGTAACCCGGGCCTCGACCGATCCGGTATGAATTGATGATGATTTCGCATTTGTCTGTTTTGGCAAAAAATTTTTACGCCGGATGCCCTTCCTGCCGCAACCCTCCCCATTTATCCGGGCTTGGGACCGGCATCAAGAGACACAAAAAAGTGCCTCCGATGGCTGGGTTAAGAGTAAAGAGCGGTCGTGTCTAATTCGAATAAAAACGACTGGAGTGAGAGTAAAAAGAAACAAAATTAGTTGCTCTAAGAGATAAAAAGAAAAAAAACGTCGCGCAAATTGTTTTTGCCGGCCCAAAGTGAGCCCAAAATTTTTAGAATTTTTTTAATTTGTCAAGATGCTCAAGAACTTAATTTCTTTTGAACCAACCAGTGGTGGATATTCCAATTTAGGGGCCCGAGGCAAGAATTTTCAAAAATTGATGTTGTCTGAGAAGAAAAAGAGGTCTAATCTTGGCTTGCATATTTTTCTCCCGAAATCAGGGTGTTCTCTAAAAAAAAAAAAAAGTCTTCACTTCGATTTCATCTCTGATTTCCCTATTTTTCTCCCAAAATCAGGGTGTTCTCTAAAAAGAAAAAAAAAGGTCTTCACTCAGAATCGTTCTCTGAACAAACATCTGCAGCGAATTCAAAACTGTATGTGCTATTTTCGAGGAGGGGGTCCCTAAAATCGAGGGGGGCCCCAAAAAAAGGGATGGACCTGAGGAGACTGCCTCATTCGTCTCACTCAATATTCACCACTGGAACCAACTACTTTCTCTAAGAAACTAACCCTGTATCTCCCTAAAATTTACTCTCACTCCAATTAGCTTTTCTTCGAATTAGACACGACCGTAAAAAGCGTAAAGAGCTCGCCTAATGCTGCCACAGCAAATTTTTAAAAAGCACAAGGTTTAGCGACAAACGACAAGTTTACAAAATTAAACATTTTATTCAAGTTCGAAGACTATTATCACAACGAAATCACCTTTTCAAACAAAATTTTTACTAAAAAAAAATACTAAAGGCCAAAAGCAAATAAAAAAAAGCTCTTTGCTTCGCTGCCGCGCTTTAATTTTTGATAAAATAACAACTTTTTGCCTACTTTCCTTCTTTTTGTACTTATACTTCATCTTAATACCAATCAACAGCTTGTGCCATCCATGGAAATATAAATACATGTATACCGTTACAGTGGCAGATGGTAAAAACATATCCACATTACAGGCTTTAGCTGGACACCATACTAGAGACCATTGTTTCAGTTGGTAATTAAATGAACAGTAGAGTTTAGCGAAAGCGACCAAACTAAACTTGAGCAATTTTTTTTTGCATCAAGCCGAGGCCAGTCCAGTAAATTTGAAAAAAACCGTCGGAGTGAGAGTAAAAAAAAAAATTGGTTTGAGAGAGAAAAAGAGATCTAAGCGGGTCGTGTCCAATTCGAAGAAAAACCGATTGGAGTGAGAGTAAAAAGAAACAAAATTAGTTGCTCTAAGAGATAAAAACAAAAAAAACGTCGCGCAAATTGTTCTTGCAGACCCAAAATGGGCCAAATTTTAGGAATTTTTTAAAATTTATCAAGATGCTCAAGAAAAATTTAGTTTCTTTTGAACCAACTACTTTCTCTCAAAAACTAACCGTTTATCTCCCGAATACTAACTCTCACTTCAATCGGTTTTTTTTCGAATTAGACACGACTATCTAAACGCTACGCAAATTATGCTCGCACGCGCAATTTTGTTTTATTTTTTAACCTGCTAAAAAAATTTTGTTTCTTTTAAAGCTCATCTAGTTTCTATCTATAGCTAATTATAATTTCCTTTTAAATAATAGTAAGGAATTGCCAACATTTTATTATTTATAATTGCCAAAGGTTTTATTAAAAAAACTGAACATTTTCGATTTTCATCAGTCCTTATCAAAGCATCTAAATTAACACAAAAGTTGATTTAAGGGGGTTCAAGGAGCCCTGGTCCCCTCAATTTTTTTTAACAAGCAATGATTTAATCCATTGTGTTATTATCAGTATCCTTTTTATTTAAGCTTCTAACTTGTAGGAAAGTGGCCGAGGCATTGTACTTTGAGAAACTGTCAAGCAATTATTCCGATCTGCTTTTGGAGATGGCAAGATATTGCTATCCGATTGAAAATTTTTGTGGTTTTTACTTTCTAATTGAAGATATGAATAAAATTTAGAGCCGCTTATAAGAACGAAAAGCAGAAGAAACTATTTTTCTCACAAACATATGCCCCCCTTTCAAAATCTTCTGTACGCCACTGTCAAGGACGTTTTTTTATTTATTTTATTTTATTGCTATATTTATCCTCCTGACTTGCAGGAAAGCGACGGAGGCGCTAATACATAGGGTAGGCAATTACCCCGACTTGATTCCGAGATACCAAGATATTGCTGTCCACTTTTAATTTAATAAAAATATGACTGTAATTTAGAACTGCTTGCCAGGACCACCAAGCCGGGGAATGAGCCGTAAAGTGTCTTTCCCAAGGACACAACAGAACGGCGTGAGTGGGTTTTGAACCGAGACCGTGTTGGTCACGAGCCCGGCGCTTTAACCACTCGACCACGCTGCCGACGAAACTGTGACTCACTCCATCATCATTTTTTACCTTTTCTTTTTAATCAATTAATTATTATAGTTGACTGGTTCAAGCGTAAGCGCGCACCTTGGAAAAAATGTTTACCCTCTGCCACTGCTCCAGCCTTAATATTAAAGAACCTTTGGCTTCGCCAATATAATTTTACCTGAAAACAGTTAAAAAAAGTAATTGACTAATTCTAACTTGCATTTTGAAAACGACATTAGTTTTTATATTTATAAAAAATTTTTATAAAAAAACCAGGGAGTCGAACCGAACCCGAACCGGAGTTTTATAATCCGGTTTTACACCATTTTTTCCGAACCTTAACCGAACCCGAACCGTAATTATAAAAATCACAAAGAGTAAACCGGAACTAAACCAAATAATTTGAATAATTGTGAACTTTAACGGAACCCGAACCAATTAAAAAAAACTGGTTTGCTCCGTGACGTCACCCGCATCACTTAACAACTGTTTGAAATCAAAATATTGTAGCATAAATAATCCATGTGGGTGATGAAGTGTTTTATGTTTTAACATTTTTGGAAAATAAGCTTTATTTGAAGTTTAGACTTTCGTCATAAAACGATTCACTTATTACTAAGATGATATGGCAACTCTTTTTTCTATAACTGCATATTACGCCATGCCTTCTCTAAGCAGAAATTAGTTTAAGCAAGAGTGAGTTGCTTAAATTGTTAATAAATAAAATTCGTTGTAAATCTGATTAATTTCAAGTTTAGAGAGGCAGGACAGTTAGTCTTTCAATAGATTTGTGATTGAGGAACTGGGTAACTATCTATGTGCAATTATCACGTGTAATTCCAACAGCTTGTAGGCTATCAATCTATTTCAATCAATCTATTTATTTGTTTTGTGCTTTAAAACGAAAAATACACCAATAAATGTGACAAAAAAGTTTTCGAAAGCACAGGAAGGCAGCGAAATGACCATACGGTCTTCTAGTCGACTACCTCCCTCTAAATAGTGGGACAAAAAAAAATTTTTTTTTTTTTTTATCAAAAAACACAGCAGTACACTTAACAAAAACACAGTACATTTAGAAAAACAATGAAAATTTAATAGCAATATTAGTTGGTGTTAAATAAATTTCCATGTGCCAGCTGACTTCATCAAACTGTTGTGGTATCTTATCTAATATTGATTAGTTAAAAAAAGTTTAAATTTCTTCTTAAATTGATTATAAGAAAGTGACTTTAATTCGAAGGGTACTTCTTGGCATATTTTAGGTCCAATGTAAGAAAATGTCTTTTTACCTAATTCTGTTCTCTTTCTAGGTTGAAAGTAATTTTGTTGCGCTGCCAGTCTTGTTTTACAATGATGTTTTTGGGTTATACTTATAATAGTTTGGGACCCGTTTTTTGCTGAGCAAAACATTGTTTTTGCCATTTCAAGTTCAACAATATCTTTTATTTTTAAGAAATTCAATTTTTGAAAAAGAGGATTTGTATGTGACAAAAAAGGACTATTTGTAATAATTCTTATGCGTTTATGTATTCTTACCAGTGGATCCAGGGCAGTAGTCGAAGCCAGTCCCCAAGTTGAGACGACACAATATTGAAGATAAGAGTAAATTAAAGCATAGTATACTGTTTTTAGTGTTGTAGTGTCAACATAATTCCTCAGTTTGAGCAGTGCCCAGGAACCATTGGAGAGCTTAGAGCAAACATGTTGTATATGAGACTTCCAAGAAAGCTTATCATTAAAAATTACACCCAAATATTTTATTTCATTTACTTGTTCTATATTTGTCTTTCCTATTCTAATATCAAAGTGCCAGGATGATCTTTGTTTGGTTAATAACATAAATTTTGTTTTATTAGTATTTAGTGATAATTTGTTTAGTTTCAACCATTCGTCAATTTTGACCAGTTCAGAGTTGACATTTTTATTCAACAGTTTTGGACGAGTTGTCAGTGTGATAACTGTGTCATCTGCAAACAATTTTGTATTATAATTGGATACAAGAGGCATGTCATTGATGTATAATAAAAATAGTTGTAACGGAGTCGCAAAATTGCCTCGTCCTTCCCGCTCCGCACAAACGCGCTTCACAACCAGCACCAGACTTTACGGTTTTATTTTATTAAGAACAAAACGATAATTGCGGCACTAGTCGGAAACGGTTTTTCTAAACAATAACACAAATATTCCATTAAATAACGCATAAACAAAATACACACTCATCAACGATGTTGGGCGGACGAGCAAAGGAAGTATCAAATAGCAAATTCTCTACCTAAAGTAGACAACGTCCAAAGGGACAAATATAGCAGCCAAATCAATCTGAAGACTGTGCAAAATGCCAAGTTACAGCCAGCTCAAGAAAAGGCTTACCAAAACAACGTGGCATCACTCTATGCCCAACAGCCGCGCAAGAACGCAACTAAAAGGTAGCGCTGATTATTCAGCGTCGATACAAAAGGCGCGCTGGCTCGAAACCCGTACCCAACATCTAATTCTCAAATAATTTACGCGAACGACGTAACAATAGTAATGGTCCAAGAGTAGAGCCTTGTGGTACACCACAAGTTACATGATTGAATTTTGATTTAGTATTGTTCACAACTGTAAACTGTAGTCTGTTATTTAAGTAGCTTTTAAGGAGCTGTAGTGGCAATCCACGGATGCCATATTTTTCCAATTTTGCAAGCAGAATTTAGTGATTTATGGTATCAAATGCTTTTTTTAGGTCAAGAAACACAGCACAAGTATATTTTTTTGGTCAATATTTTCAGCAAAATTGTCAAATAATTGCCTTACAGCATCTGATGTAGAAGAGTTTTGTTTAAAGCCAAATTGAACAGGTGTTAATATTTTGTTTTTATTTAAATAAGAGTAAATTCTTTCGTACAAGCATTTTTCAAAGATCTTACTAAATGAGCTAAGTAGAGATATGGGTCTGTAATTGCAGCACTGATCCTTGGCACCACCCTTATGAATCGGTACAATTTGTCCAATTTATGAATTCTGGGGTAAGTCCCAGTGCTAATGCAACTGTTATAGAGTCTTTTTAAAACTGGTGCTATGATCGGTGCACTCATAGCTATATATTTTATGGGTATTCCATCAGGGCCTGTACTCTTTGATGGGTTTAGTTGCCTTATATGTTTTATTATGTCGGATTCTGTTATTGGCTGAAGATAGAAAGAAGTGCACCTTTGTGTAACGAATGAAGTGCAGCTAAGGATATTAGCTGAATTGGTTAGTTCAATATTTGCAGCCAGTTTTTGTCCAATCTCAGAGAAATAGTTGTTTAGCATATTTGCCATTTCTTTCGAACTAGTTATTTTTTCTCCTGTATCACAAGTTAGCTCTGTGATGAGACTAATTGCTTTTTTTTGTATTTGGCAATATCATTAATAGTTTTCCATAAGAACTTCATGTTATGTTTAGATGCTAAGACAAGTCCCTGATAATATTTTCTTTTTGCTTGTTCTTTCACATGGGTTAACTTGTTGCGGTAAGTTTTGTATAACTGTACATCATTTGCAGATCCTTTTAAATTAGCTATGTATAATTTGTTCTTTGTTATGCTTGAGATTAATATTCCTTTTGTTATCCATGGTAAATATCTATGACTTAAAGTAGCTGCAGCTGGTTGACCTGAGCAACGTCACTATATAGTGACGTTGGGATTGAGGACTGCTTGGGAAAGTCCAAGCAGGTCATGCTGTTAATAAATGAACAGAATTTATTTTGCATGCATTCCAAGCATTGTTGTCATTTTAGCGTATTTAAGGCTAAATTGCTTCGTGAATCGAATTTTGTGCTTGATTGAATAGTGCTGTAACTTTTTTTATTTTTACAACACTGTGCTTTGTTTCATAAAAAATAACATAAAGAGCAGTTGAATTTGATTATAACGATCCGTATTAACCTTAGCCAAATAAGAAAAATTTTCAAGTACTCTGAAAGTGAAAATAAGTCGTCTTGTACGTTGGGGAAATGCAAAGCTGTTATTAAAGGAAACCATGCATCTAATTTAGAATGACACGTTAATTAAACGATTTCACGACAAGGACTATAAGGAGTTCCAAAATGAAAAACTAAGTGCTTTTCAGCAACGTGTCGGTGCAAGTTTCTCCAGCGAATGCGTGAAACAAACCAATGTGCCATAGATGAAATGTTTTCAAAAACGATTTGAGTAAAAATGAACAAAAAAACACTGGAAAATGCATGTTTAAAACTAGTCACAATAAACGGCTGCCCTTTCAAACTAATGGATGAATCTGGGTTTAGAAAAATTTTAAACCCCTTGCTTGAAGGTATGCGAGCCAATTTTAACATCAATCCAGATAATATCTGAGAGAAAATTGGGTAAAGGCTAATGATGTCCGTTATCGTATAAAACTGCAAGTGGAACATAAGCTTGTATCTTTAAAAGCTGACGTAGCAGCGTGTCGTGATCGACCCATACTTGGCGTAAACTTGCAGTTTATAAGTGATGGAAAAGTACAATTACGCACTTTAGCAATGAAATAACTAAAAAAGAATCACATTGGTTTTTACTTAAAAACTGTTCTTGATGAAGTCATTGAACAATACGAAGTTAAGAGTAATCAAATTTACCGACAATGGCGCCAACATACTAAAATGTGTTCGCCTCTTTACTGAAGAGGATATAACCGAAAGAACTGGTAATCCTGAGCAAACAAGTTATAGCAGCTGGCAGAGCAAGGCAGAAGAACTCAGTAGTGATGAAGACGAGAGTGGCACTGTTAATTGCATAAACGTTGAAGTTTTCCTTAACTACCTCAGCTCTTCGGATACCAGCACAGCTTAAGCAGGAAATATGTGGAAAGGTGTTAGGTATGCTGCCCACACCTTACAGCTAACGGTAGAAGACGCTCTAAAAAAATCTTCTTTACGCGATGTTATTGATTCAGCTCGATGCATCTGCAAAAAAACTTAGAAACCCGTCTGCTCTCGTGTTCTTGATAAAGCTTAAACTGAGAAATCCTATCATGGAAAATTCCACTAGGTGACATACATTTGACATACGACATGCTTCAACGTCTTTTGCTCCTGAAGGATTTTTGCTTTAATATGGCAGCCAGCAACTCAAACTTGCACTTACCAGAAACTTCTTGCAATTCCTTTTCCATGTTTGTTGAAGTACTGGAGCCTGCTAAAATAGCAACGAAGTCGCTGCAGTACGAAAGACTTACTTTTGGTGATTTTTTGGCATTTGGTTGAACTGCAAACTTAAAATTGCCGAATTAACGTCTACGTCTTCCCCACTTACACAGTTGCTTTTTATTTTTTTTTTATTTATTTATTTTATTTCTATATTTATCCTCCTGACTCGCAGGAAAGCGACGGAGGCGCTAATACGTAGGATAGGCAATTACCCCGACCTGCTTCCGGAGATGCCAAGATATTGCTGTCCGCTTTTAATTTAATAAAGATATGACTGTAATTTAAAACTGCTTGCGAGGACCATCAAGCAGGGGAATGTGCCCTAAAGTGTCTTTCCCAAGGACACAACAGAATGGCGCGAGTGGGTATTGAACCGAGACAGTGTTCGTCACGAGCCCGGTGCTTTAACCACTGGGCTCGTGACAAACACTGTCCCATTGCTGTCATCAACAATGGGAAAAAGAGAGACAGAATTGTTAAAAAATGACCTAGTTTTGGCGTCTTTTTATCTTGACTCAAGGTATAAACTGTTTATTTCTAAAATTGATCAAATTGTTGCAACCTAGCATTTGCAACAAACTTGGGACCGCTTGAAGTTGTTGCAACAAGAGCTACCAAGCGATTTATCTGGTACAGAGGTTGTTTCATCCGAAACTTCAAGCACCGATGATGATTTAGACATAAAGATTGAAGCAAGAGAGAAGGTAGCTGAGCAAAATCGACAATCTTTCACTTTGGTGATTTTTACTTCTAACAACGCAATGCAAAGGAATTCTAATATGATGCTGCTTAACTTCTTTGCAAACGAACCCAGATTGGAAAAAAACGAAAGTGTTTTGCAATACTGGGAACAATTTAAAGAAAGTAAGCGGGAGTTATATGAACTTTCTCAAGTTGTATTGTCGGTTTCAACGACTCCAGTAAGTGTAGAAAGAGCTTTTTCAGACTTGAAATACATTTTGTCACCACTACGAACAAACATGTCGGAACAACTTTTGGAGGATATACTACTGATACGTAGCAATCATTTATTTCAGCAATAAATCCGTACATTTCATGTTGTTTGTAATTGTCAACAGTGGAGGGCACGGTACTTCTTAAAAGTACCTAGTACCGGTACTCGTTACCTTGCTAAAATAGTACCGCGGTACCGTTACGGTACCAAAAAAGTACCGCGGTATTGGTAGTCGGTACCGGTACTCGGTATTTTTGAATAATACGAATTAATGGTAATGACTAAAACTCTGTTATACATTGAATTTCATTTGCCATTTAAAAATTGTATTTAACAAAATGAAAACTACCTTACGTATCCAATTAAACTGTTCATTTTCGAAAATTAATTATGCTTTGGATGTAAAAAACATGCAGTGAATATGTTTTATCTTGATTTTTCGTATAAATTATGCCTTGAAAATATGAAAGGCCTAATAAATACGTTGTCTTCCGCTTTGTTTTTTATGTTAGAAAAAGTTTGTCAGGAATTGTACTAATTTTCATATAACCTATTACAGTGGTTTGGTCAGAGAACAACCAATTACAGTGGTTTGTTCAGAGTTATTCACAAACTTTTTGGGCCACGGGCCTCTGTTTGCAAATCTTTTTTATTATGGACCCCAATCTTATGTCACATCAATTTTCTGCCCAATCAACGAGGAAAGATAAAACAAACCCAAAAATAAATAACACAAATCCGCTAAAAAATAAATGCTTATAAACAGGTATACCATATTTCCGTATGGGCAAACCGGGACGCTCGTTTTATAGACAAAAATTCGTCCCTAAAAAGAAGTGTTCTCTAAAAAAAAGGTCTTCACTTCGAATCTGTCTCGAATTTCATGGTATGGATTAGTTTACCAGGTATATATGTTGACAAATTTTGTCATATTGCACGGACCCCTTGTGCGCTCATCACAGACCTCATTTTGGAAAACTCTGGGTTGAACTCTATGATTAAAATTATTCAATCTTCGCTGGCCATTAAATATTATAGTGATTTTTTATATTTTTGCTTGCAAAGCAACGAAATCAGTATTTCATCAAGTCCCTTTCGAATTGGTAAGAATATGAAATCTGGTGTTTAGTGAATTTTTGATTTTATAAAAAATATTTTCATTTTTATAATTAGACAACTAGAATGTTTCTTGCAAATCAGAAAGTATTTACTACACGAACATTAAGTCCTATAATTTCTGATATATCGTGTTTAGCGCCGAAAGCGCTAAACATTTGACATAATTGCACGCAAAATTGCTACTTTTTTCAAAGCTACGATGTCTTTTTTTGCACAATAATTGTTATATGCACATTAAACACAATAATCACTCTTTTTTTGCACAACTGATGCCGTGACCATACACAATTTTTTGTACATGTTATAACGTACGAAGTGTGTCCGAAAAGTAACGAGACTGGTGTTATAAAAACTTTATTAAAAATATTAAAATATATTAAAGTCAAATTTCTTCAAAGTAATCTCCTTCCACTTTAAAACATTTATGCATTCGCCTTTTCCACGATTCAAAATATTCTTGGAAGGCATTTTCTGGGATCTTTTTGAGCTCCGTCGTCGCAGCCCTTTTGATGAAATCGATGTCAGAAAAATGGGTTCCCTTAAAATCAGACATGATCTTAGGGAAGAGAAAAAAGTCACACGGAAACAATGAACCAGACTTGATCAACTCTGTCATAACTAGAAATGAAACATGGGTATTCAAATACGACCCAAAAACCAAGAGACAGAGTCGTGAATGGAAAAGTTATGGATCCCAAGGCCAGTGAAAGCAAGGAAGTTGAAGTCGAAAGTAAAAGTAATGCTCATTGTATTCTTAGATATTCAAGGCATCGTTCATTTCGAATTCCTACCCCAAGGCCAAACAGTGAACCAAACCGTCTATAAAGAGATTCTTCGGCGCCTCGTAAGATCAGTGCGTGACAAGAGTCGGAGCCTTTGAGAAGCCCACGCATGGATGCCTGATCACGATAACGTTCCTGCTCACACAGGTGACACAGCCCTGAGTATTCGTCAGTTTCTAGCATTATTTTTTATTTTTTATTTTATCTCTATATTTATCCTCCTGACTCGCAGCAAAGCGACGGAGGCGCTAATACATAGGATAGGCAATTACCCCGGCCTGCTTCCGGAGATACCAAGATATTACTGTCCGCTTGTAATAGAAATATGACTATAATTTAGAACTGCTTGCCAGGACCACCAAGCAGGGGAATGTGCCGTAAAGTATCTTTCCCAAGGACATAACAGAATGGCGCAAGTGGGTTTTGAACCAAGACCATGTTGGTCACGAGCCTTTAACCACTCGACCACGCTGCCGACTTCGACCACGCTGCAGAAAGAAACATTGCAACTTTAAAACACCCCTCATATCCCATATCTGTGTGACTTTTTCTCTTCCCTAAGATCATGTCTGATTTCAAGGGAACCCATTTTTCTGACATCGATTTCATCAAAATGGGTGCGACGACGGAGCTCAAAAAGATCCCAGAATATGCCTTCCAAGAATGTTTTGAATCGTGGAAAAGGTAAATGTGCAAATGGTTTAAAGTGAAAGGAGATTACTTTGAAGGAACTTGACTTTAATATATTTCAATATTTTTAATAAAGGTTTTATAACACCAGTTTCGTTACTTTTCGGACACACCTCGTATATAGTTTAGTTGCCGTCTCCCTATTTGCAACCTTTGCTCTATTTTCTTTTCAATTATAATTAATTGTTCTTTTGGACGCAAATAAAAACAAGCTGCTACTACTACTACTATTACTACCACCTCTATTTTAATAGCTTACAACGTCTAGGCCTTTCTATAAAGCAAGTTCTTGTTCTATTGAAAAAGCTGTGGATAGTAGACTGGCGTTTTTGTGCCCTTATCTTAGTTTTCAACTTACAAAAAAACGTCGACTTGAATACCGAAGGCAGCCTGATGTGTGTTTAAACAAAAATTCCAAGTTTTATTTATTGCACCACAATGATCTTAGCATATCATATTTTCTTTTGATCATCATAAATGAATAGTTAAACTTACTTTTGTTTTTTCTACGTTCTAGATATGCAGATGTATGTCGGAAAACAGAATTGGAAAAAATTTCTTGCAATAATTTTCATATTTCAGTAACACAATGCAGAAGAAAATATACTGCTTTTGCTAGTAAGCTATTGCAAACCCAAACAAAACCAATAATTTTTACTAACTGTAACTTGTAACAGACAGCACTTTATTATAGATTATGGCTGTTTGATTGGTATTACAAAATACGTTTTTGAAGGCTTTCCGAGATAGCCGCCAAAAAATAAAAAATACGCGATTTTACGACAGGAAGGGTTAGCGCAGTGGCTTTCAACCTTTTTCATATCGTGGCCCATCTTTTCAACTCAAATTAACTTAACGACCCACTTCGGTCAACAAAATTTAATTCCCGTTGCAAAAATCTGCTGATCTCTAAAAATAAAAATAGGTCTTTAGTTTGAATTTGTCTGTAATTTCTGAACATTCATCCCAAAAACATAAAAAAAGGTCCTCGCTGGGAACTTGTTTCCAATTTTCTGACCATAATGACTTTATTATACATATTGCTTTCATTTTGATTTATGCTCTGTGGCCCAATGTAAACACCACTGTGGCCCACCGGTTGAAAACCCCTGGGCTCTAGTCATAAAATTCTCCCGCAGTGAGCGTTAACTCTATTCAGACTGGGCTTTTTAGAAAACTTGTACGATTGGGAGGGGAGGCGAACTGAAAGTGCTCGCGCTCTTTGCTTATATTTCGACAATTAGTAGCGCTAAAAGTGTCATTTAAGGTTGTATAAAAAAAGGATTTCATACTCTTTTGATAGAGATACTTATATGCAGTGGCGGCTCGTGGCTTATATTAATGGTGGGACCAGAAAACAATTATTGAAATGTCAAAAAGTTCCATTGATAGACTACCTAAATTTAAAGGCAGGGTAAATAAATTTTTAGCAAAAAATGCGATATTCAACACTAACCTTTATTTGTATAAGTAGTCAGCTCTTCGGTCCTTTATCTGCGCGAAAATGTTGATGACTTTGTTGTTGTAATCTCTGATTTCGCTAATATACTCCTTGTGTATCGATAGGCAAGCGAGGCTGTTCAGTTTGTCTTGCAACATGGTGTTTCGAAGAAACGTTTTTATTCACTTCATTGTGCTGAAGCTTCTCTCTCTCTCTGAGTCAGCAGTTGAAATTGGTGTCACGAGAACAATTTCTAGCAGTTTAGAGACTTCAGAAAAGGTTTCATCAAGTCCATTTTCATTTATGAATTTTAATAGCTCGCTAATATTGGAAATTCTACTAAAATTATCATTCGCATACAAAACGAACAATTCACACTTCAGTTAATCTTTTTTAAGCATTGTGTAATTCAAAGCAATTTTTTAACATAATTGTCGGGAAAAGAGTTTCTGTAAAGGTCAAATTCAGCTGGATTCACTATGGAAAATGATTGAAATATATTCAAAGATCCGAAGTTTTCTTTAACTTCCTCTGTGATTGTATCACATGCTTCCATTACACATGATTGCAATTGCAAATGAGAAACAGATACATAAGTTGCAGCTCTTCTAGGCCTTTTTGCTTGCAGGGATGATATATATTCTGTTATTGCTTCTGATTGTTCACTGTTATTCAAATATTTGACCACATTTCCACGCAAGTAATTAACAGATGTAACAAAAGATTTAAGAGCTTCTTCAGAAGTTATGCTGTTACAGTAAGTTCTTCGCGGTCTTAAACTCCGTGTGGCTGTCTCCGGAAATGTACGCGTCCTTGATTTGATTTGAATTAAATTTGTTAATATATAAAAATAGACGAAATAAGACGAACTAAATTGGACGGGTAAATATATAAAAACAGTAAAGATATAAAAACAATGCGAAATAAGACGAACTAAATTGGACGGGTAAATAAGATAGACGAAAATAATAAGGTCGGACGAAATTAAGATGTACGGACGTTATGGACGAAATAAGATGGTCAGACGAAATAAGCCGGATGGACGAAAATAAGACGAATCGGACGAAATAATCTGGTCGGACGAAAATAAGACAAATCGGACGTTAAATGGAAAATTGGACGGTTTTCTATAAATAAACGTAAACACTAATTAATAATGCGCAAAAGAAAGACTTAAAAACACTCACCAACTGTAGACTGACACGGAGCAGACCGACAAAACTAACAATATCGAACAGTATCTCCAACAGTATTATAAACAGCTCAAAAGCCTCAACAGCACTCCCAACGGCGTCTAACAGTATTTCAAACAGTAAATCTACGACCGCTACACAAAGGCTGAAGTAGCAAAACTAAGCGTTTCTACACAATTTTCACCCAACTTATGGAAAAAGAAGTCAGCTCGAGGTAACAATCAATTAGCAATTGAGCGCGGTGAGATAATGGAAAATGTCGGCTCACAGCAACAATCAATTAGCAAGCGAGCGCGGTGAGATAATGAAGTGAGTCAAATTAAATGTCAAAACAAAAATTAAGTAAATCAAAGCCAGAAATAAACCCGGGTTCGAAACTCAGAGTACTTGCCGTAATAATGCTGTTTGGTTTTTTAGACTGTAAGATTCCAAAAAGTACACTAACATGTTTGAACAAATCATCAAAAAATTCTACAAAAAAATAAATTCTTTGTCTTCCAAAATTTTCGTAAATCCAATCGATTCACAAAAATTCTTCTGATCCCAACCTTCTCCATTTTGAATGCTGGTAAAACACTCTAAAATTTGCTCTCTGTTGCTGCGCACTGCAGAGATAATTCTAGATATATAATTCCAGCGTGTCTCATACTCTCGGTATCTGAGCAGAACAGAATTTCTTGAGCTGAACATCGGGCTTTGGTGAAATAATGAAAAAAAAACTCTCATTCACCGAAAAAACACTCCAATTCCATTCAAACTTGAAAAAAACAGCTAAGCCTTTTGTTGCAAGAAGCCATTTTTTTATGATCAGGCTCAGTTGGTGAGCGTAGCAATGAACGTAATGAGTGTGTGGGAAAAACATTTTCATTTGAACCTGGACTCCATTTATGGAGCCCCTCTTACTGCCGTGCCATCATATGCCTGAGCAATAAGCTTGCTTTCCAAATTAAGCGAATCAAGATTTTCCTTCAATGCCTGAGTAAGTCCATTAGCTGTTCTATCTTGAAGCTCAACAAACTTAAGAAATCTTTCGACAGGTTCAAAGTCCTTCACATAGCGCACTATAATCACAAATTGAGATTTGCATGAAATATCAGTAGTTTCATCTGCCTGCACAGACACGTAACTAGAATTTTTAATTTCCCTTGTTATTTCTTCAATATATACTTTAAGCATGCAAGACAAAAGATCATTTGGTATAGATTTCGATGTATTTTTTACCACATTATATTTTTTAAGATGATCACGAAATGCACCGTCCAAATCTGCCGTGTACGTTACAAGATTAAGAAAACACCTCGGTTAGCAGGCCCTTCCATTTCATCATGTCCTCTTAGCGGTAATTCATGAAAGCCACAAAATTTAATGCAGTTAATGATCCTGTTCAAAGCGTGCCTATTTCTGTCAACTAATTCGTTATGTTTAATTATGCTTCGACGATAGCCAGCATCAATTGCAGATAATATATTGACTTTTTCAAACATTTGTAATGAAACACAATCGTTCATATAAGCCTTACTGCGTTCGTGCTTAGAAATTCGTTCTGACAAATGTGTTAAGTAGTTGCAACCTTTATTTGTCCATAAACTCTCACCTCCAAATAAGCGACAACAAAAGCAAAAAAAGCTCTTTCTTTCATCGCAGGCCGTAAGTCACGATTTTTTATCAAACCACGTCGATAAAAATGTCCTCAATTTCCTACCATCTTTCTGAAAGATATTGATGTCACGTGGTTGATATTGACCTAGTCTTTTAATTTCTAGTTGTTCCTCATGTTTTAAGTTTTTAAATGAATTTTTGAATAAATTTTCAACTTTATTCATGGTGAGGGGTATTAAATCACATATATAAACCATGCAAAACGTAACGTCTAAGCTCAATAATTACGAGAATACAAACCACAATGTAGTATTCGCTAGTGAGCAATTTGACACCATTTACTGGAATAGCTTGTTTGAAATTAAATTATTTTGATCTGGAAATACAAAAATCACACAAAATATAAATAAACTAAGTATGTTATTCATAAATGAAAATAAACATAACTGATAAAGAACCACAGCTGTGAAAAAACATGCGCTGAATCGCAAAAACTGCTGTCTCGCAAAAGAATGCACAACATCAGCCAATATCAACTGAATAACAACTAATTCTCTAAGGCTGCACATGGGCAGGCGCAGACGCAGGCGCAACTAACGTCCGCTTATAAGTTACGATTGCTATTTGGGCCAGACATTGCTGGCCCCAATTTTGTGCTATTGACTTGCATAGTAAAATCTTCACAAAGCGCAGCGTGTGAGTTGGTTGGCTTTAGGTGTAAATATATAAGAGTAAACGGGCCAAAATATGTGGGCCCCTCTGGATCGTTTTGAAGAGACTTCAGGAAATATTTGAAAATATTTCTTGTTGTTTTTCGGTTAACTGTTATTTTGGCATGCATGTAAACATTTTGATATTTAATATAGGGTTTCTCTTTAGAAATTCACATATTATTAGTCAAATTTTTAGTGGGGCCCGGCCCCTGTGGCCCCTATGTACGAGCCGCCACTGCTTATATGTGCTTATATCTTATATGTTGTAATAAAATATTACACTGCTTATATCTTATATGTTGTAATAAAATATTATTTTGGATTGAAAAAGCGAGTTTTTGAAAGGTAGCCAATTTTCGTAAATTGGCCGAAAAGCAGAGATTGATTTCAGAAAGTTAACAACTTCGGCGGTTTCATTGATTGTATGATTAAAAGTAAAATTCTTTCGCAGTTGGAATTCCCTTAGGGAGGTTACTGTAGTTCATAGAAGAAGAAACTCTATTTCAGCAAAATCTAATTTCATTATTAAAATGCTTCGATCTTAGCAACAACCAATGTTTTCAAAATTCACTGGACTTTTTGAACAATTTTGGAAATGAACTTTTCATACAATAAAAAAAAATACAATTCATTTCAAGAAAAATTAAAATTTTAAATGTCATATCGTACTTTTTATAACTATTTTAAAATGTTATGATAAGCATAATTTAAAAAATTTAGTTAGGATTGATTACTTTGATGAAATTAATTTTTTTTGATTTTTGCAAGTTTTTTTCTTTTTTATTATTTTTTATTTTTTATTTTTTTTTAGGTTAGTCTAGCTTACATAGTGCAATATTTTATAGTCGAACTTGACTAATGCTCTGGCGTATATTTTTTTATTTTAATTTTACCGTTTATTAAATTATTTATATTTTTTCAGAGTAGGGCTGCCCAAACTGAGACCCGCAAAGTTTATTGTTGAAGCCCGCCAAAGAAATTGTATTTACATAATTGATCAAATTATTGTAATGCTTTGAATCAATCTAATGAGGCGCAGAAAACTCGGAATACATAGGCTAATTTTCGTCTCAGTAGAAGTTTTTTGCTTTATATAAGAATAAAACAAGTAGGTATATCAAACTGGTGAACTTTTTTTGTTTGATCTTTAACTAAATTTGTGGTCCAAATTCCTGTTATCAAGGAGGTTTATTCAAAAATATCACATTAAAAATAAGTAAAGACAAAAAAGAACATACTTTGATTTTTGCACCGATTGCGACACGCAATAAACTTTTCGACAAAAGTTGGACCATAATGGTTAAAAGATTGAGCATCCTTGCATCAGAGAATAAAACAACCTAACATTTTCCAAAATAGTCGTCATCATCGAAATAAATTTCTACCGAGAGTAATTTTGGATTTTAACATTGATTTGATTATTACTTACGACACCGACGTTTTTCTTTTAGAATTATTCAATTTATAGTACAAATTTTGCATTAGAATAAAAAATAAAACATCAGTACAACCAATTAATGATATTACACTTAAACATAGCACAATATATATTCCATTTGAATGTCTTTTGTCCTTGTTTACGTAAATGTTCGATACAGTTTCCAGCATAATTCAAAAGTAGGACGGAAGTTCATTGATAATTTTTGATTACCTCAACCAAACTGCGACAAATATTTCTTAAAATTTTACTTTTTAAACGAACCTATATAGTTCGATTTTTTGGTTATTTTCATTACACGCTCAGTGCAACAAAAAAAAAGTAGGCTATTCTATTTAGAGTTATTTCAAACATAAATTACAAGGAGGAAAAATGAACGCACACCTATCTGGATATTGTACTGTACAGAAAATAAGATAGAAAAATGAAATAGTTATTCACGCCAAGTCATTTATGCTAAATTTTAATACCGGTGCGTAGTGTTGTAAAATAATTTCCACTGCTTGTTCTTGTTGCAAGCAAAAATATAAGAAAAAAGCTGGATCAGGAATTTTTTAACTCTGCTACATTTGATGTGTCATCTGCTTGAATAAAAACAAGTCAAATAACTTCTTATGGTGCGTTTTCCATTAAGTTCAATATTAACACTTATTTTTAAGGGTAAAGGGAGGTGTAAAAGAAGTACCACAGCCTCATCTCATAAACTTTTATACATGTAATACAGTACAAGGATGGGGGCGTCAATCTCATGGATCGCTTGTTGGAAGCTTATCACCCAACAATGCGTGGTAAAAAATGGTACTGGCCACTTTTTCTCAATTTTTTCAATACTACGGTTGTTGCTGCATGGAAGATTCATTGTTAGATTGGAGATAAGAAAATAATCATATCAATTTTAGAAGACAAGTGACGCTGTGCCTACTCAAAGTTCAACACCACCGTAAAATAGAAAGTAGTGTTGCTGCTAAACTACCACTGAATGTACGCTTCAATGGAGCAAATCACTTCCTTGGACCTGCAACAACGCAAGGTCGATGTAAAGTGTGCAAAAAAAATACAAGAAGTATGCGCACAAAATGCAACATTTGTCTCTATGGGAAGCGTGGCAAGACTTGTTTCAAAACTTATCATACTTGTTGCTAATGCGTAAACACAAATAAAACATACTGTTCCCACAACTTGAGTGTTTCTGTAACCTTTAACTGAAAAACATAGTTCTAAGTTAATACAGACATATACAGTAAAAACAGAAAAAACTTGTACAGTAAAGCTCCAATGTTCCACAAAGGAAACATGACGTAACTTCCGGTAAAAACTTGTTAAGAACCTAAAACTTTCCGAAAAGGTTATTTATCACAACAATGGCAAAATACGTAAAATTCATAAAAATCCAACCAGCGGAACTATAAGCGGTAAAATAAAGGTTAAGCCAGCATCTAGTTTTGTTATCCAAAACCATCAGACCTCGTGCTCTATGTAGTGCCCGATGTATGGGGCACGCTATTAAAACGTGGTCTGTGGTTTGTTCTGAGGCGCTGCACTCGCAATTCGGTGAAGGAGCGAGACCCCATTTGTGCATGGACGAATGGAATCGCCCAACACCAGTTCGCAGGCGGTTAAGCTTAACCCAAGCTGCTCGGGGCAAGTCATCCCAACAGGCCTGGCACTAGTCCTGGATATAAAATCACGGAGCCTGGAAGCATTCTCACGATACTCTGCATTCCATTTATGGTTTGTCCACTCAGAAGCGCGGATGCCAAGTCCGGCAAGGTTGTTTAAAAGATTTCGCGCAGCTGGCATACATGGGCGTCTAGATCTTAATCTCTTTTGGCGAGCATCTGAGGACCCAATAAAAGAATTTTGTAGTGTTATTCGGAAAGACACTTTATGGCACTTTCTCGTGCTTGGTGGTTTTGGCAAGTACTGTAGTTGTAAACCTCAGTTATATCGCTGTTAAATTTCGACCGGACAGCAATATCTTGGCATCTTCGGAAGCAGGTCGGAGTAATTGCTTATCTTATGTATTAGCGCCTCTGTCGCTTTCTTGCGAGTCAGTAGAATAAGTATAGAGAGATAAAATAAATAAACGTTTTTCGAGAAATGCAAACAACGTTTATTGTTTGTAGGCAAGTTTCTGCCGTAAAAGTCGTTTTAATATTCATGGGGAATAATTTTTTTAAATGTTTTATTTGTTGTTAGTAAAGTTTTTCTAAGGTACAAAAATAATCTTAGTTTAGAATTGAAAAAATTTGCTTTGAATACATGAGTTCATAATTGTTGATCTTGTATTCATAAAACATTATGAAGACGTAATTTTAAAGTGAAGTTTTGGACTGAAATATAACTAAATATATTTTTAGAATTTTAATACGAAATGTTGGTTTCACCCAACTTTGATGAAAACGTTGGATGACATCAAAACTTCAACGTTCAAAGTTTCGACAAAAGAATCTCAGAAATACCATGCAATGCAGATCAAGTTAGTAAAGCACACCATTACAACAATGCGTTAAAAAAACATTGATTATTTGGAAACTATAACAAACTTTTGCGCAGATTGTGAAACAAAAAAATTAACGACAAAATCAAACAAAAACGAAATGTAATAAAGTTCAACCTCCGCACAATGAAAGAAACTAATATTGATGAACAGTTTTTATTGCTCATAGACAAGCACTTCCCTAGACATTATCGATCGTACGAAATATGCAGCCGTCTGAAAGTAAAGATAAGCTATAGTTGCATACCGAACATGGGAGCTGTAATGGCGGCACAATAATTAACGCGTGCTAGATAAAAATCAGGTGATTTTGATTGACATTCTTCAATGCAACTGCACAAATAAAAATGATTGTTCGCTAGACGGCGCATGTTTATTTTTCTTTTATTTTTATCTCTATATTTATCCTCCTGTTGAACAAAAGCCATTATATATGAAGCGACAGTCAGAGCGCAAGGCAGGATAATATATAAGATCTATGTAAAACTAAGTTATTTAAAAACAGGAAATTCCAAAACGCTACGGAACTATCGAAATATATCTGGTTTTGCAAGGACCAGGAAATGGAATAAAAATTATTCGTAATGCTCCACCATGCAAAAAAGGATCTAAAATGTCTCAATTGTGTCTGGCCGAATATTTTTTATTTTAACAAGTGACCCGAAAAAGCTATTAAATAAACGTTCCCAACTTATATCAAAATATTGACACAAATCCAGATAAGTTAAGAAATCATAACGCCGACTAAGTTGTTTTTGTGCCTCGTATTGTAATTGTTAATTATGACGCGCTAATCAGAACTAGATACAGAGCTTGTTTAACCCAAATGTGTGACCTAAAAATAAGCAAACGCCAATACGACGAGTTCTTGGGCAGACCGTTTTTTTTACTTTAATTTGAAGTAAAAACTAAATAATACTTTTTGTTTAATTGACCACCAAATGTGACTTCCTATTTAAAAAACGTAACTCAAGTTTCAGTTTGTTTTAAAAAATTAAACAAAGGTTTTAAAAAAGATTTTTATAAAAAAAAATGCGTCAAAATGTGCATAATTGCTTATCGCATTTGTAAGTCAAATGATGACTAAAAAAGGTTTTCATTCGAACTCAGCTCCCAAAAATTCGGATTGTTTAAAAATCGTTATTCCTTGTCCAAAGCTAACGCTTGTAGTTCCGTATCACTTCCAATATTCATAATATCCTTCAACCTAATAGAAAATATACGTATGCTTTGGTCAGCAGTTAAGTGTAACCATAAAAAAGTGTGTGCACTACCCCGCCACGCAGCACTCGCACAGAAATTTCAAAACTGGAATGGCCTTACAGTCGTTGAGGATCAGAACGCGTTATCCACCACAAATCGCAAGCCACCAAAAAATTTATTCGACAAATTTTCCAACACGATAACGAGCAATTGATAAATAACGGTTTTCTAAAATTTACATATTAATTTATAAGCAATGCGAGACGAACGTTAAAATTTCAATACAGAAATTTGAGATTTACTATTAAGCCGAAAAACAGTTCTTATATATATTTCAAGCTACTAATTATAAATTACTTTTCACTAAGCTATAATATAATTTTGCAACTACATGTATATATATAAAAAACAACACAGTTATATAAATTTTTTCAATAAAACCAATAAAAAACAAACTCACCAACTTTTTGCGGCCAAATTACAAACAATATTTCAATATTTCAATAAACCAGTTTTGCTGTTAATTCTATTAATACTATTGATTCTTCAGGACCGATCTATTTAAGACGCAGCTAACAAAGCGTTTTTGTCACATGATTTTGCTCGAAGCGAAAATGTCCAAACGGTCAAACGATTTATGATTAGTTTCTCGCAAATAAGCGCGGACGACGACGTGGTCAAGCCATTTATCAAACAAATGACGTCGCGCCCAACTTTATCTAAACAAACAGGGCGCAAAAATCCACAAAGTGAGTAAAATAAAAATAAAAATAAATTCAATTTTATTCTGCTGTTAATTGCAGACAAGAAAAATGTTTTTAGAATGCAAACTCTATAGTAGTAAATTAATTTTGTAATTTTGAAATTTAAAGAGGTTGTCGTTTCTTGTCTGCTAGATCCTTTTTGGTCGCTAAGTGTGACTTATGACTATGTAGTAGAGTCGGAGTTCCAGGTGCATTCGGAGTATTTTTTTACATACGCTACAGTCGTATTTTTAGATCTCGTAGAGTTGGAATCGAAATTGGAAAACAATTCGTACGACTTTGCAATTGTGCTTTAAGCAAGAATCTTCAAGGACTTTTTTCCACATTAAAAGTTTCAACATAAATGACAAAAATATTTTCCAGGTTAAAACGTTGATCCTCGCTTAATAGGCTTACATTACCCGGCTTTACCAGTAAAGCGATGGAATGTCCGCAGTGTCAAGTGGAGTGATTACATTGCTTTGTCAAGCGAATTCCAAAAGTTGAATCCACTTAATCTGGACGCGGCTTACCTGGTCGGGGTAATTGCTTGCTCTACGTACAGTGTCTCTGTCGCTTTCCTGCGAATCAGGAAAATCAATATGGAGATGAAGACACGACTCTAGTTTGGCTGCTCCGGTTTTACTGACCAGATCTACAGTAAACGAAGAGATCGATGGTTTGATAGAGAATTTCCTACTGCCCTGCAATATTTATTAACAGGTAAAGCTTCGGGTTCTGATTTCATCTGCTACGAGAGCTACTCAGTGGCGGACGGTAAGCTGTTTTTAAAAATGCGCTTCTACTAGCTATTAAAATTCAAATATGAATCTCGGAGCATAAAAATTGGAACGCTTAACTAATTTCAGAACAAAAAGTAAATCCAATATATTTGGAAACATAGTTTATTTAAGACGTTTTGAAATTATAACTGATTCCATCATCAACTGCATTAAACTAATTAATTAATTGCAAATATAAATATTTAAATTTTGATAATTAAGACGTAACAGATTAAGTTTTAAAGTCCTGGTTACTTGACTTCCTTTCTTCTTGCTTGCACCGACTCAAAAATTTCAAAACCTGAAGAAGAGCGCTTGTAGTCGTGACTACAAAACTGATGAAGCCTATGAAGGACGCAAAGAGCTATTACTCCAATCTCTGCTTTCCGTCTTCTACACGATTCTCAAGAGACTTACCTGGACCGGCGTCGAGCAAAGCTAATTATTGATTTATTGCTCGCTCGGGTGCAAGTTGGGTTTTGACACGAAAGCCGTAGATCACTTTATTTTTGTTATTTAATACGTGGATATTCAACGGTAGATAAATTTATTTTTGTAATCAAGAGTATTTTCGAGGCTAAGCAGAAGGACGTTGTCTTATTTTAGTTCTTACAGCTGTTTATGACAGCCAGGCATTGTGGCCTTACTTGCAAGCTGGTGAGACTTTTTTCCAATACGAACATAATTAGAATGATCATGAAACTTGTCCAAAACCAAAGTTTTATTCTTTGAACCCATTGGCAACAAACAAAGCAAGCTGCGATGTCTGAGAAACGGCGTCCCTGGGATTGGTCTTGGTTCAGTTCCTTTATAACATTCATTTATACGAGCTGCCTTCCACAATCTTCAGAAAGTTCACATGTGCGGACTATCTGGCACTGTTACATTTTTCTTGAAACTGGAAGGACTTAAAGGGTACTTTAAATCAAGACATAACTAAATTTACCATTTCTCCATACTAGAAGGTTGAAGTTCAGTCACTCAAAGACGGTGATGACAGCCTTTAATTTCAAATATCTTCCCGCGTCACGCTGCTACGGCAACTTAAGGGCTCGGGATAGGATGCCTTGTTATCAAAACATGAAATGCAAGATGTTTAGATGTTGATGAAAATAGGCCAATAATTTCTTGAGCACCTGATACGGTGTCCAGGCTTGTAATAAAGATTGCAATGGTTTATATTCTACTGCGACTAATGGCAAATTTAAGAGTCATGATGCCCAAATCTTTAAATTAAGGGTGTGCAATCTTTTTGGTATTGCCGGCCGCATTACGTTTACTTCTAAAAAGTACGGCCGCCAGTAAGTTGAAACCTTTATCTTAGTTAATGGCATAATATAAAACAATGTTAATCAATTTTTAATGAATTTATTTGATACAAAGAATTTATTCATTAGAACGTTTGCGATTCATCATACATTAATGACTCCCTTGGTTTTGCATACGAGCAGATAAGCTTGCAAAGTCGGGTGTCTCGTTGGATACCATCAGCCTTAGTTCAGGCTCCAAATTGCTGTCTCGTAATCGTTCTTCAGGTATTTTATTTTTGAAAATGCTGATTCGCACACCTAAGTGCTTCCAAAAAGAGAAAGTGTTTCTCTTGCCAATTCTCGTAGCATTAGATATTTAATTGCACTTTTCCAGGTTTCCAGCAAATTTTCTTCGTCCTTAAACTTTTGTACAAGCTGCTCATCATTTTTTATCTCTACCAGCTCCACTTAGAGATACATTGGAGCACTTTCAGTTTCCACCAGATGTTGAAAAGCAACAAGTCTTAAAGTTTTTGAAATTTTTTTAAAATCTTGAAAACGGTCAGAAAAGTATTATAATACTGCATCAAAAATATTACAAAAGAGAGCGATCGGAACTTTGTCAACTTGTATTTCTTTGCTGACAATCAGATCCGTCAGTTGTGGGAAATGGAAGAAATTATGCTGCTGAAGATGATTTTTGAGGAGACAACATTTGTCTTTGAAATCCAGTAGTTTCTTGAGCATGAAACAAACTGTTGTTCCTTTTCCTTGCAGACTTTTATTCAGATTATTAATGTGCGTCAGAAAATCAGCCAGAAACGCCAAAGATATAAGAAAGTCGTCGTTCAGTAAAGGACAGTCTTTGTTTTTTGTGGAATAGTATTTCACTATTTCTTTGCGCAACTGCAGAACACGACGAGATGTTTCTTCCTGAGACAGCCAACGAACTGTGGTGTGATAAAGAATATCCTCGGCAGACGTTTCGCTCAATTGCAAAAGTTTCCGAAATTGCCGGCGATGAAGAGCATTTAAGCGAATGTATAAAATAATGCGATTCACTTCTTTAAAAGTGGCATTTAAAGCAACAGATTTGACACATAGTACTTCTTGGTGGATAATATGTACAATGAAGGTTAGTGAGCTGTTTGTTATCATATTCTTTTGATATATACTCTGAAAATCTTGCCACAAAACCTTGTAAGTTACCTTTCATTGCAGGCGCGCCATCTGTGCAAATGCCACGAAGATTTTTCAAGTCTAATCCATTGCGAAGACAGATTTTTTTAAATGCAACAAAGATGTTTTCTCCAAGGGTGCAAGAAGAGAGTGTTTCCATGAAAAGAAGATCCTCACACAGATCAAAACGTGGAGATAGAGAACGTATGAATACTAGTAGTTGCGCTGAGTCTTTGATGTCAGTTGATTCATTGACAGCGAGTGAAAATAAACTTGCTTCTTTGTTAACCTTGCTATTTTCCTGGATTTATCAAAAGTATTGGATACAATTAGCATTGAAATACTACTAAAAAAACTCGACCACTATGGAATAAGAGGATTAGCATATATCTGGTTCAAGAACTATTTATTCAACAGAAAACAACAAGTTGTGTGTTCTGGTATTTTATCATCCACAAACAATTCATCAACCATGGGTTTTCCGCAAAGATCTATCTTAGGCCCATTCCTGTTTCTTATATATGTGATTGATTTTAACAATTGCTTAACTAAAAGCAAAGCCGTTATGTTTGCTGACGATACAATTGTTTGGACTAGCCATAAAAATACGTCAACTCTATTCCAACTCATGCAATCAGAGATGGAATTAATTGATCGAAGGCTGGTTTCTAACAAATTGTCAATAAATATTGAAAAAACTAAATTTATGCTTTTTAGTACTCCAAACTCAAATGTTGGAGATAAACATTCTTTGCCAATAAGAAATAGACAAATTGATCAGGTAAATTCTCTAAAATTTTTGGGTGTATTCATTCACAATAATCTTTCCTGGAGTCTACACATGAAATACTTGATTTCAAAGCTAAGAAGCTGTTATGGTGTAGTGTGCAAAATAAAATCACTTGCAAACAAGGATTCACTACTCCTTCTGTATCATTCTCTAATTAACAGTCACCTCCAATATTGCATTTCAAACTGGTGTTTTGGTAATTCAACTCTAATTACAAAGCTTCAGCAAATTTGTAACAAATTCTTGAGAATGATATTTGAATTGCCCTATTGTTCCAACATAAATGGCATTATGAAACAATGCAACATTTTAAAAATAAATCAATTATATAAATTGGAAACGGCGTCCCTTATGTTCAAACAAATACAAGGTGGAAACAAATCTCCTGCTTATAGTTGTAATTTGCATTTAAATCCATGCAAATACATTACAAGAAACAAAGCTCAACACATAACACATCATTGTAAAACAACTGTTGCAAAACAATCTTTTTCTTATCAAGGCCCTTTCATTTGGAATTCTCTCCCAGCCAATTTAAAAACTAGCAACCAGACTTTCAAATGTTTTAGAAACAATCTTAAAAAATTCCTACTCAATGAATCAATATAAATAAGGATCAATAAAAGATTTTACAAATTAAGTTATAAAACTATGACCACGTCTTAATGGCGCTTTGTCTTTTCGGCGCCATAACTTGACAGTGCATGAAGGTATTGCCGGCTTTAGGCAACGGTTGTTGTGGCGTGGGCTTACAGAAGTGCATTGCTGTGGGGCAGCTTTTTGAATAAGTTTCAGAAAATGAGTTTGTAGTTATATTGATTTGGGCTAGCTACAATTAGTTTATAACTTTATTTTAATATTTTTAAATTTTACTTATATTGTGATTGTGATGGCGGATAACCTACAGATGATGCTGAAGTCTGTTCAGCAAGAATTAAAATTTATTAAATAAGCTCAAACCAGGTATGAGAAGGAATATACTCAAAAACCTTCTGCTGCTGCTGCTGCTGCTGCTGCTGCTGCTGCTGCTTCTTCTGTTTCAGGCTCAGTAGTAAATCAAGAAGGACAACTGAAAAGTATTCGAAAGGCCATCGAGAACATGGATAATGTACTTAGAAAGCTAGAGGAAGATGTTTGGAAAAACTGCAGACGCATCGATGACCTTGAGCAGTACAGCCATAGGAATTGTCTTATTCTTCATGAATGTAAAATTCCAGCTCGGGAAAGTTATTCAGAATTTGAGTCTTATGTTATTCATAAGCTTAATTCTAAACTTGAGATTTCACCTGCAATGAAAACACATGACATTGACACATGTCATGTTCTTCCTTCCAGGAAGAAGAGTTCGAGTACACCAATCATTATCAAGTTTGTACAAAGATCTGTTCGGAATGCCATATATGCAATGAAGAAAAAACTTAAGGCAAAGAAAAATGATGATGAAAAACTATCCATAACTGAATCTTTAACAAGACGTCGACTGCAATTGCTAAGAAGTGCTAAGCAAACCTTTGGCCTGGGTTCTGCTTGGACACTTAATGGTAATGTATATTGTATGCACAAAAATAAAAGGTACATAATTGATGATTTTAATGATATTGATAAATTAGTCACATAATTTTATATATAGATTAGTTTATTTATTTATTTATTAGTTATTTATTTAATTATTTATTATTATTCATTTATTTATTTATATATTATTAAGTTTATTTAGTTATTTATTAGTTTATATACGTATATTATAGATTAGTTTAAAAATCATATTATTATTTAAATATCATATTTTTTTTATTAATTTATTTAGTTGCAAATGTAATAGAATTCTAGCTCTGCTTATAACTTGCTAATTCTGTTTAATATTCTTATTCTGTTTTTTATATATGCTAACTAAATAAAATCATAATTCTATTCATAGTATTCAATCAATTTAATCACTGTACATATTTTAAGCCCTAACATTAGTGAACAAGGATAAAGTCAAACAACTGCTTAAATTGTCATTTCTGTTTGAAACACATAAGAAAAAATCATAGACAAATACAATGTTCAAATTGTTTTAATTCATTTCATAAATCATGCACTGTTAAAATTGATAAGTCAACAAAAACTCTTAACAGTTCATATAATGACTGGAAATGTAGAAATTGCATAAATCCTTCCTTTCCATTCAATAACATCCCTGATGAAGAATTCATTAATCTCTTTCAGTCTGAAAAAATAAATAGGCCTACACATCATTCTTTGATAAATTACAATGCTAACTCTATGCAAGCTAAAGTAATGCCAGAAATTAATAATTTGGATATTCCTAGTATATATTATGATTCAATCTTGAATGATGAACAATATATTCCTAGTGATAAAATACCCAAACTTCTATCAAATCAAAATAATAAAACCTCTTTCACTGCACTTAGCCTAAATGTGCGATCACTAAATAATGTTCATAATTTCTTAAAACTGGAAAGCTTTTTGCAATCAATTAATGTGCAACCAAGTATTTTAGCAATAACAGAAACATGGCTTAAAGAAAATCAAACCGGTCCACATACTAACCTCTATAATTATACATTTGTTTCAAATTCAAGGTCTCAAAGTAGAGGAGGAGGTGTTGGTTTATATGTTAATTGTTCACTTAACTTTACAATGAGATCAGATTTAACCATAATGCATGAAAAATTTTTTGAATCATTATTTATTGAAATTGAATCCAATAACTCAACAATGATTTGTGGTGTAATAAATAGACCACCATCTAAAAATTCTAAAAGTCATGCATTATTTCTTGAGCACCTCATTAATATTCTCAATTCAATTAAAAATAAACCCTGCTTCTTATTCAGTGATTTCAATTATAATTTACTGAATTGTGATGATCCACACATAGCTAACTATGCAGATATGCTCTTTGAAAACTGCTTTATACCACTTATTAAAAAACCAACTAGGTTCAATGCAAGTAGTGGATCATTGATTGATCACATCTGGACCAATGTCAGTTTGGACAAATCTATTTGTGCAGCAATTATAACTCATCCCCTTTCGGATCATCTTCCATTATTCCTGAGTTATGCAAACAGCATTGATCCTCAATCTGAACCTAAGATGCAAAGATTCTTTTCAAGTGCCAAAATAACTCTTTTCAACAATAAACTTCAAAAAGTCAATATTGACCCAGTATTAAAAGAAACAGATCCAGATACAAGCCTCAAGGTACTTTTGAAAGATTATATGAATCTGTTTAACAAATACTTTCCTAAACAGGTTATCAAAGACAGTAGAAAGAATCATAACTGGTTTGATGATGAGCTCAAAAAATTATTGTCCAACAAAGAAGCATTATTTAAGAAATACATGCAAACAAAATCCCCTAAAACAAAAAGACAGTTTACAAAAGCTCGCAATCTTTATTTTAGAAAGATTCAACAAAAAAAATAAGAACACATTAAAAATAAACTGGAATCTAATAAAAACGACATAAAAGCTGCCTGGAGGACTCTCAATAGCCTTTTGGGAAAGAAAAATATACCTGAGTGTAAATCTCTTTACACAAATACCAACAAAATAACTGATCCACAGCAACTAGCTAACCTATTCAATGACCATTTTTCATCTATTGCATATAAATATACTAGTACACTCCCTAAGTATGAAAATAATTATTCTAAATACCTTGGAAACAAAATTCAAGAAACTATGTATGTTTGGCCTACTTGCCCTATGGAAGTAAAAAATATACTTATAAACAGCAAACCAAAACTAAGTGCAGGTTTTGATGAAATCCCACTTAAATTACTGAAATCTTCTGATAATATTATCATGGCACTTTCACATATATTCAACCTTTCTCTTTCTACTGGTAAAGTAATTAGTGATTTCAAAATTGCCAAGATCATACCCTTGTATAAAAAAGGTGATGCTAGTGACATAAATAACTATAGGCATATCAGCCTACTTTCAAATATTTCCAAAATTTTAGAAAAAATAATGTACCGCAGAGTAATTAGCTTTTTAAACAGACATAATTTTTTTTTCGAAAATCAATTTGGTTTCAGAAAAAAATGTTCTACTTCCCAAGCTATTTCGCTTCTCATAAATAGCATCACCAATTCATTCAACAAAAACGAAAAAAGCCTTGCTATTTTCCTGGATTTATGTTGTATCTTTGCACGAATACACAGGTTTATTAAATAACAATAATTAAAATTCACAAAAATCACTTAGCCAAAAAACAACCGTATTGAAATAGAATGCTTTTAGTTCGTTTGCTGTAGTAGCTTGATAACTTTGAACTGACTGATGAACCGAAATAGAGGCGCAGATTTAACTGGTTACAATTATGCTTGGAGATACGCGTGTCCAATAATTGATCGAGCAGAAGGCGCTGATTAAGATTAGAAGCGTTTAAGAAAACACTACGTCATCGATTGCACAATATCACAACACCTCCCCAAATAAACTACGACAAAAAATATATATACATATTAGCAACAATATTTTTTTGGAGGTCTCTTTGTTCTCGCTGATCGCCGTGGATTGTATCGCCCGTACTCGTCTCCGGTTGGTAATCTCGGATTGTTGCGTTGGTTCATCGAAGAAGAACTAGATGCGTGGTCAGTCCCGGCTGTAAGTGTTTCTGTAGACAAAACGCTCGTTGGGATTTCACAGGGATCATCATCTTGATCCGAACCGTATCGAAGTCGAAGATGATCAAGATGTCTTCTCCAAGTTGGTCCTCGAGGAATGACTCGTACATTGACGCTTCTTGTACCATGGACTTTCGTAACTATCGCAGGCACCCATCGTGGGTCACGATCTCTTCTAGGGCCGAAGTACAGTGCGTAACAAGGGTCTCCTAGTGAGTAATGATGTTCGACTTTCGAAACCACTTCCGAGTCTTCAGCATTTGAATGCTTGCTCGCTTGTTTTGACTGTCTTCCCTGCAGGAGATGCGGAATGGATGGAACCAAAGTGTCAATTTTGGTGCGAATTCTTCTTCCATTCAACAATTCGCTTGGTGACAGTCCCGATGCAAAAGGAATTCTTCTATATTGCATTAGAAATTCTTGCAAAGCTTCCTTTGGAGGTAACGAGGATTTTCTTAATGCCTGTTTGAACGATTGTATCAAACGCTCGGCACCACCGTTTGTTGCTGGATGATAAGGTGCTCCGGTGAGATGTACAATGCCTCGTTGTTTGCACCAAGCTTGGAACTCTTGAGACATGAATGTTGTGGCATTATCGGTCACCAACGTGGTGGGGATATCCGAAATGAGCAAATTCTTGTTCAAGTATAGCAGTAGTACTTTTCGAAGACGTTGAGGTTGTTGGATGAATGCAAGGATATTTTGAATAAGCGTCTACAAGGACTAACCAGTTTCTTCCCAGAAAGTTGATCGCATGATCCAAGTGGAGTCTTGACCATGGTTTTTCTGGCATCATCCACGGATGGATTGAAGATTTATCCGGCTTATTTTGAAATTGGCCACAGGAAGTGCATTTGCGACATAAATCCTCAATGTCAAAGTCAATTCTAGGCCAATAGACAGTTGACCTGGCAAGTTGTTTCATCCGTTGCATGCCGAAATGTCCAAGGTGTAATAATTTAAGAATATGATTACGTAGGGTTGAAGGAATTATTACCCGTAAGCCGTAAAAAACGCAACCATTCTCTGTTGACAACGAATTTTCCAACTTTTTGAAGTCTTTAAGCTCTTCCGAAAATGCATGCGGCCATCCTTCCTTCACAAATCGCATTACTTGGGAAAGAATTGGATCCTTGGCAGTCTCTCTGACCACAAGCAATGGATTGTCAGGATTGATTTGACGACTGATTGTTCGAACTAAACAAACGCTATCGACATCATCTTCCATCTCCTCCCCATCAAAACTTGTGTCATTTGAAAATGGCAAGCGACTAAGAGCATTGGCATTGCCATGGTCCTTGCTTCTACGGTATTCCACCGTGTAGTCATATTGATGGACTAGTAATGCCCATCGTGCAAGCCGATTCGCGGCCATTGCAGGAGTACCTTTATCAGGGGCAAACAAGGTCACTAAAGGTTTGTGATCGGTAACCACAATGAACTTACGACCGTAGAGAAACTGATGAAATTTCTTCAAAGCGTACACTAAGGATAGTGCTTCTTTCTGTATTTGGCTGTAGCGTCTTTGTGTCGCCGATAAGACTTTAGAAATATTGAGAATCGGACGCTCGCTTCCGTCTGCAAAGCGATGAAATAATACCGCTCCAATTCCGCATTCTGAGGCGTCACAAGATAAACCCAACGGAAGAGATGGGTCATAGTGCGCAAGTACAGTCTCTGTGCATAGTAACCGTTTGATCTTTTTGAAAGATGTCGCTTCTACTTCACCCCACTTCCACTGTTGTCCTTTGCGTGTAAGCTTGTACAACGGCTCGGTGATTTCCGAAAAATATGGAGGTAAGAATTTAGAATAAAACTGCACAGATGCTAAAAAAGATTTTAACGTAGAAATGTTCTTGGGTGTAGGCATTTCTAGTATGGCATCAACTTTGGACCCTTTTGCAATTCCTCGACTTGATAAAGTGTGACCCAGGTAATCAATTGATACTTGGGCGAAAACACATTTCTCACGGTTGCAGCGAAGACCTTTTTCTTCTAGTCTTTTGAACAAAGCTCGCAGGTTCATCAAATGATCTTTTGCGTTGTCACCACTTACCAAAATATCATCGAAATACACGGCAACTCCTCGCAAATTTTGCGTTAACTGTTCCATGATTTCTTGGAAATACCCTGGTGCGGATTTAATTCCGAAAGGAAGTCTTTTCTGAAGTAAAACTCCTTTGTGAGTGCTGAGAGCCAGCTTCTAGCTGTCAGGGGAAAGACAGATTTGATTATATGCATTAGCTAGAATAGATCAATCTTACTAAAGCAGTAACCACGTCCTAGCTTGCGCATTAGATCTTCTGGGAGAGGGATTGGTTGACGATGGTCTTCCAATTGCGAGTTTACAGTCACCGAATAATCTCCACAAACTCGGATGCTTGCTTTTGCTTGACCTGGCAAAGGAGACTTTCGAATAGGAACCACGGGGGTGCCGTACGAGTTAAAATCTGTAAGCTCCCATACACCTCTCTTAATTCCTGCTTCGTATGCTTCGTTTAAATCTTGTAGGATTGAGAACGGAACAGGTCTTGGCTTCTTGAAAATAGGTTTAGCTTCAGGTTTAAACCGTATGTCCAGTGAAAAATCTTTTAGACAACCCAATGTAGATTCAAATAAAGTAGGAAACTCTCCACATAATTGAATACATGCCGCATCTAAAGAGTTTTCTGGACCAGTTGTAGTGACGTGCTCTATCGTTGCAGTAGATTCAGTACAACTTAGGTTTTCTCTGAAGTGATCAGTTAAGTTGGTGAGTTTCAACTTCATCATCGCCAGACGACCTAGTAAATTTAGATTGGGCACCTTAGTGACAATTACAGGAAAGGTCACGTCAGGTGATTTTCCATCAATACTTGCAGTTGATTGGAATTGTCCCACGACGGGTAGCGGGCTACTTTCAGCAACTTGATATTGAACTGATACAGGTTGTAGAATTAGTTTACCCAGCGTTTGCCACGTCGCTTCACAGCAAAATGTGTCACTGGCTCCGCTATCAATTTCAAACTTAATTCTGCGGTCATTAAGTCTAATAGTTTGATAGATGGGTGAAACAGAACATTGGACTTTGTGCACCAATTTCACCTGTTGTTTCACAAGCTTGCTGTTATCTCTTAGCCCAGACATGCATACAGATTGCAGATGACCTGTTTTCTTGCAGAAGCTGCAAATAGCTTTAATGTGGGGACAAGCTTTGCTAAAATGTCCAGAATTTCCACACCTGAAGCAGGCGGTTTTCTTTTCTTGCGTTTTGGAAGTTTTGGACTTTGCGTGATAAACTTTCTGCACCGACGTAGAAGGTTGACCGTGTACGGTTTCCTTTGCTACCTTGGCTGCTTCTTCCACTTCTTGAGCCACTCTGATGGCGTTGCTAAACTTCAGTTCATCGTCCTTGAGCTTGAAGAGTGTCTTCAAAACTGCTTCGTTATCGACCGAACAGATGAATTTAGTTCGCAAGGCTTCATCTAAAGGATCTTTAATGGATTGAAAATCACATGTAGCTGCATCTTGTCGTATTCTGCTTGCCAGTTCAGGAATAGTTTCGCCAGGTTTGCGTTTCATGTCAGACCAAAACTTGAAACGTTCTCTGACAACAAATCGTTTTGGGTCAAACTGCTCTGCCATAAACGTCTGAATATCATTCATTGTTAGCTCATCTATGCTTTTGACAGGTTGTTGCTGAGCCGCTAAGTTGCTAAGCATTTTGTAAACGGAGTTAGATTGGTTGGTAAGAAAAATTTGTGCTTGCTTGTTGTCGGGAATAGAGTTAGCAGTGACGAATGTTCGGAACCTTGCCAAATAATCAGTCCATAACTCAGATGTGGAATCGAATGGTTGAAAACTTGCCATCGGTGTTGGAACATTTTCTCGCCGGTTGTTCAAGCTGCTTTGTAAAATTTTCAGCTGCTCTTGAAGCATTGACATTTGCTCTTGATGTTGCTTATTTAACAACAAAATCAGTTCAGAAATTTCACTCATTTTGACAATTCAAGTTTTAATGCAGATTCAACAAATTTTCTTTAAAATTCTTGACGCAGTTGAGTTGCTTGAATCCTCGTCGCCACTTTTGCCTGTTGTATCTTTGCACGAATACACAGATTTATTAAATAACAATAAGTAAAATTCACAAAAATCACTTAGCCAAAAAACAACCGTATTGAAATAGAATGCTTTTAGTTCGTTTGCTGTAGTAGCTTGATAACTTTGAACTGACTGATGAACCGAAATAGAGGCGCAGATTTAACTGGTTACAATTATGCTTGGAGATACGCGTGTCCAATAATTGATCGAGCAGAAAGCGCTGATTAAGATTAGAAGCGTTTAAGAAAACACTACGTCATCGAGTGCACAATATCACAACAATTTATCAAAAGCATTTGATACAATTAGCATTGAAATACTACTAAAAAAACTCGACCACTATGGAATAAGAGGATTAGCATATATCTGGTTCAAGAACTATTTACTCAACAGAAAACAACAAGTTGTGTGTTCTGGTATTTTATCATCCACAATCAATTCATCAACCATGGGTTTTCCGCAAGGGTCTATTTTAGGCCCATTCCTGTTTCTTATATATGTGATTGATTTTAACAATTGCTTAACTAAAAGCAAAGCCGTTATGTTTGCTGACGATACAACTGTTTGGACTAGCCATAAAAATACATCAACTCTGTTCCAATTCATGCAATCAGAGATGGAATTAATTGATCGGTGGCTGGTTTCTAACAAATTGTCAATAAATATTGAAAAAACTAAATTTATGCTTTTTAGTACTCCAAACTCAAATGTTGGAGATAAACATTCTTTGCCAATAAGAAATAGACAAATTGATCAGGTAAATTCTCTAAAATTTTTGGGTGTATTCATTCACAATAATCTTTCCTGGAGTCTACACATGAAATACTTGATTTCAAAGCTAAGAAGCTGTTATGGTGTAGTGTGCAAAATAAAATCACTTGCAAACAAGGATTCACTACTCCTTCTGTATCATTCTCTAATTAACAGTCACCTCCAATATTGCATTTCAAACTGGTGTTTTGGTAATTCAACTCTAATTACAAAGCTTCAGCAAATTTGTAACAAATTCTTGAGAATGATATTTGAATTGCCCTATTGTTCCAACATAAATGGCATTATGAAACAATGCAACATTTTAAAAATAAATCAATTATATAAATTGGAAACGGCGTCCCTTATGTTCAAACAAATACAAGGTGGAAACAAATCTCCTGCTTATAGTTGTAATTTGCATTTAAATCCATGCAAATACATTACAAGAAACAAAGCTCAACACATAACACATCATTGTAAAACAACTGTTGCAAAACAATCTTTTTCTTATCAAGGCCCTTTCATTTGGAATTCTCTCCCAGCCAATTTAAAAACTAGCAACCAGACTTTCAAATGTTTTAGAAACAATCTTAAAAAATTCCTACTCAATGAATCAATATAAATAAGGATCAATAAAAGATTTTACAAATTAAGTTATAAAACTATGACCACGTCTTAATGGCGCTTTGTCTTTTCGGCGCCATAACTTGACAGTGCATGAAGGTATTGCTTTTATACATCTGTAAACTAGAATTAGTGTATAATTAAATATTCAATAAGATCTAAATTTAATGATTTCAGTGAGCTACTTACTGCGGGAAAGCATTTTTATTTCAGATAAAAATGAATTCAGGAAATTCAAGCACATGTTCTAAAGAACAATCATCAACATTGGTTCTCATCAATTCTCAATCAGGCTACAATCTTCAAAACATTTTCAATCTCTATCAAGAAAGAGTGTATGCTACGTAAGAAAATTGGAATCAATCGATATAACAAATTCAAACCGTTGAATGGACAATCAACCTTATTATTTATTTATTTTTTTAACTGATTATTCAAATCAATTTACACAGTTGGCATGTTCTATTCTTTTCTAAACTTTATACTTCTTTATTCTCTCTTCATAATGTATATATATATATATATATATATAAGTATATTTTGTTTTCTTTTTATGTTTGTATTTGCAGTGCATCCAGAAAAGGTTTCCGGACCTGGTGAGGTTTCTTTTCGGGAGGTTTTCTTTATTCACCATGCTCAGTTGAGCTAAATTTATAGTTATCAATATAGGGCGGTTGTGCCTCCCAATGATTTACATAACCGTTCCTGCACTGCACATTTTTTTTTGTCATTTTTTTGTGTCTTTTTTGTCTTTTTAAATAATAATATTTAATTTGAATTAGGTAACGCGGCCGTGCTCCTTATTTTTTCTCTTTCTTACCCCCTCTCTATACTTTCTGCATGTTTAACGTTCGTCGTTGTGTCGCGTTTCCTTTTCATGCTTTGCTTAATGTACATTGCATATACTTAAATATTGTTACTAACCGTGAATAAAATATCATCATCATCATCATCAGCTTTTGGGCCTGTGAACAAATGACATAAGTGATTAGATAAAATATATAAACGCTTCGTCCGATAATCCATGAATTGCATTTGTTTTTAAGTGGAGTGCCAGTGAACGCCGGTGAGACTTTATATTCTTAGACTGTATCATATTTATGAAAGTGTTTCCTTTAGGGTGATTTGGCTGGTGTCAATGATATGGCTTCTAAAAATCCAAGACTGTTCTCAATATTCTTATCTACATCTGTAAACTAGAAATAATGTATTATAAAATATTCAATAAGATCTAAATTTAATGATTTCAGTGAGCTACTTACTTTTTTTTTTTGCCAAAACAGACAAATGCGTAATTATTATCAATCCATACCAGATCGGTCGAGGCCCGGGTTACTAACGACCGCCTCAGGTGTCGCACAGCAGGGCACCTGTGGAAATTATGCTACTGCTAAACATAGTGAAAATAAGAGCAGAAAAAGAGGAGGAAAGCGAGTGAAGAAGCAGCGAGAAGCGTGGAAAGGAAGACGCTTACTCATAAGGGTGGGTACTTTAAATATTGGAACGATGACTGGAAGGGAAAGAGAGCTGGCAGATATGAAGGAGCGAAGGAATGTAGACATATTGTGTCTACAGGAAACAAAGTGGAAAGGTAGTAAAGCAAGGAACATTGAAGGTGGATGCAAAATATTTTACAACGGAGTTGATGGAAGAAAAAATGGGATAGGGATAGTGCTGAGGGAGGAGCTGGCTGAAAGTGTCCTGGAGGTGAAGAGGGTGTCAGACAGACTAATGGCCATGAAGCTGGAGGTAAAAGGGTCCATCTCAAATATAGTAAGCGCATATGCTCCACAGGCTAACAACAGCATGGAGGAGAAAAATGATTTTTAAGAAGACCTGGATGGGTTGATAGAAAGTATATCAAAAGAAGAGATGATAGTTCTTGGTGCAGACCTTAATGGACATGCGGGCGAAGGAAACATAGGGGATGAGGAAATAATGGGGAGGTACGGTGCTGGAACAAGAAATAAGGAAGGATCAATGGTTGTGGATTTTGGGAAAAGAATGGATTTGGCGATTGTCAATATTTATTTCAAGAAGAAAGATGAACACAGGGTGACGTATAAGAGTGGAGGAAAAAGTACCCAAGTAGATTATGTGATGTGCAGAAGGAGAAACTTGAAGGAAATGTGTGATTGTTAGGTAATATTGAATGAGTGTGTCGCAAAGCAGCACCGTATGGTGGTATGCCAAATGGTTCTTATGGTGAAAAAGAAAAAGCAGAGAAAGTAAAGCCAAAGATACGATGGTGGAAACTGAAGGAGACAAGCTATCAAGAAGCGTTTAGACAAGAGGTGACCAGGATTCTAGGAGGCAAGAATAGATTATCTAATGAGTGGGACAAAACAGCAGAAATGCTAAGAAAAACAGCTGAAACTGTACTGGGAATGACATTTTGGAAATGAAAAGGAGACAGGGAGATATGGTAGTGGAATGAGGAAGTTCAGGAGAGCATAAAAGAAAAGAAAGAGGCAAAGAAAGCATGGGACAAAATAAGAAATGAAAATACTAAAAAGATATACAAAGAAAAGAAGAGTAAGGCAAAGAAAGCAGTTACGACGGCAAAGGGACGTGCCTATGACAATTTGTACGCTAGATTGGAAACAAAAAAGGTGAAAAAGAGTTGTACATATTGGCTAGGCAGGGAGACAGAGCAGGGAAAGATGTACAGCACGTGAAGGTTATAAAGGATGAAAATGGTAATGTGATGGTAAATTCAGAAGCAGTGTTAAAGAGATGGATGGAGTACTTTGAGAAACTGATGAACGAGGAAAATAACAGAGACCCTAGGACAGAGGAAGCAGAAGTGGATAATGAAGAAGTAAATTGCGTCAGTAGAGATGAAGTAAAAAACGCACTAAGAAGGATGAAAAAAGATAAAGCAGTTGGGCCAAATGAGTTGCCAGTAGAAGTTTGGAAGTGCATGGGAAAGATGGGAATAGAGTTTTTAATTAGACTGTTCAACAGACTATTAATAGGTGAACGGATGCCAGAAGAATGGAAAAGGAGTGTGCTTATCCCAACCTATATAAACAAAGGGGGCGCACAGTGCTGTGGAAACTACAGAGGAATAAAGCTAATGAGCCACACAATGAAGGTATGGAAAAGAATTATCGAAGCCAGGTTAAGAGATAGAATGGAGATCAGCAAACAGCAATATGAATTTATGCCAGGAAAGGGAACCACCGATGCCATGTTTGCTTTAAGAATGTTGATGGAAAAGTACAGGGAAGGTTTACATTGTTTATAGCTACATTGTGTATTTGTGGACCTAGAGAAGGCTTACGACAGGGTTCCACGGGACGAGATGTGGTACTGTATGAGAAAATCCGGAATAGTGGAAAAGTATGTACAACTAGTACAGAATATGTATGAGGGAGGCGAAACAGTGGTGAGGTGTACAGTAGGAACTACAGAAAGTTCAAGGTCAAACTTGGACTGCACCAGGGAACAGCGTTAAGTCCATTCCTGTTTGCAGTAATAATGGACAGGCTAACGGATGAAGTAAGGAGAGAACCACCATGGACGATGCTGTTTGCTGATGATATTGTGATTTGTGAAGAGACCAGGGAAGAAGTGGAGCGGAGACTAGAATCCTGAAAGTATGCATTGGAAAGAAGAGGGATGAAAGTAAGTAGGTCAAAGACCGAATATCTTTGCATAAATGGAGGAAATAATGACAAAACAGTAAAGATGGAGGATACAAAAGTTCCAAGAGTCAAGGAATTTAAGTATTTGGGATCAACGGTGCAAGAAAGTGGTGGTTGTGAGAGGGAGGTAAAGAAGAGAGTGCAGGCAGGATAGAACGGATGGAGAAGAGTATCGGGAGATAGGAGGTTATCAGCTAGAGTGAAAGGAAAAGTGTACAGTTCAATGGTAAGACCAGCAATGGTGTATGGACTTGAGACAGTGGCAGTCACAAAGAAACAAGTAGAAGAGATGGAAGTCGCAAAGATGAAAATGTTGAGGTTTGCTATGGGAGTGACGAGAAAAGACAAGATTAGAAACGAGCACATCAGGAGTACCGTTAAGGTAGAACGGTTAGGAATAAAGATGAGTGAGGGCAGACTGAGGTGGTATGGACATGTCATGAGGAGAGACCAAGAGTATGTAGGAAGAAAGATGATGGAAATGGAGTTACCGGGAAAGAGGAGAAGAGGGAGGCCAAAGAGAGGATTTTTAGATGTTGTGAAAGAAGACATGGGGGAATTTGGTGCGAAGGAGACGGATGTTGAAGACAGAAAGATGTGGAGAATGATGATACGCTGTGGCCATCCCTGACTAAAGGGAAAGGCCAAAAGGAAACGAAGTGAGCTACTTACTGCCGAAAAGCATTTCTATTTCAGATGAAAATGAATTCAGGAAGTTTAAGCACATGTCTTTCTGAGGAGCAATCATCAACATTGGTTTTCTTATCAATTCTCTATCAGGCCACAATGTTTAAGAAAGAGTGTACTATGCTACGCAAGAGAATTGGAATCAATTGATATAACAAATTCAAACCGTTAAATGGACAATCAACCTTATTTCTTAACTGATTATTTACACAGTTGGCATGTTCTATTCTTTTTTAAACTTTATACTTCTTTATTCTCTCTTCGAAATGTATATTTTGTTTTATTTTCATGTTTGTGTATTTGCAGTGCATCCAGAAAAGGTTTCCGGACCTGGTGAGGTTTCTTTTCGGGATGTTTTTTTTACTCACCATGCTCAGTTGAGGTAAATTCATAGTTATCAATATAGGGCGGTTGTGCCTTCCAATGATTTACATAACCGTTCCTGCACTGCACATTTTTTGTCTTTTTAATATTAATATTTAGTTTGAATTAAAGGCGACGCGGCCGTGGTTCTGATTTTTTCTCTTTCTCAACTCTCTCTATACTTTCTGCATGTTTAACGTTTGTCGTTGTGTCGCGTTTCTTTTCATGCTTCATAGCAGCCTACGTTGCATATACTTAATAATGTTACTAAGCATGAATAAAATATCATTATCATCATCATCAACCTTTGTCTACAGAGAAAGGGTCAGCTCTTTGGCAATATCATTTTGACGGCGCTGAATCATATAACGCGAGAGAGCAATTGATGAATAATCAGCTTCCTTACCAGGATGAATACACTTAACCACGTCGATGAAACATTGCTTAACAAGTTCCCCATCGGATTAAGGCTTCCCCGCTACGCCAAGATGATATACCACTCTGTAAGAAGCTTCGCAGCAATTATTATCAGACTTAGTGAAAGTAGACAAGCAAGATGTCTGCCATCGTATACTTTTCTTCAAATTTTCTACACAGATCTTTCTGGGCTCGCCTTTCAATTTCGCGTAAGCGTGTGACGTATGACGACAAAAATGCTGCTTTGCATTATCTTCTTTAACAGTTTTAACAATTTGACTGCATATTAGACACATCATGGTGTGTGCTGGTGTCTCGATCACGAAATAGTCCAACTCCCATTGGGAATTAATATCCTTTTCTCCTCTCCTAGAGTTCTTTTTCGTTTCAACGATATGATGCAATATACTGTTTACAATATTTAAAATATTTTTACGGTTGACAATACATTATCGCTGCTATAAACACCACACAACTCAATGTTAAACGTAGATGAATGCAAAACTCAACGTTCAGTTATTAAAAACAAAATGATTACAAATGCCTACTAAAAAATATCTAACAGTTTTGAAAATCTTGTTGTTAATAACAAGCTTAAATTAAGCTTCAACCCTGATTCTTCGTTTTACCATAACTGGACAACTTGCATATCACCCACTCAACAAATACTAAAAACTATACATTGCCTGTATAGTTTAGAAAAAGCACAACTAAAAAACAATTACTTATTGACCACACTGCCGACCCGTGAAGCACAAACTCATTTTAAATAAAAGCGAGAATTTATTGAAGTTCGATCACCTGCTGGATTAAATGGAGCATGACCAATGTTATCATTTTTAAGAATTAAATTGCGTTTCTGCCAGATTTCTCGATTCAGGTTTTTACCCATCCTGTCAACAAATGTGTTTTTTCATTTCTTCTGTTTTGCGTTAACATACGCCGGCATCTGCTGCTATGTCGTATATTTTTAATTGTATGTGCACGGCCGCAGGTTGCACACCGTTGCTCTAAATAGTTGTTTCCAATTTTTTTAGTCGATGACCTGCTTTCCAAATATTGTACAACCAATTTCCGTAAAGGCAGCGCAAAAACGTTTGTTGAAATTGAGACTTTTATCATAATTATATTGACACTAGATGCTCGCGGACCGCCTACAACCATTTGGTGGATTTCCGGTTGCAAACCATTGCTAAAACAAAAAAATAACTGTTTCAATATACGTGTATTATGCTTTATTTGCAACACTTGTAGACCTGGCAACATTGCTTTAATGCCCGGACTCGAGACGCAGCGGTCCGAGACCGAAAATCAACGGCAATCAGCCTGCATTATTACTAGAGCAAGTCAGAGGCCCTTTGGTTGACTTGGATCAATTTGTTATTTCAAATAAAAAGTGAAATAATTAAAAAAACATGATTTTTTATATAACAAAGCAAAAATTACCAAGTATTTCAATTTTAAAATTTATTTATCGAAATTAATTACAAAACTCATCATTTCAAAACAAATAGAAACAGCATAAACATAAAAACACAGCTCAGTTTTATGTTTATCAATGTGAATATTATTCATGAGTCGTAACTGTCCTCATAATCCACAGAAGTTATGTCGTTAATGAAATTGGAGAATCAGATCTTCGACTTTATCTCGGAGTTGTTCTCGAACATCATCCAATGTTTCATCTGACTCACGTTTAACTATCCCCCACAACTTCTTCATCTAAAAAGATATTTTTTTGAATTCCAGAATGAAGCAACTCAAATACCCATTACCCACGACTCGAATATAATTAAACAAATATGTAATCATACAATAATTAACAAATTTAATTGTGAACATTGAATTTTGACAACTCGAAACTTTGAATGCGCTTGCATGTTTATAACTAAGTTTTAATTAATACAATTAAGTATAATTAACATTATAAAAATAGTAAACTATTTTAAATCTTAAATCATGAAATTATATTAAATTGTTCATTGTAATAATTAAATATTATAACCTGACGTTGTAGGCGTCATATTAGAACCGCGAACAAAAACTATGGGTAAGGTTATCATTTCAATATTGCTATCTTTTGATCTCAATCTGTAGTTTGTGTACCTTAATTTGAATCTTAAAATGCTATTGGTTATTTTAAAATACTAGCTTGGTTTTTTAATTGTAATTATAATCTATACCATTTTTCATACTAAATGAGAATAGTAACAAACTAAATGAGAATAGCAACAAACTAAATGAGAATAGTAACAAACTAAATGAGAATAGTAACATACTAAATGAGAATAGTAACAAACTAATGAGAATAGCAACAAACTAAATGAGAATAGCAACAAACTAAATGAGAATAGCAACAAACTAAATGAGAATAGTAACAAACTAAATGAGAATAGTAACAAACTAAATGAGAATAGTAACAAACTAAATGAGAATAGTAACAAACTAAATGAGAATAGTAAAAAATTAAAAGACAATTTTTTTAAATAAATTTAATTAAACAGATAAAGTTAAATATATATTTTGCAGATTTCCTGAAAAAAATAATTTTGTGTAAAATCTTGTTTATTTTTATGTAGTAATACTCCAGCAATTATTTACGTGCTTTGCATCAGTTTTTTATTGATTTTGTCAAATTATTAGTTGGTTTAAACCAGGGGTGACGAACCTATTTGCTGTCGCGGGCCATTTTGTCAGTTACCGCTGAGTAAGCGGGCCGCACAACTTTTTAGTCATACTAAAAGCCTGTTAAAAGCAAAAACAATTGTTATTCAACAGAAAAGAAACTAATCAAAACCCATGCGAACCGTATAGCTGAAAAATATGTAACACAATATTGAGGTGTGAAATAAGAAAAAATAACAAATTAACATTTAATTAAATTTTTTTGCTCAATGAGAAATTTGAAAATTTTTTTGCTTTACTAAGCGCTTAATATTAAGACGAACTGACGATGTGGCAACTCTCAACTGCATACTAAGATTTTGGTCTGTTAGCCTTGACCTGTAACGACTTTTTGTAATGTTCATTTTAGAAAAAAATTGTTCGCATAGATATGTGCTTCCAAAAACAGATGACCATTTGAGAGCGCTAGCTCGTAAGTTTGGAAACTCTTCCTTTCATACGTAAACGCGATAAAATTCAAGCAACGGCTTGTTCAGATACATTGCTTTCAGCGTTTTATCACTTTGTAGTTTTATGAGTTCGATTTGGAGCTCAGAGGGTGCAAAAGCAGGTGTCACATTGAAGGGGATAGAAAAGATATTAAGTTCCAACTGCTTGCTTTTGACATCCTGAAATCTAGCATTAAAGCTTTCCAAGAGACGGGAACATTCCAAAGCATATTGAGCACACGAAGTTGGACTGTGTTTTTTCAACGTGGGAAAATGCGTGCAATCGTTATCTTTCAACTGATTTTCCCAGAGACTAAGCATTGACGTAAAAGATTTGATCTTGGAAAACATCGAATGTAGTAGTTGATCTGGTCCTTGAAGTTGCACGTTCAAGTCGTTTAAATATTTTGTGACATCTACCATAAATCCTAAGTCGCACAACCAGTTTTCATCTTCAAGCTCAGTCAAAGGACATTTCTTCACATTTCCAAACTCAATAATTTCTGGCAGAAGAGAATGAAAGCGTCCAAGCATATTCCCACAACTTGTCCAACGAACAGCAACGAAGTAAAGAAGATCATCATAATCAGCGTCAAAGTCTTTGAGAACTTGCTTGAATATGCAGTTGTTTAGGTCTCTCTTTTTAATAAAGTTAATACAGCTTGTAACCACCGATATCACATGATCAAACTTCACAGATTTTGCACAAAGGCTTTGCTGGTGAATAATACAATGAAAAAACACCAATCTATTGTGTCTAATTCCTCTTGCATCCATTTCATTCTTCAACAATGATACCATCCCTTTATGTTTTCCGACCATACCTGGTGCGCCATCAGTAGCAACACCACACAGCTTATCTAACGGCAGATTGAATTTGTTTAGGGCTTGAAGGAGTTTTTAAAGCAAGTCTTCTCCGCGAGTAGTTTCGTGCATCGATTCTAGAGACAGCGAGTTTTCATCAATTTGAAAATCTGATGTAATGCCTCGAAAAAATATTGCCACCTGCGCGGTATTCTTGATGTCCGTTGTTTCATCGAGACAGACGGAGAAGTTTACAAATTTCTCAGCTCCTTTTTTGAGATTATCTTCAATGTCTTGACCCATTTTTTTTATGCGTCTACAAACAGTGGGCCGGGACAAACTCAGCTTCTGGTACAAATGAACTGACTTTGAGCCAACTTTTCAGCAGCTTTAACAAGTAGGTCCTTGCCCATGCCCCATCGTCATACCGCTTAAGCTTTTTAGCAACCAATTCCGATACTTCATAGCTCACGGTGAGCACATCGTCATTTGTACTACAAAAGGAAGTCATGACACTTTGTTGCGCGTACAGATCTTTCTTAAATTCATTTATTTTCATTTTTCTGATCTCTCCATCCAAGTTTTTAAGCTCAGGGATGGTTGGTCTCGTAGTGACGGTTTAAATTTTCTTTTTTCATAACTGCTAGTGACCTTTTGCACTTTAAACAACACGGTTTTCCTGCTTCTTTGATAAAGAAGAACATGTCAGTCCATTCTTTTTGAAAAAATCTTCTTTTATCTACAATCTTTCTTTTCTTTGCTGAAGACATCGAAGTAAAAGGCAATTTTTGGTTAAAAAAGCAGAATGACGAATAACAACTTAATAAACCTGTAAAAAACCGCTAGCTTACATATTTACGATGTACGGCAAGCTAAGCTCACACTCAAATAGTTACTACTGCATTGTACTAAAGCAGCAACAGGCTCATGGTATTAAATTATTATTATTATTATTAGTTTATTGCACAACAATTAATAAACAGTTGAATCCTGAATTAAAAAATTTACCTTATTCAAATACAATCATATGAAACATAAATTACAAATTAACAAAAGCACCCAATATTAACTCCGTATTAACTACGGTAAAACATGCTTTTATAACTTGCTATGCTTTTCGCTACTACTGGAATGATTATAAAAAGACAAGCGAAAAGGAAACCATTATCTCCGATTCTCGGAAGCTAATGAAGAGTGAACTAAGGTTTTTGTGCGTATTGTAAATTCCTTATCAATAAGTCACGGGCGGAGAAACTGCAACAACAACGTTTACATTTCATGATTGATGGTTACTGTATGGATTTACACAACAGTTTGTATGATTCCTGTGTGATATGCGTGTTATTCAATCCGGCTATCAGCTTTTAATATTGCATCCCAAAGAGTAGAAGCGGGTCAAAGAAACTTCAAGACTGCCTTGGTCTCGCCCGAATGCTTCGCGGGCCACACAAAATTCTTTCGCGGGCCAGAAATAGCCCGCGGGCCACGTGTTCGTCACCTCTGGTTTAAACTATCACCCATGCCTAGAAAAACTCAGAAAGAAAAATTAGCTTATAAAGCAAAAAGAGCACGCATTATCGACCTTTATAATGCAGATGGTGATTGGCGCCGTTTGGCAATGGAGCTAAATGTTCCGAAGTCTACTGCTTACAGATGGGTCAAGAAAGGTGATGAAATTGATGGACGTGGCGGGCGTTATAATCAAAAAATTACTGCAGAGCACAAAGATGCAATGTGTAATTATATTGAAAATAACCCGAGGATCACCTTGGCTCAGATTGTATAGAAAGGTTGCATCTTGATTATGGTTTGAAAACATCTAAGACAACTGTTTTCAGGCACTTAGACATGTCTCTTTATACCTTAAAAGGCGTAAGATATGAACCAGAAAGTTAATTAAATTTAATTAAATTTAATTAAATTTATTTTAAAAAATTCTCTTTTAATTTTTTACTATCCTCATTTAGTTTGTTGCTATTCTCATTTAGTTTGTTACTATTCTCATTTAGTATGAAAAATGGTATAGTATTGCAAAAAATTTACTTATTAAACTAATTTTAAATGTATTTTGCACCAAAATTTAGTCTTAATTATACCACTGCAATTCTGGCAGAAAAAATCCTATTTTGGATAAAAAAAATGCCGCTGCACACATTATGCATTTGACGCACGGGACAAAAGAAGCTTTTAATGCATAGAACTAAGCTTTTTAACTGAACTTGAATAAGCTGTTTGACGCAGAGTCGCTGGGCACAAAATACATCATGTCAATTAAAATTTCATTTGGAATTTCAAAACTTTTTTAAGAATTATTTAAAATAACAAGTTTATGATTAAAACACAATAAACTTTTCCTACTAAAGAAAACCTCTACAAAATTAAACCAAAACAATATACTATGATAAAAAACTTAAATTAAACCAACTTCCGGATCGATATTAATGCAATGTCAGACGTCATTTTGAAGCAAATTTCATGCACGTCCAAATTCCGTTTTCATTATATGACAACACCATAATCAATTTAATTATGATTTTATCAACTATTATAGTTATCTACTTACTTTTTTTACTTATTATTTGTATATATTTCTAATTTTTAAGTAAGCGTCTATGTAGTTTTGTAATATTTTCAAATATTTTTTAAAAATACTGGGATGATTTATATATAAATTTAATATATAGGTAGCTGAATCAAATATATGATGAATTTATTTATTTAACTCTGTTATTTTATATTTGGATTAATGTTTTTAGAATGTATTCTAAAGGAAAACTTAAAGGACTACTCCATGAAAGTATTTAGGGGAAGGTGGGCAATATGGCACCATGAGGCAAAACGGAACATTTAAATAAATGTGTAAAAAAGGAATACAGCCACCTATTGACTATGATTACATAATCAGCCATTGAACCATTGTTATTCCAGCAATTTTGTTTGAACGCAAAACTTATACCGACGAACTGAGAACGATCAGAACAATTTTGACCTACTTGATCTAAAAAGAGCATATTTTAATAAGTGAGTAGTTTGCTTTATGGTTATGGAGTTAAAATATTGGACTTCATGTTTTTAAGAGTAATACCGTAGGCTATTCTTCGGGTGGTTTTGAATTTATCAGGTTTGATAATAATATCTGTCATAAGATGACATGTTAAAACTAGGTAATGGGGCAAAATGATCCAGCTATGAGTGGGGCAAAACAGACCAAAGTTTGATTTTACCCCACACAAACTGCTGTTTGGTATAAAGGCTCATTATCAATATTTCTCTTCATGAACTGCATCAAGGTAGTATAACAACTTTTATTTATAAAAATTAATGTTTTTCATACTGATACAGCTTTTCTATAACCTATCAATAAGGTAGGCTAATCCTATAATAGTCTACCGATATTAGCAGGCCTTGTCTAAGGGTAAATTTGTTAATTGCATGTCTAAACTCGAACTGGTTCTCATTCAGCTATACCAATAAGAATATTGGCTTTCTGCCGTACGAATAAGAAACTTCAAATTAGCTAAATTCTGCTATTAGTATCCACATTTGAATTTATTTTTTATTTGTTAATTCAACCTTTTTACAATTTTAATAGTTGCATGAAAATTGCTGTAGGCTACCATGGTTCGAAATTACAAGCGCAAAACAAATCGACAGGCATGGAGTAAAGACTCCATGAAAAAAGCATTACATGCACTGGAAAATGGAACCTTTTTAAGAACAGCATCAAAAGAATTTCAGATACCGAAAACAACTCTTCGAAGAAGATTTAAAGACCAAAACAAACATGCCAAAAACCATACAAAAATCCTTGGTAACTACAAGGTAAACTTGATTTAAAATTTTTAATAAACCTTTAAACCTTTTAAGAAAAATCATAATCTGGTTTATAAATACAGCTCATTAAAATAACATTAAAAAGGTATAAAAGATTAGTTAGGCTTAAGTATTTTTAACCAGTAGAAACCTGTAAAATGCCCTCATTTATATGCAATTGTTTATATTTTAGACCATATTTTCACCAACAATGGAAAAAGAGTTGGTAGAGTATTAGTTGTCTTGGAAGAGCATGATGTTTGGTTTGACAACTAATGATGTCAGAAATCTTGCGTTTCAGCTAGCAGAAAAAAATAATTTACCAAATTCTTTCAATAAAGCTAAAAGAAAAGCAGGTAAAGATTGGCTGCAAGGGTTTATGCACCAGCACAAAAAACTATCTTTAAGACAACCAGAAGCTACTTTCGCTGCTAGAGCTAAGTCTTTAAATCCCCAAACAGTCAATGAATTTTTTGACCTATTTGAAGCAGTGATGGATAAATATAAGTTTCCTCCACAGCGAATTTTTAACTGTGATCAAACTGGCATCACTACGGTGCAAGGCAAGCCTCATATTATCAGAAGTACTAACCTTTACTATGATCAGAAGCTTGAAAAATAGCTTCGTAATCATTCTGGTCGGGTGGTAACTACTTTTCAAGTAGCCGAATTATTTGGAATAGCTTACACTAAAGCAGCCACAGCACAAACAGCTATAAACGAATTTAAGAAAACTGGATTGTTTCCAACAAATAGAGACATATTTGAGCCACACGATTTTGCTCCATGCCAGCCAACAAACATCGATTCTGGAAAGAATGACCAACTAAATAAATCAGCTTTTGTAACTGAAATTTTAATTGACTTACCATCAAATAAGTTTGCAGATAAATCTGATTCTCAATTACTCACACTAATGCAAACGCCACAAAGCCAACCAATTTCTACACAAGAAAGCAACCAAGCTGGTCGTGAAAACAAAACAATGGCATGTTATCCAAATGCTTGCCATACCCACTCTCCCGTTGCATCGACGTACATATCACCATATGCAATTGCACCTCCTCCAAAAGCATCTACAAGACCTCGTAGAAAGCCAAAAACACGACGTGGATTTGCTGCTGTTTTAACAAGTAGTCCTTATAAAGCTCACCTACATAACATTAAAAAGGCAAAAGCAAAAGACATAGATATAAAGTGTAAAAAACTAACGACATTAAAAAAACCAAAGTTACAGAGCAAGCTTGTCCACAAACAACAACTTTTAACAAAATTTTGACTACAACATATTCAAAGCAAGAAGAGGATGCCCAATGCATCTATTGCTGGGAAAAGTGGAGTGAGACCAGTCATGACGGTATGATACAATGTACTATATGCTTGAATTGGGCTCACTTTAAGTGCGCAGGTATAGAAGATGACCTTGAATTTGTTTGTGATCTATGTTAAATGACCAACAAATTTTTTACAGGCCTGCTTGTAAACTAAATTTTTACTACTGCCTTGTATGCAACTGTAGTATTAAAGTAGGCCTAACGTTACTGGAAATTATGTTCTTTTTTATTGTTTTGTTAAGATTTATTGTACATCAAATATTCAAAACACATCACGTGTCTTTTATCTTGCCTAACTATGTATCCACCTCATAATATTTCTCGAAAAAATATGTCGGGCCAAGATGGACAATCCGGTCCATATTACCCCTATAGGGCTGTAGAAAATTACCAACGCACGTGTTTGCTTTATTTCCCTTTGAGTTTCTGTTCATAATTTGCGCTTGCACTCGCTGCCAGCGCCTTTTTTGTTTTACGCTTTATTTTTAGTTAATTTCATCTCGGAGCATAGTTAATGTCTGCAGCACGTTCATTTTTAGAGCTGGCTTTGTGAGTTCTAGACACACTTCTCAATTTGTGAGGCGACCAGCAGCAATTGGTGGCAGCTGGCCGAAGTCTGAGTAGGCTTAGTATATTTGAAGTACCGTGTTTGTTTTGTCACTTCTCAATTTGTGAGGCGACCAGCTGCAGTGTTTGTGAGAGGCTGGTTGAACTCTGAGTAGACTTAGTGAGTTTTTGGTAATTCCCGTTTCCCCGTGAGTTCAGCACCGACGTGAACTGCTCGGTAGGACACTATGTGTTTTCTTTTTGTGTTTAATTTTTAGTTCGTTTTTATTATTTACAGATTACCGTTTCCGTTTCTGCTTTCGCTTTTGCTTTCAACGTTTCAATTATTATTTATTTTCCATCAAAATATTTTTTGGTTATTATTGTCCTTTTATTTTGTCGAAGCCGGAAGCGCGTTAATCGACATTTCACTTTGCGGCAATTGGCAACTTCAGCGCCGTTTACCGTTACAAAAAGTAATCGAGCAATTTTGATCATTCCGTATAGTTCTTATTTTTATGATAATGTCGTTGGGTGACCCAAATGAAGTTTACAAGGCTCTGCAAAATTTGTATGTTAGAGAAGAGAGTTTAATGATGAAGCCCGAGGGTTATAAACCGCTGTTAACTCTTTTATCTGATATTCGTCAATGCTTTGAAATTTGACTAATTTGTTAGAAGCTCTTGATGAACAAGAAGCCTCGAATTTAAATTTTTGTAAGAACAGCATTGTTGTAGAGAAACAGCAGTTTGAAGAGCATGTTTAACGCGGGATAAAAGATACTGAGGATAAGTTAAGCAAAGAGAGTCGCGCTTTTTCGCATGAATGCTCCTCGGTAAGAACTGGCAGTCAATCTACCTCTAGTTCGATTCGTAGTGAGAAACAAAGATCACTTGTAAAATTAGAAATTGCCACGGCAGCTGTCCAGCAAGAAAGTGCCAGAGTTTACGAAACGAGACAAAAAACTAGAGAAAGAGCTGAAGAGATGAAAAGAAAGCTTATGCGAGAAGCCGAAGAAGCAAGAAAAAGGGCCAAGCAAGAAGCCGAAGAAGCTAGGAAAAAAGTTGGCAGAGAAGCAGAAGAAAACTATACATTGCCTGTAATTTAGAAAAAGCACAGCTAAAAAACAATTATTTATTGACCACGCTGCCGACCCGTGAAGCACAAACTCATTTTAAATAAAAGCGAGAATTTATTGAAGTTCAATCACTTGCTGGATTAAATGGAGCATGACCATTGACCAATGTTATCTTTTTTTTTCTGCCAGACTTCTCGACTCAGGTTTTTACCCATCCTGTCAACAAATATGTTTTTCATTTCTTCTGTTTTGCGTTAACATTCGCCAGCACCTGCTGCTATGTCGTATATTTTTAATTGTATGTGCATGACCGCAGGTTGCACACTGTTGCTCTAAATCAGTGTTTCTCAAAGTGAGCCACTTGGCTTCCTAAGGAGGAATTTGAAATCTCCGAGGAGGAAAAATCATAAGGGGAGGAATTAGGGAGGAATTTGAAAATTTTACGACAATGTAAGTAAGGCAAAAAATTGGTGCTTCAAAGCGAAGGGTTTTTTTAGAATTACTACGTTTTAGGGATGAAAATGTCAGCAGTGTAGTTGAGTGGTTAGAGCTCTGTGATTGTGATCAACATGGTCTCAGTTCAAAACCTACTCGCACTATTTCGTTGTGTTCTTGGGAAAGACACTTACGGCACTTTCCTTTGCTTGACAGTCTTGGCAAGCTTTTCCAAATTTCAGTCATTATCTCTGTATAAATAAAACAAAATAAAAAAATTTCAGACAGACAGCAATATCTGGGCATCTCCAGAAACAGGTTGGGTTAATTGGTTGCCCTATCTATTGTGTTGTGATGCTTTCTGTGAGTCAAGATAAATATAGAGATGAAATAAAATAAAATAATTGAGAAATCTGAGAAAGATTCAAAATTGAATGTTAATTTTTGAACTTTCTGGGATAACTGGAATTTGGGTCACAAATTTGGATGAAGATAAAAAAATTCATCACTTTGATCATCGAGGTATTCTTTTTTAGAGAGAAAAATGGTGGTACCCAAGTCCTAAAAGGGAGGAATATAGCAAAAACTTTTGAGAACCACTGCTCTAAATAGTTGTTTCCAACTTTTTTAGTCGATGACCTGCTTTCCAAATATTGTACAACCAATTTCCGTAAAGGCAGCGCAAAAACTTTTGTTGAAATTGAGACTTTTATCATAATTATATTGACACTAGATGCTCGCGGACCGCCTACAACCATTTGGTGGATTTCCGGTTGCAAACCATTGCTAAAACAAAAAAATAACTGTTTCAATATACGTGTATTATGCTTTATTTGCAACACTTGTAGACCTGGCGACATTGCTTTAATGCCCGGACTCGAGACGCAGCGGTCCGAGACCGAAAATCAACGGCAATCAGCCTGCATTATTACTAGAGCAAGTCAGAGGCCCTTTGGTTGACTTGGATCAATTTGTTATTTCAAATAAAAAGTGAAATAATTTTAAAAAAATGATTTTTTATATAACAAAGCAAAAATTACCAAGTATTTCAATTTTAAAATTTATTAATCGAAATCACTTAACAAAACTCATTATTTCAAAACAAATAGAAACAGCATAAATATAAAAACACAGCTCAGTTTTATGTTTATCAATGTGAATATTATTCATGAGTCGTAACTGTCGTCACAATCCACAATCCACATCGTAACTGTCTCCAATCGACACTGTCGTTATGTCGTCATCATGTGAAGAACTTTAATGAAATCCAAGAATCAACTCTTCGACTTTATCTCGGAGTAGTTCTACAACATTATCCAATCCTTCATATGACTCACGTTTAACTTTCCCCCACAACTTCTTCATCTAAGATATTTTTTTGAATTCCAGAATGAAGCAACTCAAATACCCATGACTCGAATATATTTAAACAAATATGTAATCATACAATAATTAACAAATTTAATTGTGAACATTGAATTTTCAAAACTCGAAACTTTGAACGCGCTTGCATGTTTATAACTAAGTTTTAATTAATACAATTAAGTATAATTAACATTATAAAAATATTAAACTACTTCAAATGTTAAATCATGAAATTATATTAAATTGCTCATTGTAATAATTAATTAAATATTTATATGAAAACTATTAAGTTAAAAAAATATTTTAATTAATAATGAAGTGACACAAATATTTCAGTTGAACAATTCAAATTAAAGTGTACTATTTTATTATAATTATTAAAAATGTTTAAACAATTAATAAAAAGATATTTTAATTTTTTACAACACATTACAACATAATATTCAACTAGCTTTATTCCTTAAAATTGATTTTACAACTCACGTGATGATTCGACATTACCAGTGCATCGGCCAACGATTTTATTCCCTTCTTTGTAACGTCACAATATCCAATACGAACCTCATCAATTAGATGAATACATTTGGAGAGCTCAATGACTCCCTCGTCCTCGATACTGTCATCGCCAAAATTTAATACTTTGATCTATAAATATTAATGATTAATAGTTGACAACTTTATAAAATATAAAACTATTTTAACTTAAATCACGAAATTATAGCAAATTGTTCATGGTAATAATTAATTAAATATTTATATGAAAACTATCAATTTAAAATAATATTTAAATTAACAGTGAAATGACACAAATATAATCAGTTAAACAATTCAAATTAAAGTGTACTATTTTATTATAAGTATTAAAAATGTTTAAACAATTAATAAAAAGATATTCTAATTCTTATAACATATTACAACGTAATATTTAACCAACTTCATTCATTAAAATCAATTTTACAACTCACGTGATGATTCGACGTCACCAGTGCATCGGCCAACGATTTTATTCCCTTCTTTGTAACGTCACAATATCCCATACAAACCTCATCAATTAGATGAATACATTTGGAGAGCTCAATGACTCCCTCGTTTCCGATATTGTTACCGCCAAAATTTAATACTTTGATCTATAAATATCAATGATTAATAGTTGACAAAACTATTTTAAATCTTAAATCATGAAATTATATTAAATCGTTCATGATAATAATTAATTAAACATTTATATGAAAACAATCAAGTTAAAAAATATTTAAATTAACAGTGAAATGACACAAATATAATCAGTTGAACAATTCAAATTAAATTGTAATATTCTATTATCTTCTTTTTCTTCTCATTTCGGCCTTTCCCTTCAGTCAGGGATGGCCACAGCGTATCATCATTCTTCAAACCTTTCTGTCTTCAACATCCGTCACCTTTGCACCAACTTCCCCCATATCTTCTTTCACAACATTTAAAAATTTTCTCTTTGGTCTCCCTCTTCTTCTCTTTCCTGGTAACTCCATTTCCATCATCTTTCTTCCTACATACGCTTGGTCTCTCCTCATGACATGTCCATACCACCTCAGCCTGCCCTCCTCATCTTCATTCCTAACCGTTCTACCTTAACGGTACTCCTGACGTACTCGTTTCTAATCTTGTCTTTTCTCGTCACTCCCATAGCAATCCTCAACATTTTCATCTTTGCGACTTCCATCTCTTCTACTTGTTTCTTTGTGACTGCCACTGTCTCAAGTCCATACACCATTGCTGGTCTTACCACTGAACTGTACACTTTTCCTTTCACTCTAGCTGGTAACCTCCTGTCGCAGATTACTCCCGATAATCTTCTCCATCCGTTCCATCCTGCCTGCACTCTCTTCTTTACCTCCCTCTTACAACCACCACTTTCTTGCACCGTTGATCCCAAATACTTAAATTCCTTTACTCTTGGAACTTTTGTATCCTCCATCTTCACTGTTTCAAAGTGTACTACTTTATTATAGTTGTGACAGAATGTCCTTATTTTAGTTAAATTCCGTTACCGGAAGAAATAATAGACTCAAATGTCTAGAATTTTCAAATCCGGTCGATTGTAATTACGTCAAATAGGACAATTAAGAGGCAGTGGTGGATATTGGGTGAGGCGAATGAGGCAGTCGCCTCAGGCCCTCCCTCGAAAATAGCACATACAGTTTCACTCCGCTGCAGATGTTTGTTTAGAGTGTAAAGAACGATTCTGAGTGAAGACCTTTATTTATTTTTTTTTTTAGAGAACACCCTGATTTTGGGAGAAAAATGGAGAAATCAGAGATGAAATCGAAGTGAAGACCTTTTTTTTTAGAGGACACCATAAGTTTCAGAGAAAAATATGCAAGCCAAGATCAAAGCTCTTTTTTTCCTCAGACAACATCAATTTTTGAAAATTCTTGCCTCGGGCCCCTAAATTGGAATATCCACCACTGTTAAGAGGGAAGACTTTTTTTATAGATCACCATAATTTTGGGCTTGAATGGGAAAATTTTCTGGCTGCTGTAAAGTGAAGACTTTTCTTTTTTTTTAAAGATCACCTTGATTTTCCGATAAATTGAGAAAATTTGTATCTGATTCAAAGTGAAGACCTTTTTTTTTCAGAGATCACCATGATTTTGGGCATGAATTGGGGGAAAATTAGTGGCTGATTTTAACTGAAAGAGAAACGTCACAAAATTTTGGGGGTACATGCAAACCTGCTACAGTGTCCAAAGGGTACCGATCAACTAAAAGTTTGGGAAACCCTGGTTTAAACAATTAATAAAAAGATATTCTAATTTTTTATAACATATTACAACATCATATTCAACCAGCTTTATTCCTTAGAATCGATTTTACAACTCACGAGAATTTACTGCCGCCCTTCAACATTTAAAACCAGGTAAAGCTCCGGGACCTGATTTCATCTGCCCAGAGATTATACTCCATGCTGAAGTTGCTTTGAAGTCCTGGTTACGTGACTTCCTCTCTTTCTGTTTGCGCCGACTCAAAAGAGAAGAGCTCTTGTAGTTGCGATCCCAAAGCCAACAAGCCCGTGGGGGACCCAACGAGTCATCGACAGATATCTCTGCTCTGTGTCCCCTACAAGATCCTCGAGAGGCTTATCTACCGTTGAACCATTAATCGATCCACTGCTCCCTAAAGAGCAGGCTGTGGTCCGAAGTCAACCGTAGATCAAGTTATTCTGCTAACCCAGAACATCGAGGATTTTTTTGAGGCTAAAAAGAAGGCCGGTGCCGTATTTATCGATCTGACAGCTGCTTATGACACTGTCTGGCACCGTGGCCTTACCTGCAAGCTGCTGAGACTTCTTCCGGATAAGCACATGGTCAAAATGATTATGGAGCTTGTCCAAAATCGAAGTTTCACCCTTACCACCGGTGACAGCAAGCAAAGCAGGCTACGCCGTCTTAAAAACGGCGTTCCTCAGGGATCGGTCTTGGCTCCCCTCCTATTTAACATCTATACGCACGATCTTCCTTCCATGATTTCCAGAAAGTTTGCTTATGCTGATGATCTAGCACTGTTGCACTCTTCTGGAAACTGGAAGGACTTGGAGGGGACTTTAAGCCAAGACATGTCTACACTTTCAGCGTATCTCCAGACTTGGAGGTTGAAGCTCAGTCACACTAAGACGGTGACGACAGCCTTTCACTTAAATAACCGAGGCTCCACGTGAGCTAAAGGTCTACAACAATGATAGACTTTTACCGTTCTGTCCAACCCCTACTTATCTCGGGGTAAAAATGGACGGATCGCTCACGTTTCGTCACCATCTAGTGGCATTGCGCAAAAAACTATCCTCTCGTGTCACACTGCTGAGGCGACTCGTGGGCTCGGGATGGGGTGCTGATGCTAAAATACTTCGCATAGCCACCTTGCCTCTAGTCTACTCAACAGCTGAGTACTGTGCGCCAGTCTGGTGTCGCAGTGCTCATACTCGTCTCATCGACAGTGTCTTGAATGACGCCTTGCGCATAGTTAATGGATGCCTGCGTCCCACTCCAACGGACCACCTACCTGTACTCTCAGGCATCCAGCCACCTGAGCTTCGACGACTGGGAGCGACACTCTTCTTGGCTCATCGTGGATCTCTGGACCCCGATCATATCTTGTATGGTCTTTTGAGTGGATCCTCAGACACTCGCCAAGTGAGACTAAGATCCAGACGCCCTTTGTGCCAGCTGCGCGGAATCTTTTGGACAACCTTGCCCGACTTGGCATCCGCGCTTCTGAATGGACAAATTACAAATGGAAAACGGAGTACTGTGAAAATGCTTCCAGGCTCCGTGCTTTTGTGCCCCGGACCGGTGCTAGGCCTGTTGGGATGGGCTTACCCCGAGCAGCTTGGGTTAAGCTCAACCGCCTGCGGACTGGTGTTGGGCGATTCCATTCGTCCATGCACAAATGGGGTCTCGCTCCTTCACCGAATTGCGAGTGTGGCGCCTCTGAGCAAACCGCAGACCATGTACTAACAGCGTGCCCTATACATCGGGCACCACATGGAGCACGAGGTCTGACGGTTTTGGATGACGAAACTTGATGCTGGCTTAATAACACCACTGCCAGCATCTGATTCAGGCAGTGCAGCAGCCTGGGGTAGTAAAAGGACAAACCCTCGGCCCCACTCCTGTTTTTGTCTGACCTGGAGTGGATAGCCTTCAAACGACAACGACGACTAAAGTGTAATATTTTATTATAATTATTAAAAATGTTTAAACAATTAATAAAAAGATATTTTAATTTTTATAACATATTACAACATCATATTCAACCAACTTTATTCTTTAAATTCAATTTCACACTCACGCGATGATTCGACGTCACCAGTGCATCGGCCAACGATTTTATTCCCTTCTTTGTGACGTCACAATTATAAACATAAACCTCATCAATTAGATGAATACATTTGGAGAGCTCAATCACTCCCAACTCTCCGATATTGTTATGATCTAGATCTAATACTTTGATCTATAAATATTAATGATTAATAGTTGACAAGTTTATAAAATATAAAATTATTTCAAATCTTAAATCATGAAATTATATTAAATTGTTTATGGTAATAATTAATTAAATATTTATATGAAAACTATCAAGTTAAAAAAATATTTAAATTAACAGTGAAATGACACAAATACAACCAGTTGAAAAATTCAAATTAAAGTGTAATATTTTATTATAATTATTAAAAATGTTTAAACAATTAATAAAAAGATATTCTAATTCTTATAACATATTACAACATAATATTCAACCAACTTTATTCTTTAAATTCAATTTCACAACTCACATGATGATTCGATGTCACCAGTGCATCGGCCAACAATTTCACTCCATCCTTTGTGAAGTCACTGTTGCGACGGATGATGCGCCAAGCTGTGAGGTCCCGTCAAGACGGCGAACAATAAAACCTCCAGCTTGGCAAAAGGACTATTATATGTTTTAAATTTGTTTTTGTTTCCGTTAAAACTTCACTTTACCGTTTTTTGTTGGATTTGAACTCGCGTCGCTAATTCTTTTACTCAGTTAATCATTATTGTAATTTGTTTTCTTTCTGTTCGTTCTCTCGCGGCGCGTCATTATTGCAATTTGTTTTCTTTCTGTTCGTTCTCTCGCGGCGCGAATTTTGTTCTTAAAAAGCTTTGTTTCCTTCTGTTTATAGCGCCAGAGTTCTTTCATCCATTTTTACTTGGTCAATTTTAGCTTAGCTAGTTTAGGGTTAGGTTAGTGTTTGTTTATACGCTGATTTAGCTAGAGTAGGATTAGGTATGTTTTGTAATACTGTTTGCATTTGTTTTTCCATTAATCTTTTGTATTTATTTTTTTCTATTTGAATAAGGTCTAGATCATTGCTTAAATCTAGTTAAATTGTAAAATCTGATTTCAAATAGTTTCCTGGCTAAAGATTTGTATAACCTAAATTGTTTTATTCATACGCATTTTGAAACACTGATTAAATCCTTTTGATACAAAACAATTTGAATTTCGAATACCTGACTGCGCAGGATTAGACGAGACTTTCCCCTCGTCCGTAGAAACAATACAAAACAATTTGGTTTTGTTAATTGAGTTTGTTAATTGACAATACAAAACAATTTGGTTTTGTTAATTGAGTTTTGTTAATTGACAACACAAAACAATTTAAAGTTTGCTGCTGAAATTGAGTTTATTGATAAGTTTGTCGTTATGGATTCTGCTAATAAAGAAGGAACTGGAACTTCCAATAAAAGCGAGTTTTTACTGATGTTTCAAATGATGCAAGAGCAACAGCGACAGTATCAAGAGCAACAGCGACAGTATCAGGAACAACAGCAACAGCATCATGAAGCTGCCGAACGACGATTTAAATTAGAATTGGAGGAAATTCGTCAGAGGGCCAATGAGAGCGATTTGATATGGTTCGTTTCATGGCTGATCTGGATAGAATTGGAGGAGGAGATACGTAGAAATAGTCACAATCAATTAGATGAATAAATTTGGCGAGCTCTAACACTCCCTCGTCTCCGATATAGTTTCCACCAAAATGTAATATTTTGACCTATAAAATAGTCGACAACTTTATAAAACATAAAATTATTTTATTTTTTATAAAGATAAAATCATGAAATTATATTAAATTGCTCAATGTAACAATTAATTAAGTATTTATATGAAAATAATCAAGTTAAAAAAATATTTAAATTAACAGTCAAATGACACAAACATAACAAGTTGAACAATTCAAATTAAAGTGTACTATTTTTGAAAAATCTTACCTAAAACCAAGTTAATTCAATATTGTTATAACCAACAAATTTGTTTTTATTAAACTAAATATTTGATTCTGTAAAATAAACACATCACAACAATCTAAAACACATATATAAACTCGGTTTCTTGGATTAAAACCAAGAAACTTTTTACAGCTAAACGAAATTTCTAGTAGCCGCGGAAGTTCTAATCAACATAAATTGTTGCCAATTAAGTCAAACAAAGCGAGGAATGAAGCAGATCAAGTTGTTGTTCTGGAAAAGACACTGAAAACAAAAATGAACAAAAAAAGAAAAGGTCAAAGTTCACCGATAAAACGCGCCATTGTCAAGCATAGAATTCCCCGCGCTTATTACAATCAATAGCGAGCAACATCAAGCATAAAAATTGCTATGGAAAGCAGCCATATTGGATTGTGAATTTATTTATTTACATTATTAAATAAAGAAAATACAAAAACACCCCTGGTAAGGTTTTGTAATGAATAAACTAAATAATAATCGTTATTAAATTATTTAGTCAGTGTTTACAATATTAGTGTCTCTAAAATCATGAAAGACTCTTCATTATAAAACCTGATGAGGGCTAACTTAGCCAAATACGTTTGTTTTCTTTTATCTTGTTTTAATAATGTAAATGAATAAATTCAGAAATGCTAAATTAATATGGCTGCTTTCCATAGCAATTTATTGGTAATGAAAGTAACTTCTTTCCCAAAGCAACATCAAGCACTTTATTGTTTAAATCTACAGATTTTTTAAGATATGTTAAAATTGGTGTTGCATGTCATTATATACAACTGCATATTAAAAATTACAACTTTGTCTAAAATGCATTGAAACAAATAAACTTTAGCCGCGATCACGTAACCGATCATAAGAGCATGTTGTTGGAAGAGTGCAATAATAAGCTGTAACCACTGGAGCCAGAGTGGTGAGAGCAAAGTTGACAGTTAAAAAGCCAGCTACTAAAGCGCGCCTTAAAAAAAAATGTGTTGGTATTTTATCCTTTTGAAAGTTGCTGTGATGACAAAAAGTTTGAAGTGTTTTATTCGCATCGCCTTCAATTCAATGTTTAAAAGTCAGAAAATATTAATTTCCTTTTCCTCGACAGTGGCGTATGCAAAAATTTGTAAAGGTGGCTGCCTTTAAATAAGGAAAAACACTCTTTACATAATATTGAAGTCTAAAAGTTGATTGCTTATTTTTGAAAGTCAAACGAAGACTAAGATAAACTCTTTTTGCTTTTCATTTTCAAGTGAAGACATTTTTTAAAATTTTCATTTGACTTTTGAAGACTGTTGTTTTAAGAGCATTTGCCAGGTTGTTATGCCATTGCACAAAAAGGCGTTTGATTCCCAAAACTTCAATGCTGTTCTTAAAAACAATTATTTTTGCAAATATCAGATCCGATAAGCCAGGGGCGAGGAACCAGATTGGAGTCACGGGTCACATCCCGAAATTAAAAATTAGATGCAGGCCGCATAAAATTCAGGGGTAAAATATACATCTTTGCCAAATTTTATTGACGGTTGGTCAAAGTCTGATCATGAAGCATTACTAAAGTTATCACATAATGCGACATATTTTCGTCCCAAAACAGAAAAAAAGTCATCATTTATAACAACCTAACCATTTATAAATTCATCTTTATTTTTCAAAACTATTTTTGTGTTTTCTAAAAACAAAACAAAAAAACGGAGCTCACCGGCTGCGAAGCGGTTATCCTAAGACTTTTTTTATAGATAGGCTTCTTGTCAGTGACGCACTTGTGAATTAAAAAATCTTGTTGGCCCCATTTGGCCCGTGGGCCACAGGTTCGCCACCCCTCCCCATCACAGGTTATAGTATAACCAACCGTACTGATTTCTCAAGAAAATAAGCTTAATGATAATACAAGTGTTTTGAAAATATAAAAGCGATTTTGGTTGTCACTATAAGACGCTATTTCGGTATTAGTGCTCTTATTTATCACGCTCTGTTAGTAACGTTGCTTTAAATTGTGCTCCTCCTGCATGCGCACGGTAGTACGGAACCATATTTTTAGAATATAATAAAACATTATCAAGTAACAACACCCAAGTGAATTTTCATTCATTGAGGCATGTTCAAAACCATTTGGTTGCAATTTTAGAAGTTAAACCTAAGTTCTAAAAGTCAATACCTAAACTAAAGTTTTGTGACACAAAAGTAATTAATCTACTTTTCTGAAAATGTAATTAACATACTTTTTTAAACGAAGTTGAACATCGTGGATCAGAAAAAAATTCCTTCCAGCAGTTTCCGTAAAAATTATTACCTGTTAAGCTATTTAATGTGATCAGTTGTTGCTTTTTATTGCAGACGTAATAGAATGATGCAAAGTCACTAGGAAGCATTCGACATTTCACGTCAACTTCATCGCTCAAACGAGAAGCAAGTTGATTGGTGAAATCATCGTTCTGCAACTCATACGCCCAATTAAAGTAACTAACAACTTCATCATCAATTTCCGTATAAGTTGCATCTTTAGGTAATTTTTGCAGCAATTCCAGTTTATTTTGAGGAAATATACATGATTGGATGCATTCTTTTAACTTGCCAAATGTTTCTTGATTGCACAAACCGAACAAAAATTTTGTTACCATCTCGAATCTGCTGCTGGATAAATTGTAGTCTGGATTACTTGAATTAAAAATCAAATTTTCAAACTCATTTAATGAACTGAAAAGTAAAACATGCACAGCAACTAAAAATTCTTGCAAGATTAAATGCGAGAAATATGATGTTAGTTGAGGATTTCCTCCAAACAATTGCAACTTTTGATTTTTTGCGACAAAAACAAACAAATTGCTAATATCATTGTTACTCAATTTAGAATCAGTTAGATCTTTGTTTTGAAAATTTATTTTTTTAACTTTAAATCCATTCCATGCTAATTCAGCAATATTCCTTGCTTTAAATTCTCCATGATGATTTGGACTGTTAACGAATAAAACAAAAACAAACGTTAAGATGCCAGTCATGTTATGTGGAACACTGCTCGAATCTTGCAGAAGAACTTCATTGATAGCATAACAGCTCAATATACAATTAATGGGAATATATGAAAAGGATAAAATTTCTGGATGGTTTTGGATATAGTTGTAAACTCGGTCTTTATTCTCACCACAGATATCCTCGCAGATTTGCTCTTGTGATTCCTTATCCAGACCAAGGATATTTACACGAAAACGTGGCCTAAATTTATCCACTAGTTTCAACATTTGACGTGGCCTTGAAAATACTAACTTTTTTGCATTCTCCAGAATTGTACCCTGCAATATATTCATAATAAAAACTTCAGCTGTTGCTTCATCAGTAATGGAGACTTTGTGGTGGTTTCTGGTGAAATCAATCTTAGCCTCATCAAGACCATCCATAATGATGATCATCTTGTTAGAATCTTGAATCTGTTTTAGAACTGCATCTCGACGTTGCTCATCTTTCATCCAATCACTAGTTAAAGTGGGCGATAAAAACTTAAGCAAGTTTGTTTTATCATTGTAATTGATATTCCGAAACTCAAAATAGAATATTGAATCGACTCCATACAAATTTTCCTCTCCTACAACCCTGCTAAGTATTGTCTTTGCCAGAGTTGACTTTCCACATCCTGCTTGGCCGAGAATTCCAACAACATTTGAATGAACTTGAATAAAGTGTTCTTTCGCTTTTGGATTGCCGAATTTTTTTTTGTTTGATTCATATTCAGCAAGCTCTTTTGCTTTGACAAACAGTTGTTCAACTTCAACATCGCCGACTGGTGGTTTACTAAACAATTCTGCTCGTTCGCCTCTATGGTGGAAATAATATTCATCTTTGTTTTTTTGATCAGCATTTGTTATTTGCAATGAAGCGATTTTTACAACGCGATCGTCGCCAATCTTCACATTCTCGATTCGACAGTTTTTTTTAGCTTCCAACTTCAATTCATTGATTAAATTTTTGTCTGAAACAAAGTAAATACAGAATTAAATTTTTAGAAAATTTAATAAGTTTTTGGATTTATGTAAACCAGGTCATTAAACCTCAAAGTGGCAAGATGAAGACACTGTAAGCCACAAATATTTTCTGTTTAAATTTAGAATTGAATCGTGTTCAGTAATTTACTACTATAATAGTACAAGTGTGCTATTGAAGTAAACGATCAATGTCAGCTTAAAAACTTTTAGTGGCGTAGCCAGGAATACCTCAAAATATAAAAACTAATCTTATTTTCTAATTACTTTATTATAGAATACATCTGTTGTTATGCTTGTAATTACTTGGTGAACTTACTATTCAAATACGTATTATCTAACCTGCGTAAGATTAGCACAAGTGTGAAAATATGTGAATATTCTAAACAAATAATATTCTATAACAGCGGTTCTCATATTGTCGTCGTTGTCGTTTGAAGGCTATCCACTCCAGGTCAGACAAAAACAGGAGTGGGACTGAGGGTTTATCCTTTTTGCTACCCCAGGCTGCTGCACTGCCTGAATCAGATGCTGGCAGTGATGTTATTAAGCCAGCATCGAGTTTCGTCATCCAAAACCGTCAGACCTCGTGCTCCATGTGGTGCCCGATGTATAGGGCACGCTGTTAGTACATGGTCTGCGGTTTGCTCAGAGGCGCCACACTCGCAATTCGGTGAAGGAGCGAGACCCCATTTGTTTAAAGGTTTTGTTTAAAGGTTAAACGCATTTTAGTTTAATTTAAAGATTTCTGACGATTATTCGTTGAAAGAAATTGAAATCTTTATTTCGATAAAGAAATTAAACAATACCAGATTCTGAATACTAAATATATGCTGAGGAAAGTTATTTAAGGAAAACAAAATTAACTTGTACATGCGAAAACAGTTAAACTAAATAACAATATAACACGCAATACTGTAAATCTTGCTTTTAATAGTTAAAAGTAGCCTATTTTCGATTCGAATAGTTTTTGTGCTGTTAATTCATCTAGTGTGATGACATTATAAAAACTATTCTCTTGTTACGTCACAAACAATATTGCCATTAACATGTCGCAGTAGTTAAGATAGCTAGTAGTACAGCCTTAGTGCTTGTCGAGCCCTATCAAGCTCATTTTTCGCATTAATACGTATGAAAATAGAGAAAATAGTGAACTACACTGACAGTTATATTTTATATTATGCTTACATCTGTAGTTCTAAGCAACCTTTTGGATTGCGTATTATTTTATTGTGCATTACCAGTAAAAACTATTCAATTTTATTTTGACGTTGTATTTGTAACTGTTTCTTTTTTTGTTGTGTTTGTAACTGTTATTTTTTTCGTTGTGCTGTATTTATAAGTGCTATTCTAGCTTTAGGAGTCTATAATAAATTTGGGTACGTCACTATTTCGCGGGACCAATGCAGCGAAAAAATAAATAATTTCGATTATACATGTATATATATATTGTAATTGAATAAACTATCGCAGTTCCAAAAATTATTTAAATTTAATGTATTTATTATTTTAATTATTCTAACATTAATACTTTAACAGTCTGTTTGGCTTATTAGAGTCGTAAAGGGGGAAAAAATCTGTAAACAAATAAAAAAGCACAATCGCTTTGTGATCATTCAAGTTCAGTTTTCATTAAAAACAATCAACAAACGCCTAAAAATTCTTCGGTGCTTGCGCTTTTGCTTCGAATGGATGAATTTAGTGGATTAAAGACGGTGTTGAAATCTTTTATTTTTTTTAAAAGCATTTTTTTAGCGTTCTGTTTGTTCCAATAAACTAATTCATTATTAGGAAATACTAACAGAGTAAGCAACGGAAAAGTTTTCACATTGAAATTTAATCAAAAAAAATTTGTAACCAGTTTAACATTTCTAATCACTGCCGTATTTTTCTTGTTGTTTTGAAGTTCTTTTGCCGACTTTTTATCGCTTTGCTAAGCTTCCCTTTTGTACTTGTTTTTTAAATTTTTGATTGCTCCTTGACGAGTCTAATAGAGGAAAGTATAAAAACTAAGTAATATAAAAGCGAACTGTTCGAGCTAATAAAAAACAAATAAAATAATTTTCGTGGTTTGATAGTTGAATATAATAATCACTCTGACTTAACCGTCAAGAGGAAAGATTAACACAGTAACTTTAAAAGTTTCAACAAATAATAATTATTTTAAAAAACTCATGGTTTAATGATAACTCTTCAAGATGACCATTTAACAACGATTGTTTGCGAGACGTATCTCAATTCAAGTTTTTCGTTTTAGTACACGAAAAGCAGTCTACAATTTGTTAAAAAAGTACGTCACAATTGCCTTTATGAACATGAATCTGCTGTTTTTTCCATGATGTTTATTATCGTACAGTGAACTCGTATTTTTTAAATTGATTTTGCACGAGCAGTTCTAAGGTTTAGCATTATTTGACAGTTTAAAAAAGTTTATTTTAATAATTTATTTAAAAGGTCTTTCGATAGGATACTTTACTTTACTATTTAAATTTTAATATTTTATTTTGATCAAGTGAGCACTCTTTATTCTATGATAATACTATTGAATTTGAAGATTGGTAAAAATTACCAATAAATATTGCTTATAATTTGTTCATCCGCACTTTGATGATTCTTTTGTTCTTCGTATGGCTAATAGTACTCATGGGATACTTGGTCAATATTTAATTTCATGCTATTGCTGGATCATCGGTCCACCTTGCAAACCAGTACAGACAAACAAATTATATAATCGCAACCAAAGGTTAAACGTCTTATTCTTATACGCGTAAATAGTTAAATTTATGCAATAAATCAGCGTAGAGAGCTATCACAACTTTACCGTCTCGTTGGCAATTGTACTCTTGTCTTTTTGACTCCTTCAAATTGCCCAGCTGTTTTTTTTAAAAGAAAGGTACAGGTGAGCAGATACAGAAGCATAGGGTTAGATTTGCCCCAAAAACCTTTGAAACTCAATGAAAATATCAGATCGATTGAAGGCGAAGGCTTTTCTTCTAGTTCTTGTTTCCACATTAAATTTAAGATAAAAATCAAAATTTAGACGCCGATTGAAAGTGACGACCTTTTTTTTGGAGATCACTAGATTTTGGGACAAACATCGAGAATTTGGACGCCGATTGAAAGTAATGACTTTTTTTAGTAATCATTAGATCTCTGTGATAGAAACGGCGCAATACGAAGAGTACGCGACAATTTGGCGGCACCAATTTGGCGGGAGACAATTTGGCGGCGCAAATTTGTCGGCAAGCCAATTTGTCGGGAAAATAAATAAAAAGGATTTACTTTCACTAGCGTTGAAGCGACAGCAAAAAAGTTTTGTATGTCACAAAGGCAAATGAAAAGGCAATTGTAAATGTTCAGCTGATAAGAGCAAAAATTTTAATTTAAAGTTGTTAAATGCGTTAAATTTAGCGATGTTTCTAGCCGAATATTTATCTATTTAAATTTACAATAGCTTAATTTCGAATATTTAAATTAAAAAAGGTACTTGAATAGTTAAATTTTCGAATCACGGTCGTTTAACATACATCTATTAAAGGCCCGTTTCCACTACGAGCGTGGAAAAAAGCATTCTTTGTTTGTTTTATTGCTTTTTTGTTGCGCTCGCTTCAATTTTAACCGCTCGCTTCAATCGAAGATCAATAAAAGAGAGAAAGAATGCTCTTTTCCACGCTCGTAGTGGAAACGGGCCTTAAGGCTCGTTTCCACTACGAGCGTGGAAAAAAGCATTCTTTGTTTGTTTTATTGCTTTTTTTTTGCGCTCGCTTCAATTTTAACCGCTCGTTTCAATCGAAGATCAATAAAAGAGACAAAGAATGCTCTTTTCCACGCTCGTAGTGGAAACGGGCCTTTACAAAAATGTACAATAATGTAGCTTACTGCAAAAACAACAGGTTTGAAGTTTTACGGGCGTACGAAGTTATGACGTCATAATAAGCATTTTACTATATCAAAACAAATCTATTCTGGTCAGCACGCATAAACAGTTTTATTTTAACTATTTTTTTTTTTTTTTTTTACTTCCAACAGTTCGTTTCGTCTATAGGGCTCGTCAGAAAGCAATCCAAAATTTTAAAAACAAATGCAAAAAGTAAAGCTTAACAAAGCGATAAGTCGGCAAAAGAACTTAAAACAAAATTACGGCATTACGGCAGTGATTAAAATTGTCAAGAACCAAAACATAAGATTAGATCAAGCCGAATAGCAAAGCTTACAAAATACAGTGCGTTCAAAAAGTAACTGTGCACCTGGAATTTTAAAACAAGAACGATATCCTGTGTTCGAAAAATCAATAACAAAATATTTTGAATTGTCAATTTTATGTGAAGAACAATGACCGTCTCTTAATTTATTAAAAATAACAAAAATAGAGTCACAACAACTGCTGGAAATGCCCACCAAGTTCGTGAATACAAACGTTAATTCGACGTTTCAAGTTTTCGAACACTCGATGAATCCAGTTTCTCTGAACTTGTTCAATAACGCTCGAACTGCATTTCGATGAGGTAATGCTGTTCCGGGAAACTTTTTGGCAAATTTTTCCTTCACTGCTTTTGTGTATTCACCATTCGCACGAAAGACATGTTCAATCAAAAATATTCTCTCCTCCGTTGACAAAACCATTTTAAATTGGATTTAAATTCGCAATAAATTGACTTTCGTCAATGATTACATTGAATTAAAAAGAAAAAAGAAAAAGAAAAATTTAAAAAGTGCTCGAAAAGTGCATTTAAAAAAAATGAAAGACGAAATACGAGAAACGACCAAAAAACGCTGAAAAAGATCAAACGAAAAACGCTGAAAAAGATCAAACGAAAAACGCTGATTATCTAAAAATAAAGCAGACAATGAAAGGTGCACAGTGACTTTCTGAACGCACTGTAGTATATAAGGCGGTTACAAATCGTGTTTGATTAAATTTCAATGTGTAAAGTTTTTTTCCTTTGCTTACGCTAAAGTTTCCAAATAACGAACGAATTTATTGGAACAGAGTGCCCTAAAAATGCTTTTAAAAAAATTAAAGATTTTTATTCGTTCTATTATTCTATTGTACAAACCTGATTGAATTTTTGTATCTTTTGTTTCGACTTGTTCCCGTTGTATTATTAAACATGTTTTTGGCATTTATGGTTAGCACGTAGGTAACAAATAAGCATGGCGACTTCAAATTTGCACAACAATAATTTTGTTCAGTTATAGGCTATTACGAAAAGATTAAATAGACATTTATCCCGCCGAATTTCGTCGTTTATCTGTACCCACTATCCTAGAATCATTAATCATGATATTAGCCATAATAAATTCAAATTTGGAAACAATAGCGTAAGCAACGGAAAAAAACTTTACACATTAATATTTAATTTAAACAAATTGTAACCGCTTTAACTTTTTAATCACTGGCGTAATTTTCTTTTTATTTTAAGTTCTTTTGCCGACTTTTTATCGCTTTGTTAAGCTTTACTTTTTGCATTTGTTTTTAAAATTTTGGATTGCTTTCTGACGAGCCCTATAGACGAAACGAACTGTTGGAACTGAAAAAAAAAATAGTTAAAATAAAACTGTTTATGCGTGCTGACCAGAATAGATTTGTTTTGATATAGTAAAATGCTTATTATGACGTCATAACTTCGTACGCCCGTAAAACTTCAAACCTGTTGTTTTTGCAGTAAGCTACATTATTGTACTTTTTTGTAAAAGATGTATGTCAGGGATCACCAACGCAGTGCCCGCGGGCGACAAGGCGCCCCCAGGACCCCTTTAAGGCGCCCGCGAAGCATGCGCCAAAAATAGCACTGTTACATAAGTAAATTCTTTCTTTTCTCTGGCGCGAAGATAATTTCTCTCTCCTTTCTATGATGCCGTAGTTCAGGGCCACGCCCGAAGATAATTTCACTCTCCTTTATATGACGCTATAGTTTACGGCCACGTATAGGCTCTCCTCGTTGCTCGGAACATGCGTTGGGTATATTTAGTAGTGACCGCTGACTGCGCAGGTAGCTGGGTATACCAGTCACTAGTTAAACCGGCGTTATCGTGTTTAAATGGTATTATCGATTTGTGTTCTTTTAGCTGGGACAACTAGTGTAGGAATAGCCTAACTTTAAATTGCAGTTTAAGTGATAATTTGTAAAATAAATTGTGTATGTAAAACTAGTTATTTTTTGTTGGGTTATCACTACGGCACCTATACAAGCTTATTCGGATAGACTCTACAAGCACGGCTCATATTTCAATTCAATATGAATGTTATACACATATTTTAATTATTGCTCACATTGTGCTATTTTTATTATTATATAAAATAAAAATTATCAAGTAGAAATAATTAAAAAATTTAATTAGAAATATTTGATACCAAACTCGCGTCTTTCTAAGTCAAAGGTCAATCCTGCGGTGCCGCCTCGCTTTTTTCTGACCCATTGACCACGCAAAGTGACGAAGAGTTAGTTTGCTTGTGCTTTTGCCATAAAATTCATGGCAGAAAAGCGAAAAAGGACATACGTTTTTAACGATGGTTGGGAAGAAGAGTTCTTTTTTACGTTCTTTAAAGATAAATGTCTGTGCCTTATTTGTGGGACGACTGTTGCAGTACCAAAGCGGCACAATGTGGAAAGGTACTTCAAAACCTGTCACAGAAACTTTGATGTCAACTATCCACCTGGCAGCGCATTACGGAAAGAAAAAGCTCATGGATTAAAGGCATCTTTAGACAAACAGCGGACCTTTTTCACGAAGCCGATGAAAAAATCACAGAATGCCACTGAAGCCTCGTTTAGAGCTGCGCATTTTTTGATAAAGAACAAGAAAACCTTTTCGGATGAAAAAGTTTTTAAAGAAACTATGATGCTCGTTGCTAATACATTATTCAAAGATAAAAAACATGGTCATGAAGTCATCTCTGCGCTCTCCGATGTTCAGCTTGGAGCAAGTACAATGGCAAGACGAGTGTCATCTTTGTCTGAGAACTTGACAGAGCAGGTGGACCGGGGTCTTGCTGCGTGCAGGTGGTTCAGTATTTAATGTGACGAGTCAGTAGACAGCGCAAGCATGGCTCAGCTGATGATATTCATCCGAATGGTGTTTGATGATTTTTCTACAAAAGAAGAACTGCTGACACTCCTGCCACTGAAGGCAACAACGCGGAGAGTTGACATATACACAGCTTTCAAAAACTTCTTCGTCGAGAAAAAGGTGCCATTAAATAAGTTGGCATCAATAACAACAGACGGGGCACCAGCCATGACGGGTCGGCATGCGGGATTCATTGCACAATGCAGGAATGATCCAGACTTCCCAACGTTTCTGCACTACCACTGAATCATTCATCAACAGGCGATTTGTGCGAAAGTCACCGGCTTTGATCACGTGATGACTCCTGTCGTAAGGATCATAAACAGCATCCGCTCCAAAGCAAAACAACACAGAATATTTAAGATGCTGCTGGATGAGCTGTCCGCTGAATACGGTGACTTGCTATTACACACAGAAATAAGATGGCTCAGCAGGGGACGGATTCTAAAGCGTTTTTTCTCACTTCTGAGTGGAGTCAAAGAGTTCATGCTTTCCTAGGGAGAAGACGCATCGCTGCTTGAGGAACCAGAGTGGTTACTTGACCTCGCATTTTTAACTGATTTGACTGAGAAGCTGAACCATCTGAATCGGGAACTGCAAGGTAAAGACAAAACTGTTGCTCGCATAATCAGTGCAGTAAACGCATTTAAAGCTAAGATGAACATTTTCTTTGTGCAGGTGGAAAAGAAAAAAATGCTGCATTTTTCTTCTTGCAGGCAGTGTTAAAAGACAATGTTTCTGCATCTGCAGCTTTGGATGAAGTTGTAACAAAGTACTCCCAAGTCATAAACAGATTAGGACAGGAATTTGAAGACAGGTTTTGTGACTTTGAGAAGCTTGAGCTATGCGTGTCATTTGTTACAAATCCTTTCATGTACGTAGACGTAACTTCCACTGCTGAGCAGCTCAGTGATTTGTTCAGTTTGAGCGCTACTGATGTAGAGATGGAAATCTTAACGCTGCAAAATGACATAAACCTTAAAGCTCATCAGTCTGCACCAAACTTTTGGTGCCTTGTGGACAAAGAGAAGTACAGTGGTGTGTGCACAGCAGCTATGAAAATTGCCAGCTTTTTTGGTTCAACATATCTGTGTGAATCAGCCTTTTCCAATATAAACTTTATCAAGAACAAACACAGAACACGCCTGACTGATGCACATTTACAAGATTCACTGCGAATTGCTGTTTCAAATTATTCACCAGATTATAATGCACTGGTGAGCAGCATGCAGTGCCAGGCCTCCCACTTTCATAGAAAATGATCTGACAAATCAGACATTCTTTTCATTGTTTAAAGAGCAGCAATATTCATCAGAAATATTGCACATAATGTTAAATGTTCAGAAAGCATTTGTGAGCTTGTTAATGGAAATAAGTGTTGTCTCCTTGGTTTAAAAAATGTTGCATTTGTATTACAAATACAGCACTTCAAATGTTTGAGTAAATAAATGTTTAATGTTGAAACATGTTTTTCTATTTATTATTATTGCTGTGTAAATGACTGATAATTGTGGAAAACAATTATTATTGATATGTGAGAAATAATTTCACAGCGTTATAATTACGGCTATTTTAATATCACCATTATAACATTTAATATCCATGCAGTTTTGTTATTTAAGAAGTTTGTAGCAAACAGATCGTGTGCCCTTCATGTGATTCCATGCTCATGAAGTAGCCCTCAGCCTCAAAAAGGTTGGTGACCCCTGATGTATGTTAAACGACCGTGATTCGAAAATTAACTTTTCAAGTAGGCTACCTTTTTTAATTTAAATATTCGAAATTAAGCTATTGTAAATTTAAATAGATAAATATTCGGCTAGAAACATCGCTAAATTTAACGCATTTAACAACTTTAAATCAAAATTTTTGCTCTTATCAGCTGAACATTTACAATTGCCTTTTCAATTGCTTTTGTGACATACAAAACTTTTTTGCTGTCGCTTCAACGCTAGTGAAGGTAAATCCTTTTTATTTATTTTCCCGACAAATTGGCTTGCCGACAAATTGTCTTGCTTCGCAATACAAAGGGGCAACTTTGTTAAACATATTTTTTTGAAAATATATGTGCGTTTTTTAAAATTTTGGCCCCCCTCTAACAAAATAGCTTTCCAGCGCCACTAGTTTTTTAGTCGTTAAAGGAGCAACATCACACAAATTTAAAGTGAAAACCTTTTTTTATGCTACACCAGAATTTGTACTTAAAAAAAGCGATTTTGCACCCCTGCTGTAACTATACCATTTCCAATTCAAAATGAGACTAAGCAAATTCAAAGTGAGACCAAGCAAATTCAAAGTGGACTAAGCAAATTCAAAGTGAGACTAAGCAAATTCAAAGTGGACTAAGCAAATTCAAAATGAGACTAAGCAAATTCAAAATGGGACTAAGCAAATTTAAAATGAGACGAAAATAAAGGTTGGTGTTCCGTTCTTAAAAAATCGCCCACATAGTTTATTTTGAAAATCGAATGTTACGTAATAATGGAATTGGTACTGTAAGATTGGCTAGCCGTGTAAAATCATAGTTTTCGAACGTAAGTCGCTGGTTGTTTACGTGATTGCTGAAGAAGTGGATTGTATACTATTTGTAATAAAGAATACATTGTAATAGTCTGGGCTGTGGTGTGGCTCAACTGTATTTTGAGGTTACTGGTTTCTAGGGCTGAGCCAGTAATACGATTAAGAAGTTCATCTTTAGTAAACAACTAGGACTGCGTTATCGGCGAGACCTTCTTTACAGGCGCCGAAAAGTTAAACCATCGGAATTAAACTCTGCAAATTCAAAAGCTTTTTTTTTTTATCAATCAGAACAGTTGGATTTACAAATATTTTTGATGTTAAAATTTGACAACGTGGCTAATGAAGAATAAAAGTGAGAGAGCGAGAAAGAGAGCAAAGATCGTTGCAGTTTACCTTGCAGATGAAGATTGGAGGCGTACAGCAGCGGATGAGAACATAAAGCGTTCAACCGCTTATAGGTGGGTGGAACAAGGCGAACAGGGTATAGAGGATAAAAGAGGTGGAAAGCGTTACTCAAAAGTGAAAGATATTCACCGTGAGCACATGGTTTCAATGATTGAGTCTAATTGCCGGATTACATTGGGAGAAATCGTGGCATCCCTAGCTGAAAAGTTTGATCCCCATGTCTGCGCTCAAACCGTTTCCAATCATCTGGATAGCATGGTATATACTTTGAAAAGTGTACGGTTTGAGCCAGAAAGGGCAAATCACCCAGATAACAAAATAAAAAGAAAGCAGTTTGTCGAAAAACTTTTAAATTATCAGGGTCAAAATATACCCATTGTGTTTATGGATGAGACTAATCTCAATATCCACATATCGAGATCAGAAGGCAGGTCTGTAAAAGGGAGCAGATGCACTACAGTCGCTGCAGGTTCTAAGGGAGCGAATGTTCATTGTATTGGTGCCATAAGCAATCTGGGTTTAATTCACTACGAATTAAAAAGGGGTTCTTTCAAGAAAGAAAACGCTCTGGTGTGGATGAGAACGTGTTTAAGAATAGCGATGGAGAAACATGGTGGACCAATAGTACTTGTAATTGATAATGCTCCATGCCATTCAAATATAGAAGCTGAATTGTTGAAAGAAGATCTAGCTGATTGCAAGGTTTTAAGACTTGGCCCATACAGCCCTATGTTTAATCCAATCGAAAATATTTGGTCTGTCATGAAAAGCCAAGTCAAACGTAACCTCGCTTCCGAACTCAATGCTATTTTAAGTTCAACAAACAGGGAAGTAACAATAAAGGAACAGAGAATACGGGTACTGGAAAGATTAATGTTATCTGCAGTTGACTTAGTTACACCAGCACTATGTAATAGTTCTATAGCAAGCATCCAGTCCAAAGTAATTGGTGCAATCAATCTTGAAGATGTGGGTTTCTAAAAAACATTAACGCTTATATATTTATTTTATTTTTTGACTCATTCTGAATTTGCTTAGTCCACTTTGAATTTGCTTAGTCCACTTTGAATTTGCTTAGTCTCACTTTGAATTTGCATAGTCTCACTTTGAATTTGCATAGTCTCACTTTGAATTTGCTTAGTCTCACTTTGAATTTGCTTAGTCTCACTTTGAATTTGCTTAGTCTCACTTTGAATTTGCTTAGTCTCACTTTGAATTTGCTTAGTCCACTTTGAATTTGCTTAGTCTCATTTTGAATTGGAAATGGTATAGATGCAGCACAGTATTACTGCCGCATAGATTGTTTGAAATTGTTATGTTAAAAATTGAGCTGCGAACGAGACGACGGGCTGTATTTTTAAATTACTAATATGTAACTAGTTCTTTTAATATTTTGCTTGGCGAGTCCGGATCCGGCTGCGGGCATAGGTTACTGATCCTGCTTTAAAATCTAATCGCAATCTCCTCAAAAATATGAGCATCACTGTTGAAAAGTTAAGCATCAAAAAAGTATAATTAATATATTTGTAAAACTTACAGTCATCTTCTGGATTACAAGATTTTGATGGACCTAAATAAGACGATTTAATTAATACATAAAATTATCTGATTTGACTTATTTTATAGAATATTTTTTTTTCATCCGCAGGACAAAAACAAAATCATTGAACTTTTGAAAAGTTACAGCTTTGAAAGCGTCCGATATCTTTTCCCTGTTTCGGGAATAAGGAAAGCTAATTCAGGGATGCAATTCAACATGAAGAGGCAAGAGATATGGAAAAAGCGCTTCCAGCAATACGGAAAAGCATTGGCAGAAAATCATATAATTTAATTATTCTTGGTAAGCCTAGAAATTTACCTGTTTTGAATGCAGTTTTAAAGTAAAATTGTAGCTCTTAGTTGAACAATATCCTAAAATTCGGTCCTATCTTATCATGACGTTTCTACTTTCTGATTGGGCTACGCTTTTAATTTTTTTCTCGCGTCTGTTGTGTTGTGTTTGGCAGCGAGTGGCGTTGTTATACAGTGATTCTAATGATCCAAAACTATTTTGGACATTATTTGTCACTTGATAATAGTTCTGTTTATTATATTTTTCTAACTAAAACAACGCGGATGACTGTATTCCAATAATTTTTGGACGTTTCTTGCTTGTTCTTCCGTCGTACGTCGAATAATTATTTTTCGCCATTATTTTCTACTTAAACAAGCAAAAAACGCCACAAAATTTGGCCAACTTAAAAAAAACTGACAACAAATCCATTTTAAATTGTGTCTGCTTAGCGAATCGGGATTTTATTGCTTTAGTAATGCAGGAACCTCTTTTGTTGAAAAAAGACAAAACTCTTTGTTTATCAAATCGTTAATTGCAACTCATTCAACGTCAACAAATTTAACTCTAATAGACGTCTTTTTTTATCACATTAAATTGGGTTTTCCCCATGCAAAGTTACATTTATCTGTGTCCATACTATATATATAGACCCAAATAAAAGTTACATTTATCTGCGTCTATATATCAGCATGTACAGTATAACAAAAAGGTTGCTACAACAACAGTCTGTTTCATCTTATAAAATCGTCAGGTGATTACTTACCGTGTTTCCCCGAAAATAAGACAGAGTTTTATATTAATTTTTTTTCGAAAAATAACACTAGGGCTTATTTTTGGGGGACGTCTTTTATTTTTATTTATCAAAAACAAAATTACAAAGTAGAGAATTACGAGATTTTCAAATATACAAAATATGAAAACCGATATCCATTAACCTATAAATAACACGTTTTTATTTAAAAAACTGCTAAACATAGATTATTCAAAAAATAACCATATCATCATCCTCTGGAATGTCTTGCAAGTCACTAGATTCAGAAATTTTAACGGAGTTTTTATTTAACTGAATTTTCTGGTGAATTTTCGCACCTAAACTTTCGTGCGAGCAATAAAGGTCTCATCAAATGAGCATTGCTTATCCAGGTAGCCGGCTTTTAGTGCATTGTTAACACAGCCGTCTGTAATTAAAATCATTTCGCGTATATCAACTAGGTCTTATTTTAAGGGTAGTGCTTACATTAAAATCATTTTTTAAATTTAAGCTAGGTCTTATTATCGGGGAAACACGGTATTCAAATAGATTCTATTCAAATAGACGTATTGAAATAGATTTTATTTGAATGAGTAACTAGCCGACGATTCTATAAGATGAAATAGATTGTCGTGGTTTTAACCTTTTTGTTGTAGTGTTTTTAATTTAAATAAATTGCTGTAACTTGGTTATCGAGCACTGTGCCAACATTGTGAGACAATTCGGTAATCAGCATATACATGTATAAATAAAAGGTAATTATGCGCTCTTCATATATTATAGAGTTAATTAGTGAAGGAGTGAACTTTGATTGAGACGAAAATAATGGCGAGAAATAATTATCTGGCAAGCGATGAAGAAGCAAAAAACGCCAGAAAATCATCAGAGTACAGTCACAGCATTAAAAAATATGTCATAACATGAAACTACTGTAAAATCGTGACACAAATAAATAATAAACAAATCAAAATAATCAAAGCTAGTTATTTGCCTGACATTAAGCAACAATAATAAACAAATAATGTCGAAGACAGTTTTCGATCGTTAGAACAATTTTATAAAAACCATAAACTCGTGACGCGATTACATACGAGAGAGATAGAATTATAGGGAAACAAACAAACAAAAAAGCGTCCCACATTTTGCAAGAGATTCAAAACTATAGTTGGCAAATACTAAATAAGAAATTTAGGCAAATCTTTACTGGACTCAATTATCTGGGCAGAAAACAATAAACTATTTTGTGAAATATTATTTTGCGCATTGAAAAATCACAGCATTGAAATTGCTATGGTTAAAATGAACTGTTATCTGAGATTGATGAAAAAACGTAGTTTTCATGTTGAGCTTTCTACAAGATTTGACGCTATCAATAGTACACATCAACAAAAATTAAAATTTCAATAAACATAACTGACATTGACACATAAAATATCTAAACTACAAACCGGCATGATAGTGATATTGTTCACATTTTATCGCTGTTCCTGCTTCTATCTTGTCTCCACCGACAAAGTCACCTATGAAAAATATAATGTGTGTTATTCAAGTTTTATGGACACAAAAATTTTAAAAAAAGTTATAAAAATTGATTAGTTGTGGATAACTAAAGCAATAATTTTAAACCGTCTATGCTCTATCTCAAAACAGCAAAATCAAAATCAAAAATAAAGAGACCGATAGAACAAAAAAACTGTTAGAGCTAATAATAAATAGTTAAAATAATTTTCATGTTTGATAGTTCAATATAATAGCCGCTCTGACTTATCTGTCATTAACCATTTTTCTGATGCACCATCTGCGCCGACCAGAATAGATTTGTAGAAAAATGTTTATACGAGGGCTGTTTGAAAATTAACGGGACTGTGTAAATAATTATTTTATTTGAAATGCCACGTAAAAATTACAACTTGTCCCCTTCAAAGTAATCTCCTTGAGCTCGAATGCACTTTTCTAATCTCTGCCACCATGCTTCTATGCACTTCTGGAAAGATTCCATTGGGATCGCTCGTAGTTCCTTCGTTACGGCTGTTGTTATGGCTTTTGAGTCTTGAAAACGGGTTCCTTTAATGACTCCCTTGAGCTTAGGAAACAAGAAAAAATCACAGGGAGCCAGATCTGGCGAGTAGGGTGGTTGCTCCAGCACGGCAATGTTATTTTCTGCAAGAAATTGTCGTATGCTTAAGGCATTGTGAGCAGGAGCATTGTCATGATGAAGCAGCCATGACTTTGTCTCCCACAATTCTCTTCTTTTCTCCCTTACCGAACGCATCAAACGTCGCAAGATGTCTTTGTAAACATTCTGGTTAATGGTTTGGCCCTGTGGCAAGAATTCTAGATGAACAATTCCATGAACATCAAAGAAAACAATCAGCATCACCTTAATTTTGGACGTGAACAGCCTTGCTTTCTTGGGTCTTGGTGAGGATGCACTCTTCCATTCAAGGCTCTGCCGTTTGGTGAGTGGATCGTACTCGAAGATCCACGACTCATCACCGGTAACAACTCTACTCAGCAGATCTGGTGTAATTTCAAGTTGTTTCAGGATGTCTTGACACACTTGCACACGATTTTCCTTTTGCCCATCGTTCAGCAACCTTGGTACCATTTTCGCACAAACCTTCCTCATCCCCAGATCTTCTGTAATGATCCTCCACACCCTCTCACTATTCATGCTCAACTCATCTGCTATCATTCTAACAGTAAGGCGGCGGTCACTGCGCACTTTTTCTCTCACACGCTCAACATTTTCGTTTGTTCTGCTTGTTGTTGGCCTTCCACTCTTAGGATCATCTTCCACATCCTCTCTTCCCTCTCTGAACCTTTTGTGCCACTCAAAAATCCGAGTTCTTGACATCGTAGCATCTCCGTAAACTTCTTGGAGCAAATTGAATGTTTCAGTTGGAGTTTTTCCAAGTCGAACGAGAAACTTCAAGTTGATTCTTTGTTCAATGCTCATTATTTGTTAACAAAAGAAGAAAAAAAAAGAAAAAAATATTTACTAAATAAATTATCCCAAAACGAACTACAGTAAAGCACCTTTCAAGAAAAGCCTGTAAAAAAGCATATGGTTGTCACAGAATGCTGAAACTACATTTTTACAACCACAAGACATTGCGCCATCTTAAAAAACAAAGCTTTTATCACTGTTGCAAGTGTTGTTTGTGCAAAGCATACAGTCCCGATACTTTTCAAACACACCTCGTATACTGTATCACCTTTTTATGCTATCATCACTTTCGTACGCTCACAAAATTTCAAACCTGACGTCTTTATGATGCATTGTTCTACTTTTTCGTGAAAAATCAATGAAACAAGATATGTTAAATGACCTTAATTTAAAAATTAAAATATTCAAGTTCCTTTTTTTATTTTAAATATACAAAATTAAGCCATTGGAAATTGGAATAGATTAATATTCGGCTAGGAACACCTAAATTTAACGCATTTGACAATTTTTCAATGCGAATTTTCATTCTTATTAGTTGGACAAAGAATTTTAAAAACCAGTTTTGGTATTACAGTTTACTTTTAAACATGCAACAATGGTTTTGGATACTAAAAATAAATTGCAGTATAATATTGCCTTAATGACATAACAAACTTTTTTGCTGTCGTTTCAATGTCCGAATCTTTTTTTAAAGTAACGAGTACAAAATTTTTAGTGAAAAAGTTTGTTTATCAGGTAGTGATAAAATTCAACATTTAATGATTGCTATTAAAAATAACAATTTTTCTAGATATTCAAATTTATCCATCCTAATGGAAAAGCTGTTCTCTTTATGACCATTCATGAATGTTTCATTTTTCAACAAGATTCAGCACCATGCTATACTTCAAAGAGATTAGTTGTATGAATTAAAAAGCATTTTCAATTGCTAGAATGGCCTGGAATTTCTCCCGACTTTAATCCCATAGAAAACTTCAGGCAAATAGTAAAAAAAAAGGAATTCTTAACACGATAAGAGCGCTACTTTCTAAACTCTAAGGGGTAAGTTTGTCCATATCATCCATATCAGCAATAAAATCTCTTTCCTTTTGCAAAAAATTTTCATTTTTCCTTTTCTTGACCAACGATCCAGCATGCTAAATTTCTTGATTGGATCCTGCAGCTACTTAGCCATTGTTAAAGGATGGAGGCAATAAATATTAGACCACAGTCATCTCTTTTCTAGCTCATTTGCAACAATTCTAGCAGCTGACAATTGTAAAAAATTATCTTCATGTAATAACCACTCAATAACTTGTTTTTTAATTGGTAAAATACTTGTTAGAAAACCTGCAACACAAAACTTGACCACTGTGCAGGACCTTTGTTTTTTTTGCAAAATGACTGCGTCATAACATTATACAGTAGAATTTGTCTAATTCGTCATTGTTTAATTTGTCTGTTCGCTCAATTCGTCACTTTTTTTTTGTTTTGACGAAATTTTTTTCTTTTATGTACATTCTAGTTCGTCTATTTCGCCATTGTCTTATTTGTCAATTCGCCATCTCTTTCTCTCCCTAAGAAGGGTTTTATTCGGCTAAGACGTCATGTGCAGTTTCACTTTTGATGTTAAAGCAGTTAGTTAATACGTTTGAAAATTCAAACAAATTGAGAATCTTTTTCTGAAAATTGTTGCACCTTGCAATTTGTTTAGCGAATTCATACAAGAGGTGCAACGCACAATCAGAATCCCCATTAAGAAAACGCGAAAGTCTTTGGAGTTTATTAATGATTTAAAAGGTGTTAGATTAAATGGAGGAGTCTATATAGAGTAGAAAAATTAAAGAATTTAATTTAAACGATAAAAAAGTTTTCCCAATTTCCATTGAGAGTAGTGCTTTCTGCAGTTAATTTCAAAATTGTTGCCACTAGCAAAGTTACATAAAAAATTAGGAGTCAACGATATCATAACGCTATTAAAATTTTTGGGTGACAAATTGGGCAAATTCTACTGTACTATTTTATAAATCACTTTCTGTATAAAATATCAATAACTGTTTCACTGGACTACCTAACCTAATTACCTGCAATTAAAACATTGTCATGCAGCATTTATAATGTACCACACAAATGCTATCATGGTAGTATATTCAATTACTTATCAATATGGCAAGAGTTAAAATTCTTTGCTAATTATCATTGAAATGTCAAAAATATCACAGGCCTATTTTTCTGGAAATTAGGTAATTTGACAAACATTCCATCAGAGGTCAGAGTCAGCATTATTGTCTGAGAGGATAGTTTGCTATATGTATTGTACTATTGTACTGTACTGTAGAAGATGGGGTAAGTTGAGCCAGTGTCCAAGCTACCCCCTATATTTCCCAAAACAAAAATAAATTCAACTTTTAAGTGCCATGTGTTTGTTGCTGGTAACGAGATTACAGTTTTGGTATTGAGATTACAGTTCTTTCTTTGTTGGGTTTTGAGAAAAAGAGGTTTTAGCAAAAATCAGCACTTTTTGTAAAAATTTTAGTGGAACTTGAAGCGGAATTGGCCAGCCATGTGAAGAACCTTGCAAATAGATTTCATGGGTTGACTGATGCAAAGTTTCAAAAACTTGCATATGAGTTTGCAGTGGTAAACAATGTCAGTGTGCCATGCAGCTGGATGAAAAATGAAGCAGGTAAGATTGGTCTACTTTGTATTTAAGCACACTTTATGACATTTTGGTAACAAATGACCCTTAATTTATAGTTTAAGACCGGTGCCACTATCACGTTATTGTTGAGGTCACTGGGGTCTTATCTCTGGCGTGACATTGACTATCAGGGGATTCCCACAAATCCTTACTAGACCTAAACTATAAATTTACCTGAATGACATTTTTATGTAAATGTAAAATCTTTTTTGTACAGTATAGGCAAAAATTGGATGATGGGCTTCAAGAAGCGTCATCATATTGCAAATAGAAAATTTGAAGCAACAATAATGGCCTGATCAACTGTTTTTAACAAGCAAACTGTTTCATAGTTCTTCACAAATTTAACGACAGTCTACAACAAGTAAATTTCTCACCAATAGGAAGGTGCATTCAAGTTTAGTACTTTTTGTTTAGGATAAAAACAATTAACACAAAATTCGACTTTGTTCTTTATTCAGGTATTCATTTCTACCAATTGATATTTACAATGTCGACGAAACTGGTATCATTACTGTACAGATACCTCAAAATGTACTGTGTGAAAAAGGGCAGAAACAAATTGGCTCGGTCACCTCAGTAGAATGGGAGGAACTGGTGACTCTTATCCGCACAATCAGTGCAGCTGGGAACACTATTCCCCCACTGTATATTTTTCCCAGGGCCAGATACCAGGACCATTTCATTGCAGGAGCTCCTGCTGGTTCAACAGGTGCTGCAGCAAAGTCTGGGTGGATCAACAAACACATCTTTGTTTCCTACTTTGAGCATTTTATTCTAAATGTGAAATATTCTGTTGATAAAAACATGCTATTCATACTAGACAACCATGAATCGAACATATTGTTGAAAGCAGTTACAATTGCACAAGAAAATGGTATAGTTTTATTAACTATTCCGCCACATACATCACATTGTCTGCAACCACTTGACAGAGCCATATATGGACCTTTCAAATCATATTACAATACAGCCATTGATTGCTGGATATGCAACAATTGCAAAAAAATTCTGAAAATTTATGATATTTTGGCTTTGGTAAACCAAGCATATTTATCAGCCATGACACCAAGCAACATTATGTCAGGTTTCACATCAACAGGAATATGTCTGCTTATTGTTGATATATTTGCTGATGTAGAAATTATTTCCAGTGAGTTAACTGATAGGCTTATACCTGTGGCTGAGCAGCTACAAACAACAGCACCAGAAACTGTGCAAAATACTACACCATTTTTAATGGTGCCTGAAGTTCTTGCACTTGTTACTGCTGATGCTGATCCGTCTTCAGATGTTGCAGCTCCAGCAACTTCCAGCGGTGATGGGTCACAGCACCCCAGTGATCCCACCAGCATGCCGCAGCCACCCAGTTGCTCAAACAGATTAAGTAATGTCAATTACATTCCTCCATCTGCAATACTGACAGTTCTAAAGGCACCAGCTTGAAAAACCAGATGTAGTAGAAAACGCAGAAAAACTGCCATACTCACTGACACTCCTAAAAAAGGTATCATCCAACAAAGACATACTGAATGCCAAAAAAAAAGCCAATGTAAAGTCTTCAAGGAAGAAAAAATGTCTAGCTCTTTAAAACAGTTGTTGTTTCTTTTTAAATATTGTAAATAAATCATTGTACTGTTGACTTGTCTTGGTTATTATGAATAGTATTATTTAAATCAAAGTTTAAAATTAGGGATCATCTTACCTCACAGCTTGGCTCAAATTACCACTCCGTGGGATAAGTTGAATCCTTTGAGACTTTAATTTCAATTGCTTATAAGTCGATAATTTTTCAACATATGCAAATAAAACTTTCTCCTTGTTAAGGAGAAATAAAACTATTTTAATATACAATTAAAAAATTTAAGCAAAAGCAAAAAGTTTTTTGCAATATACATTTCTTTATAAAGTGGCTCAACTTACCCCATCTTCCCCCACTGTACTATTCTTATTACTATTGTATAGCTTATAACTTTGACCAAATAGTTTAACCATTTGTGGTTTTAACAGCTGCTAGTATAATAATAGTAGTTGCTGCACAATGTTTTAATAAGCTCTAAAAGTAAAATATCATCATAATTAATAAAAATAAATATTTATTTTATAAAAGAATCTGTAACTTTACAAAATACATGAAATAATACAGGGTGGGCCATAAGTCATTCATCAAAAAATTATGTGAAGTGCTGTGAGAAACAATGTAAAAAAGCGAAATAAAACATTCTTTTCTTTCCTTGAATATGTTAGTTACTATAACTTTCATGATTTGGTTCCAATCAGCGTTTATTTTCAGTTTTAATTTGCCATTAATTTGTTTTAAATGCTTTGGTGCACAATTTACAGCCATCCCTGTACTTTTAAGGCTTGTAGTAGAGCTAATATCAGCTGAATTGGATAAAAAATCAGTTTTTTGCCAATAACTAAAATTTCTTTGGTTATACATAAAATTGATGCTCCTGGTTAATTATTTTAAGAATAGTTTGAGCTATCTAGCATCTCTGTATAAAAGGTAAGACAATATCAAAAACTTTGACCTTTCTGTGACCTTTTTTGACCCTGTTACACAGCCAATAGTGAGGAAACCAATCAAAACTGCATTATAAGATGGTTTTAGGTGTTTCTGCAAGATTTTAGAACAACCACTTTTTTGATTTCAAAAAAGTTTTTTTGTCCCACATTATTACAATAGGAAACAATGTGTTTGTGTTAATAATGTTTAATCATTATATTTTCCCATCAATAGTAATGTCCAACAAGGCAATGAGTTGGGACCTATTTTGTTTATTGTTTATTTTTATTATTTTTATTTTACCTTTATAGTTATCCTCCTGACTCATAGGAAAGCAATGGAGGTGCTAATACATAGGGTAAGCAATTACCCCAACCTACTTCTGGAGATGCCAAGATATTGCCGTTTGCTTGTAATTTAGTACAGATATGACTGTAAATTTATAGTTATATCTCTATTAAATTACAAGTGGACAGCAATATCTTGGCACTTTTAGAAGCAGGTCAGGGTAATTGCTTACCCTATGTATTAGCACCCCCATCACTTTCCTGCGAGTCAGGAGGATAAATATAGAGATAAAATAAAAATAGAACTGCTTGCCAAGACCACCAAGCAGGGGAAAGTGCCGTAAAGTGTCTCTCCCAAAGACACAACAGAATGTTGCAAGTAGGTTTTGAACTGGGACCATGTTGATCATAAGCACAGCGCTCTAACCACTTGACCATGCTGACAACTAATTATGAAAATTTTGTTATATTAACCATTTAAGAAAAATTTGTAAGGCAATATCCAATACAGTAGTGGCATTTATCTCCATGCCAAAGTTTTTAATGTGAATTCCACTGACTTACAAACAAGTTTGGACAGCATTCAGTCATGCATGAACAATCTCCAACTTCAACTTGCTTCGGAAAAATGCAAACATCTACCTATTCATCAAACTCATCATACTGAAAAATATATGCTTTATGTAACACAAATATTTCTATATGTTCAACTGTTTGTGACCTAAGCATTTATATTTCTAGTGATCTCTAATGGCACAGTCATATTTCTAGTATCACTCCTAAAGCCTTAGCCAAAGCTTATCAAATCCTACACTCTTTCAGCAATAATAATGTTTGGGTATTGCTTAAAGCATATACAACTTATGTTAAACCTATATTAGAATATAATAGTGTGATCTGGTTTTATCAAAATAAATTTTCTAAAATCGAATCTGTACAAAAAATAGTTTACAAGAATGATTTGTAAGCACCGTAAATTACATTTTCCTTCTTACTTTAATCATTGTATATGTGAAATCTTAAATCATTGGAATATTGATAACTTGAGTTTAACATGATATTTTTTGTATAAAATGTATTATAATATGATTGATATCAATTTCAATCATTATTTTATAGAAGATTTCAAGGGTTATAACTTGCATGGACATACTCATCATATTAGACCAAAAACTAGACCCCACACTAAACATTATAATAACTTTTTTGTTCATAAAGCATACAAAATTTGAAAGTATTGTACATACTACCAGTATTACTCAGTTTAAATGCAAATTAAAAAAATTTAATTCACACAAAATTTTTTCTCTTGTGTTTGCACATAATTGAGTAGCTACTTGCTATTTTTACTTTTTCTTGTTATTTCTATTTGTTATATGGATGTTTTTTGTTGGTTTTGTTTTCCTATTGATATTCTTTTATTATCTATGTATAATTGTTTTAAGCATAAACTGTAGCATTTTCTTGTTATATATCTTGTCTTTCCTTGCCTGTTAGAAGTGCTTCGGTTTTAATCCAAGCAGTATACTGTAGTATAATATGTTAAATAAATTGTAATCCCCCTGTGGTTATTATCGCTTCTTAAAAAGATTCTTTTTGGTTTTTTGTTTATTCCCTCCTGGTGCTGCAAGGGAATTCCAGGTTCATTTCACAAAAATTGCAATAATCTTCAAATTTATGATTGTAAAAATAAGAGATTACCATATACAGTAGACAGCAGTTAATCCTGATTTGATTTGACAAATAAAATCATTCGAATTAGGCAAAGTCTGAATAATGCGAAGCTTTTTATTAAGAGTTACGATATATAGGATATCATTTGTACTTTCAGTTTTATCCAAATTAAGCAAAATTCTGCATAACCTTCATATTGTCATATAACATTAATCAGATTGACTAAAATCTACTGTCTATATACATTCTATGATTAAAGATTATGTTATAAATATAATAAGAATATAAACATAATCTCTTGATACACTTACAACCAGGTTTGAAAGTTGCTATTTTTTTTGCTGCAGGTTCTTCTACAATAAATAAAAGACCATTAACAAATGGTTCTGTGACAATTGATGTAAAAAAACCCTTTACCAAATTTTAGACTTTGAAAAAATTGCAGTCTAGTACCAGAACTATAGCAATGGCTTTTTACAAAATTATTAGATGCTATAAATTTATAATACTTAGTCAAGTACTTTTTTATTTTTATTTGCAACTCCTCTGTTCAATTAACCTAAACCACTGGAACCATAGTCAGTTCACAGTTCTTTTTACCAGAGCACCGGAACCAACTACAGACGGTACCATCTCCATTGTAACAAGCATTGACCAACAGAACTGGCTATTGTCAGTGCTAAGTATAAATGCTCCATGCTTACATAAAGCAAAGGGAGAAACTGAACAACAACTTCCTCCACAACTGGTATGTGACAGTTTAACCATTAAATGCAGAGAACCCCTAGGTGTATAACAGTTTAAGGGTTAAAAATGTATTACACTCTTAATGCAGATCGAGTTAGAATTTTTAAAAATAAATGCATCACTTACCAGCATCTTCTAATGCACATTTTTGTGAAGCGTTTTTCATAGGCCCAAGAGTTTTAAATATTGAAAAAGGCTGTAAAAATAAATATTACAAGATAAAGGTATGAATCAAAATACTTCCCAACCTAAAATGTTGGAGAAATAAACTAAAATAAATACAGATATTTTACAAATTTTAAGGTTAACAATAATCTGTACTCACTTAACAAAAGAAAAAAATTCTTTTCAAATAGTAAAGTAAAAAATCACTGTCAAAATTGTTAATCTTCTAAACTGCTAGTGCCAATTAAATTAAATAAACTATACAATAGTAAACATCAAGAAAAACAGCTGATTGCATATTCATAAAGGCGATTGTGATGTGTGAAGAGTCAAAAGTTGAAATATAAAATTTCATAGTAATGTAAATCAAGACAGAAATAATATTAGTGGTGAAATGAAGAGTGTAAGTGCAAGGTAATGTAAGTGTAAGTAGGAAATGTAAGTACAGTGTATTATTTTAAAATTTTTTTAATAGCAATATGAAGAAAAAATGCCTGGAAAAAATATACAAAGGAAGAAAGAGAAAAATAATAAAAGAAACATACAATAAAAAGAGAAGCATTCAACATTGAATAAGAAGAACAGTAGCTTGAATATTTATAGAATATTTGCTGCAGATTCCCAATGTACCTTGTAATTTGGCACTAAACGCTATTCAGCAAGCTCTTACTCTTTTCATCAGTTATGTATTAATATTTTTTTACAGTTAATAGACCATTGTTGGAAGAATGTTATATTACAATTTGAAAATCATTTTTACAAACAAACAACAGGCATAATTACTGGTAACAATCATTCCATATCAATTGCCAACATCACTCTTCACACCATACTGCTACCCATTGCTGAAACTATCAAACAATCACAATTATTTAAATGTTTTATAGATGACATAATATGGTTATCTATTGGCAAGACTACTACGCAAGATATACAAAAGGCACTTAATAATGTTTTTGAATCTGCCTGTCTTAAACTTGATTTTTGTCATATCTGCACCCAATTGCAAATTCCAGGCCATCTAGAATTTTTGGATGTTGACCATGTAATTGATAATAATTGTAACTGTGGTTTTTTTACTAAAGACTTTATCAAACCTACTGCTTTAAACCAATCTTTCTTACACGGCTCTTCATTTCACCCACCACATATTTTCAAATCTATAGTGTTCTCAGAAGCAATTCGTATGAGACAACTAAACGAGACACAAACAAGTTACATTGATAACCTTAAAAGGCTTCAAATTAAATGCTTAATATCTAATTTCAATAAAAAAATGGTTGATGACATGATAAATATAGCCAAAATTTGGTTAAATCATTTTAAACCTGATAATACCAAAACCAAAGATAAAAATCCTCAATTCCATAAAATTGTTTGAACTACTTCTTTCACTAATTGCATTAATCTCACTGACAAAGAGAAACATTTTAATCCGTTATCCACTGTTATTTATAAACAATCAGCTACACTTCAAAATCTTTTAATAAACCACAAAAAGATATCCTTAAACTCACAGCCTACAAACCATAAAAATGGATCTTCTTCTGCTTGTGGTCATTGTGCTCTTTATGGTAATCATGGAACACATAAAAACATGGTCCAAAACACTAATTTTATCAAAAGTAAAAATGGTAAAATTATTCAACTTAACACTTTCAGTGCGGTAGGACGTTCAGGAACGTCTTTAGAGAAAATGCACACGGTGCGTTCGGACGTTCCAGAACGTCTTTGTAATAGCTGCAATGCGTTTGGTGCTAAAAACGTTTTAAAACGTTTATTTAGCAAAAGGCATTGGAGCGTGTATGTAGGAATGTCACAAGACATTTTGCACACGAGACTTTACAAAGGCTTTGAAGGTTCTCAAATGCTGAGCTTTGATGATAGGAGAAAAAAATAAAAAAAGTTAGTGGTAGAATGAGAGACATAATGCAAAATTTAATGCTAATTTTCTTTTTATTTAGCAAAATGAATACACAACAAATAATTGATATTGTAATGAATAGTGACTCTGACATGTCAGAGATTAATGATAGTGATTCATCCGTTTTATCGGATTACATTGAAAGCGATTCTGATTCTACTTCAGGATCTATTGGTGGAGGAGATAGTGATGAGGATGATGAAAATGGTGTTCATTTTCCAAGCTCTTCACAGCTGCCTGGTCGTAGACAAGTCCGTAGAAGACGAAGAGACTACATATGGCAGGATGCTAACCGGCAACCGCCTCTTTTTACTTTTGGTGGGATGCAAGGGCCCACAGCCAAAGCTGCCGTAAATGATGAAAATAATCCATACGATTATTTCAAGCTCTTCTTTACTGATAGGTTTTTAGAGACTTTAGTGATTGAAACAAACCGTTATGCGTCTCAATACTTGACCAGAACAACGCTCACTCCTCATGCAAGAGCACACAAGTGGACACCCGTTACAACCGAGGAACTAGAGAGATTTTTGGGTCTCGTTCTTCTAACTGGAATAATAGATAAAAAAGGAAGAATTGCGGATTACTGGAGAACAAAACCTCCTTTACAAACGCCTTTCTTCAATCAGACTATGTCAAGAGATAGGTTTCAACTAATATCATCATTCTTGCATTTCAATAATAATGATGCTATGCCTAGTGAATGCACTGACAAGCTATACAAAATTCGACCAATATTTGAAACACTCGTTGAGAAATGGCGGGAAGTGTATGCTGTGGGAGAACACATTGCGATTGACGAAGGCATACTGAAATGGAGAGGAAGGCTCTCCTTTCGCGTATATAATAAAGATAAGCCAACTAAATATGGCATCAAAGCTTACATATTGGCGGACTCTGCATCGGGCTATTGCTGGAACATGGACATTTATCATTGCGAGAGAAAGCCAATAAAAGAAACTGTTATGGGTTTGCTGACCAACAAATGCTTGGGATTATGGCACAGTTTATACATGGACAATTGGTACAATTCTGTAGAGTTGAGCGAGTTTCTGTTGACAGCGCAAGTTCATACTGTAGGAACATTGCGGAAAAATAGAGGAAGTCCACCAGAAATCAACAACCCACAAAACATGGCCAGGCATGATGTGATCGCACGAGACAATGGACATGTAATGGTCTTGGCATGGAAAGACAGAAGAATTGTGAAAGCAATCAGCACTAAGCATGACAACTCTGTTATCTCCATAACAAGGCGGAAAAAAGGAGGAGGAAGTGCGATGGAAGAGGTGGAAAAGCCAGTGGCGATTTGTGATTACAATGAGCATATGTCTGGTGTCGATCATGTAGACCAAATGATATCGTACTATCCTTGTACTAGAAAGACTCTGAAATGGACCAAAAAAGTTTTTTTTTACCTAATGGAGCTCTGTGTAACAAATGCTCTCGTGTTGTACAAAGCAAAGACTGGAAGTCAAAGTATGACTTTGCGTGATTTTCAATTGGCACTTATTTTACGATTATGCCAAACATCCCAAGATATTAGTGATGATGAAAATGATGACGCTCCACCACCACGCTCATCAGCAGGAGTCGATGCTCCAAACCGACTTCGTGGTGGCTTCAAATCTCATATTTTGGAAGAATTGCCTCCAACAGCAAAAAAGCAAAAGCCGCAGAGGAAGTGCAAGTTGTGCTCTAGAAAAGGCAGACGTCGAGATACTCGTTATTTTTGCAAAGAATGCAAAGTTGCATTATGCCGAGTGCCATGCTACGCTGAATACCATTCTAAGAAAACATTTTAATTGTGTTTTCTTTGAAAATAAAATTTGATCATAAAAAACTTTGTTTTATTGTTTCTTTTCAAACATAATCTATTCTACTCTCTACACATGTTTTGAAAAAGTTATTTGCTGACAGTATGCTGCGAAGACAGTACAAACGACAAAAAAAGAAAAACAGCGCCGCCCCGCGCGATCGCTTTATGCGCGACTAGCGTAGCACTGAATGTGTTAAGCAAAAAACCTCAACTGCACTAATTTCAGTATATATGCCACTTGTTGTAATATATTCCCTGAAATTTATATTGGTCAAACTATAAACCACTTTTCCATACGTTGGAATACACACTGCCATATTTGGAATAAAAACACATTGGATGCTGAAAAGGCAGCATTATCGATACATTACCACAAGAACCACACTGATTTTTTATATAAGAATAAATCTATTTCAGAATGCTATACAGTTACTTTCTTACAACCTTCAAATTCTTATTTAGATATTTGTGAATCCCACTGGATTCATCTATTAGATGCCTCTATAAATATTCAAGCTACTGTTCTTCCTATTCAACGTTGAATGCTTCTCTTTTTATTGTATGTTTTTTTTATTATTTTTCTCTTTCTTCCTTTGTATATTTTTTCCAGGCATTTTTTCTTCATATTGCTATTAAAAAAATTTTAAAATAATACACTGTACTTACATTTCCTACTTACACTTACATTACCTTGCACTTACGCTCTTCATTTCACCACTAATATTATTTCTGTCTTGATTTACATTACTATGAAATTTTATATTTCAACTTTTGACTCTTCACACATCGCAATCGCCTTTATGAATATGCAATCAGCTGTTTTTCTTGATGTTTACTATTGTATAGTTTATTTAATTTAATTGGCACTAGCAGTTTAGAAGATTAACAATTTTGACAGTGATTTTTTACTTTACTATTTGAAAAGAATTTTTTTCTTTTGTTAAGTGAGTCCATTTTATTTTATTCTGTGACATATATTAAATTTAATCATTAATCAATAATTTTCAATAATTTTCTATTAATTTTTATTCTTAAAATTTCACAGACTTAATAGAATTGTTAACTGATGATGATCTTTTGATTTAACAAGTTTTGGGCTGATTCTTGTCTCCCTTATTTAAAAATTTTAATTGAGATTCGTTTCACGAGAATCATCCTAAAATCTTCATCCAATAGGGTTAAACTAATCCACTGGGTTTTTCAACAAATTAAACAATAATCTATTAAGTATTGTTTTGGGTCTTGTTCACTGGTCACCATTACAACCTCACAAGTCTTGGAAATTCTCAAAAATTTAAAACATAATGAAATAATCTCATGAAATAGTTACAAGAATCTTTTTGCTTGGTAATCCAAGTGACTTATCTGTATTTCAAGCTAAAGTTTTGATCTATGCAAAGACTTTAAACCAGTGCCATCATATTCTTTTAATAGCAAAAATAAATACAGTAACATTATAAATACATGCTCAATAACACCAAAACTTGAATTTAATTAAAACAGACAGATTATTTACACTTCCACTTATAAGAACATTAACAAAACAACATAAATTATACCATCTATGGGAAGCCTGCAGCCTCCATAAGATTTTTGTGTGTCCTACAAAAAAGCTAGCTCTTGTAATAGTTAACATTTAACCATCTAAGATTTTTACAATTCAAAAACAAATAGAATTAAATAAAAGGATAAAGGCATGTGTCAATTACTACTTTCTCATGACAAAAACAAAGATATCCAGAACAGATTCAAAGTGAAAACTTTTTTAGGGATCATTACTTTTTGGCAACAAAAATCAAGAAATATGAGATCTATTCAAAGTGTTGACACTATTTTTTTGAGTATTTCAACAAATGCAGCCCCTTTGTTACTGCCTAAAAGGTTTTCCATCTCTGCACTATATTATTTACCATACTCACACTTCAGTTTACAAATTTAACACTACATTGCTACCCATCAAGATAAAGTTAATAATAAAATATTATATGTCATAAAAAAATTTCAGCTTATTCAAAATTTACATGTCACACAATAGATAAGTATTGTTAACTTCAGTCTTAGTTTTATTGGGTCTTTTAAAAAAGTCACCCTAAGTGATTTTTTTCAGTGAAACTAACCTGGATTCCTGTGCGGTTACTATTGCTTCTTGAAAAATCCTTTTCCTCTTGGTTTCTTTTTTATTCCATGCTAGTGCTGTAGGAGGGGATTCCAGGTTAGTTTCACAGAAAAAAAATCACTTACAGTGACTTCTTGATAAGACTCATTTTACCTAGTAAATTTTTTAAATAATTTACCGTGCTAGATATAATTCCTGTCTTGAGTGATATAGCTTGACTATCACCAGAAGCATCAATGACCATTTACAAAAAAGTTAACATATGACTAATATGGTTGCAGAAACCCTATTCATTATCTGTTAAAGTATAAGTTCAAGTTTATTTATTTTTGGCATAAAAATATAATAACAACAACACAAATTTAAAAGTAAAAAGAATAACATTATGGATTAATAGATAGATCCGATCTGGTCATCAAGCAACTGAATCATATTAAATTATATAAAATAACAAAGGTTTTAAATAGAAATAAACTTACTATTAATTCAGTAAAGATAAAACAAACAATTTTTAAACTTTTTGTAGGTGCAATCCACTTGAATAAATTTAATAGGCAAAATCATAATAACAATCCAATTGACAAGTAACAAGCAAATAATAACAATTGTTCAATAAATCAAAACAATAATAAATCTAACTGATAAGCAAATAGTAACAACCCTAACTAACAAAGGTATAAGTGGAGGAAAACAATGATAAATTCAATACTACTACTGCATCGTTTGAAGAGGTATCCACTCCAAATCAGACACAAACAGGACTGGGGCCAAGGGTTTATCCTTTTACTACCCCAGGCTGCTGTACTGCCTAAATCATATGCTGGCAGTGATGTTATTAAACCAGCATCGGGTTTCGTCGTCCAAAACCATCAGACCTCATGCTCCATGTGGTGCCCGATGTATAGTGCTGTAAGAACATGGTCTGTGGTTTGTTCAAAAACGCCACACTCGCAATTCGGTTAGGGAGCGAGACCCCATTTGTACCACCCCACCAGTATTATTTGAAAAAAATAAAGCATAATATTATGAGAAAAAATAGAGTGGTTCAGAAAAAAAGCCAGCTGCATATTTCTCACTGAATTGTTTTTACAAAGATCAAATCGTATTGCTATGCTCTAATTATACAGTTACGTCTTTTTGTTTTTTAACTAAACGATTTTTTTCGAATAATACTGGTATTACTGTTTTTGATATTATTGCAGTTTTATTTTTATCACTGGCAATATCAATAGTTGGTAAAATATTATCCTTTTTAAAGGTGGGCCGGAGAATATTGTGCTTATTGGTATTTGGCCCACCATTAAAAAAGATTGCACACCCCTGCTTTAAACCTTTGAAATATATTTTTCTTTTGCTCCATCTTAAAACAATAATTATGGTACAGTTACACAAAACTATAAAAAAATGAAGAAAAATTCAATTAAAAAGACAGAAATATAAAGCGGTTCACCTTGTTTTGAAACTATCCTAAATGCGACTTTTTGTTTCATTAAGTGATTAATTATGTTATCGCTAAAATATCGTTAAATCTTCTTTGCGCATGCACCATCTTTGATAAAATAACAACTTTTTGCCTACTTCCTTCATCTTAATACCAATCAACAGCTTGTGCCATCCATGAAAATAAAACTACACCGTTACAATAGCAGATGGTGAAAACCATCGATATTATAGCTGCTAGACATCACGGTTTTAATTGATGATTGTATGAGAATTAAACGGAAGCAACCAAACTAAACTCGAACAATCTTATTTTGTAATTAACTTTTTTTTGTAATGATTTGTAATCAACTAACTCCTCATGATAAACTATTGTTCCGTTCCTAAAAATCGCCCAAATTATGTAGATTCACAATCTTATAAAAAATATCTTTGATTTCGCGTTGGTCCGGCTCAAATACCCGAAGAAATAACAGTTTTATGAGCAATTTAAATATTTATTTTTATTTACAAGAAAAAATGGCAACACCGCTTATTTTTCACGAAATTTAAAGTAATTTCCAGAACTATCCGATTGACCTGTTTTGATTATGACGTAATAGTTGTTTGCTTTGGAGAATGTCAGAACATTCGAGTAATCTTACTGAATGGTATAAATACGATTCGCTGAAAAGCAGTATTATTAAATAATTCGATGTCTCGTTGTGGTAACTTAAAATTGGAAAATTGTTAACTGTGTGAAGTCATAGTTTTTGAACGCAAGTCTTTGGTGATCTACGTGATTGTGAAGAATTAAGCTATTGAGCTTTAACCTGTTGCTTTGATTTATACTATTCGGGCTCCTAAGTGGATTGGAGCATATTTCTTAATAAAGAAGATATTGTGGTAGTCTGAGCTGTGATTTAGCTAGACTATATTTTTGCTGTCGCTGGTTCGAAGGTCAGATCCAGCAAGAAGATTAAGAAATTTATCGTTTAGTAGACACCTAGATTGTGTTATTGGCGGGTCTCGTTCACTATACGCCGTGGTGACATTTCGGACGGAAAAATCCCCAAAGGGGATTTCCCTGTTCTCTCTCGCGACGCATCTTTTTCCTTTGTTTCTTTTTTTTCTTAAAAACTTTTTGCTCCCACCACGGTCTTACCACTCCCGATCTGTTTCTTTTTTTACGCTTTACCCGATTCTTTAAACTAGCTTTTATCCATTTGGTTTGCCATTGTGTCTCAATTAAAAGCTCGAATTATAACTTTTAAGTCTCTTTATCCATTTTAAACACAAGAGAACTGTTATATATAACAATCCTGCTATTAAAAGCTCGAATTATAACTTTTAAGTCTCTTTATCCATTTTAAACACAAGAGAACTGCTATATATAACAATCCTGCTTACAAGCTTGATTTTTTAAGCTTGTATTAATCTTCTTATTTGACCGCGGTGAATAGTGAACGAGATGGCAAAACGAAAGTTCGCATGATCAATTTTAAACCTTATTATTAAAAGCCACGGTGAATCGTGAACAAGATATTTCGCCACGGTGATTTATGAAGGAGATGGTGAAATGGAAGTTTGGGTCCAAAGTTTTAACTACTATAATACACTTAAACATAATAAAAATCTTTATTACAGCAATCCTGCTTACAAGCTTGATTTTTTAAGCTTGCATTAATCATTTTATTTGACCACGGTGAATAGTGAACGAGATGGCAAAACGAAAGTTCGCATGATCAATTTTAAACCTTATTATTAAAAGCCACGGTGAATCGTGAACAAGATATTTCGCCACGGTGATTTGTGAACGAGATGGTGAAATGGAAGTTTGGGTCCAAAGTTTTAACTACTATAATACACTTAAACATAATAAAAATCTTTATTACAGCAATCCTGCTTACAAGCTTGATTTTTTAAGCTTGCATTAATCATTTTATTTGACCACGGTGAATAGTGAACGAGATGGCAAAACGAAAGTTCGCATGATCAATTTTAAACCTTATTATTAAAAGCCACGGTGAATCGTGAACAAGATATTTCGCCACGGTGAATAGTGAACGAGATGGTGAAATGAAAGTTTGGGTCCAAAGTTTTAACTACTATAATACACTTAAACATAATAAAAATCTTTATTACAGCAATCCTGCTTACAAGCTTGATTTTTTAAGCTTGCATTAATCATTTTATTTGACCACAGTGAATAGTGAACGAGATGGCAAAACGAAAGTTCGCATGATCAATTTTAAACCTTATTATTAAAAGCCACGATGAATCGTGAACAAGATATTTCGCCACGGTGAATAGTGAACGAGATGGTGAAATGAAAGTTTGGGTCCAAAGTTTTAACTACTATAATACACTTAAACATAATAAAAATCTTTATTACAGCAATCCTGCTTACAAGCTTGATTTTTCAAGCTTGCATTAATCATTTTATTTGACCACAGTGAATAGTGAACGAGATGGCAAAACGAAAGTTCGCATGATCAATTTTAAACCTTATTATTAAAAGCCACGATGAATCGTGAACAAGATATTTCGCCACGGTGATTTATGAAGGAGATGGTGAAATGGAAGTTTGGGTCCAAAGTTTTAACTACTATAATACACTTAAACATAATAAAAATCTTTATTACAGCAATCCTGCTTACAAGCTTGATTTTTTAAGCTTGCATTAATCATTTTATTTGACCACGGTGAATAGTGAACGAGATGGCAAAACGAAAGTTCGCATGATCAATTTTAAACCTTATTATTAAAAGCCACGGTGAATCGTGAACAAGATATTTCGCCACGGTGATTTATGAAGGAGATGGTGAAATGGAAGTTTGGGTCCAAAGTTTTAACTACTATAATACACGTAAACATAATAAAAATGTTTATTACAGCAATCCTGCTTACAAGCTTGATTTTTCAAGCTTGCATTAATCATTTTATTTGACCATGGTGAATAGTAAACGAGATGGCAAAACGAAAGTTTGCAGGATAAATTTTAAACCTTATTATTAAAAGCCACGGTGAATCGTGAACAAGATATTTCGCCACGGTGATTTATGAAGGAGATGGTGAAATGGAAGTTTGGGTCCAAAGTTTTAACTACTATAATACACTTAAACATAATAAAAATCTTTATTACAGCAATCCTGCTTACAAGCTTGATTTTTTAAGCTTGCATTAATCATTTTATTTGACCACGGTGAATAGTGAACGAGATAGCAAAACGAAAGTTCGCATGATCAATTTTAAACCTTATTATTAAAAGCCACGGTGAATCGTGAACAAGATATTTCGCCACGGTGATTTATGAAGCAGATAGTGAAATGGAAGTTTGGGTCCAAAGTTTTAACTACTATAATACACGTAAACATAATAAAAATGTTTATTACAGCAATCCTGCTTACAAGCTTGATTTTTCAAGCTTGCATTAATCTTTTTTTTTGACCATGGTGAATAGTAAACGAGATGGCAAAACGAAAGTTTGCAGGATAAATTTTAAACCTTATTATTAAAAGCCACGGTGAATCCTGAACAAGATATTTCGCCACGGTGAATAGTGAACGAGATAATGAAATGGAAGTTTGGGTCCAAAGTTTTAGCTACTATAATACACTTAAACATAATAAAAATCTTTATTACAGCAATCCTGCTTACAAGCTTGATTTTTTAAGCTTGCATTAATCATTTTATTTGACCACGGTGAATAGTGAACGAGATGGCAAAACGAAAGTTCGCATGATCAATTTTAAACCTTATTATTAAAAGCCACGGTGAATCGTGAACAAGATATTTCGCCACGGTGATTTATGAAGCAGATGGTGAAATGGAAGTTTGGGTCCAAAGTTTTAACTACTATAATACACTTAAACATAATAAAAATCTTTATTACAGCAATCCTGCTTACAAGCTTGATTTTTCAAGCTTGCATTAATCATTTTATTTGACCACGGTGAATAGTGAACGAGATGGCAAAACGAAAGTTCGCATGATCAATTTTAAACCTTATTATTAAAAGCCACGGTGAATCGTGAACAAGATATTTCGCCACGGTGATTTATGAAGGAGATGGTGAAATGGAAGTTTGGGTCCAAAGTTTTAACTACTATAATACACTTAAACATAATAAAAATGTTTATTACAGCAATCCTGCTTACAAGCTTGATTTTTTAAGCTTGCATTAATCATTTTATTTGACCACGGTGAATAGTGAACGAGATGGCAAAACGAAAGTTCGCATGATCAATTTTAAACCTTATTATTAAAAGCCACGGTGAATCCTGAACAAGATATTTCGCCACGGTGATTTATGAAGGAGATGGTGAAATGGAAGTTTGGGTCCAAAGTTTTAACTACTATAATACACTTAAACATAATAAAAATCTTTATTACAGCAATCCTGCTTACAAGCTTGATTTTTTAAGCTTGCATTAATCATTTTATTTGACCACGGTGAATAGTGAACGAGATGGCAAAACGAAAGTTCGCATGATCAATTTTAAACCTTATTATTAAAAGCTACGGTGAATCATGAACAAGATATTTCGCCACGGTGATTTGTGAACGAGATGGTGAAATGGAAGTTTGGGTCCAAAGTTTTAACTACTATAATACACTTAAACATAATAAAAATCTTTATTACAGCAATCCTGCTTACAAGCTTGATTTTTTAAGCTTGCATTAATCATTTTATTTGACCACGGTGAATAGTGAACGAGATGGCAAAACGAAAGTTCGCATGATCAATTTTAAACCTTATTATTAAAAGCCACGGTGAATCGTGAACAAGATATTTCGCCACGGTGATTTATGAAGGAGATGGTGAAATGGAAGTTTGGGTCCAAAGTTTTAACTACTATAATACACTTAAACATAATAAAAATCTTTATTACAGCAATCCTGCTTACAAGCTTGATTTTTTAAGCTTGCATTAATCATTTTATTTGACCACGGTGAATAGTGAACGAGATAGCAAAACGAAAGTTCGCATGATCAATTTTAAACCTTATTATTAAAAGCCACGGTGAATCGTGAACAAGATATTTCGCCACGGTGATTTATGAAGCAGATGGTGAAATGGAAGTTTGGGTCCAAAGTTTTAACTACTATAATACACGTAAACATAATAAAAATCTTTATTACAGCAATCCTGCTTACAAGCTTGATTTTTTAAGCTTGCATTAATCTTTTTTTTTGACCATGGTGAATAGTAAACGAGATGGCAAAACGAAAGTTTGCAGGATAAATTTTAAACCTTATTATTAAAAGCCACGGTGAATCCTGAACAAGATATTTCGCCACGGTGAATAGTGAACGAGATAATGAAATGGAAGTTTGGGTCCAAAGTTTTAGCTACTATAATACACTTAAACATAATAAAAATTTTTATTACAGCAATCCTGCTTACAAGCTTGATTTTTTAAGCTTGCATTAATCATTTTATTTGACCACGGTGAATAGTGAACGAGATGGCAAAACGAAAGTTCGCATGATCAATTTTAAACCTTATTATTAAAAGCCACGGTGAATCGTGAACAAGATATTTCGCCACGGTGATTTATGAAGCAGATGGTGAAATGGAAGTTTGGGTCCAAAGTTTTAACTACTATAATACACTTAAACATAATAAAAATCTTTATTACAGCAATCCTGCTTACAAGCTTGATTTTTTAAGCTTGCATTAATCATTTTATTTGACCACGGTGAATAGTGAACGAGATGGCAAAACGAAAGTTCGCATGATCAATTTTAAACCTTATTATTAAAAGCCACGGTGAATCGTGAACAAGATATTTCGCCACGGTGATTTATGAAGGAGATGGTGAAATGGAAGTTTGGGTCCAAAGTTTTAACTACTATAATACACTTAAACATAATAAAAATTTTTATTACAGCAATCCTGCTTACAAGCTTGATTTTTTAAGCTTGCATTAATCATTTTATTTGACCACGGTGAATAGTGAACGAGATGGCAAAACGAAAGTTCGCATGATCAATTTTAAACCTTATTATTAAAAGCCACGGTGAATCGTGAACAAGATATTTCGCCACGGTGATTTATGAACGAGATGGTGAAATGGAAGTTTGGGTCCAAAGTTTTAACTACTATAATACACTTAAACATAATAAAAATGTTTATTACAGCAATCCTGCTTACAAGCTTGATTTTTTAAGCTTGCATTAATCATTTTATTTGACCACGGTGAATAGTGAACGAGATGGCAAAACGAATGTTCGCATGATCAATTTTAAACCTTATTATTAAAAGCTACGGTGAATCGTGAACAAGATATTTCGCCACGGTGATTTATGAAGGAGATGGTGAAATGGAAGTTTGGGTCCAAAGTTTTAACTACTATAATACACTTAAACATAATAAAAATCTTTATTACAGCAATCCTGCTTACAAGCTTGATTTTTTAAGCTTGCATTAATCATTTTATTTGACCACGGTGAATAGTGAACGAGATGGCAAAACGAAAGTTCGCATGATCAATTTTAAACCTTATTATTAAAAGCCACGGTGAATCCTGAACAAGATATTTCGCCACGGTGATTTATGAAGGAGATGGTGAAATGGAAGTTTGGGTCCAAAGTTTTAACTACTATAATACACTTAAACATAATAAAAATGTTTATTACAGCAATCCTGCTTACAAGCTTGATTTTTTAAGCTTGCATTAATCATTTTATTTGACCACGGTGAATAGTGAACGAGATGGCAAAACGAAAGTTCGCATGATCAATTTTAAACCTTATTATTAAAAGCCACGGTGAATCGTGAACAAGATATTTCGCCACGGTGATTTGTGAACGAGATGGTGAAATGGAAGTTTGGGTCCAAAGTTTTAACTACTATAATACACTTAAACATAATAAAAATCTTTATTACAGCAATCCTGCTTACAAGCTTGATTTTTTAAGCTTGCATTAATCATTTTATTTGACCACGGTGAATAGTGAACGAGATGGCAAAACGAAAGTTCGCATGATCAATTTTAAACCTTATTATTAAAAGCCACGGTGAATCGTGAACAAGATATTTCGCCACGGTGATTTATGAAGGAGATGGTGAAATGGAAGTTTGGGTCCAAAGTTTTAGCTACTATAATAGGCTACACTTAAACATAATAAAAATCTTTATTACAGCAATCCTGCTTACAAGCTTGATTTTTTAAGCTTGCATTAATCATTTTATTTGACCACGGTGAATAGTGAACGAGATGGCAAAACGAAAGTTCGCATGATCAATTTTAAACCTTATTATTAAAAGCCACGGTGAATCGTGAACAAGATATTTCGCCACGGTGATTTATGAAGGAGATGGTGAAATGGAAGTTTGGGTCCAAAGTTTTAACTACTATAATACACTTAAACATAATAAAAATCTTTATTACAGCAATCCTGCTTACAAGCTTGATTTTTTAAGCTTGCATTAATCATTTTATTTGACCACGGTGAATAGTGAACGAGATGGCAAAACGAAAGTTCGCATGATCAATTTTAAACCTTATTATTAAAAGCCACGGTGAATCGTGAACAAGATATTTCGCCACGGTGATTTATGAAGCAGATGGTGAAATGGAAGTTTGGGTCCAAAGTTTTAGCTACTATAATAGGCTACACTTAAACATAATAAAAATCTTTATTACAGCAATCCTGCTTACAAGCTTGATTTTTTAAGCTTGCATTAATCATTTTATTTGACCACGGTGAATAGTGAACGAGATGGCAAAACGAAAGTTCGCATGATCAATTTTAAACCTTATTATTAAAAGCTACGGTGAATCGTGAACAAGATATTTCGCCACGGTGATTTATGAAGCAGATGGTGAAATGGAAGTTTGGGTCCAAAGTTTTAACTACTATAATACACTTAAACATAATAAAAATCTTTATTACAGCAATCCTGCTTACAAGCTTGATTTTTTAAGCTTGCATTAATCATTTTATTTGACCACGGTGAATAACAAACAAGATCTGTTCCTACGGTGATCAGTGAACGAGATTTTCAAAAGAAAGGTGACATTATAATTTTTAAGTCTCTTGTACATTTTCAATAAAATAACACTATTTATTTTAACAATCCTGCATAGAAACTTGATTTTTTAAGCTTATTATTTATAAGACCCTAATTTTTAAAGCTTTATCTCATCGCTTTATTTAATTGTGGTAGCGTACTTTTTTTATAATATATAAATAAGGGGTAAAAAAATAATTTGAGCAGTTTATTTAGATGTACAGTAAAAATACAAATTGAATGCCAAGATATTTGGTTTCAATATCGATTCTAATTAGCAGTGATCTCGGATGTTGTTGTAGTTACTATAATTTAAATTTTTATTACGTATTTTTTACAGAAAAGATTGTGATTTTTATCACAGGTCTTTTGCTTTTATTTCAGTTGTTTAGTTCACTAATTGGTTTAGTTCACAGTTTTTTAATATCTTCGTATTATAGAAAAAGAAAAATGTCATTGAAAATGAATAGAAATTTAAGAAGAATCAATAAAAATGAAGATCGAGGAAAGAAAAAACAAAATAAAATGGAGGAAGAACTTTATGATTTTAATGAATGGCAATCCTTAAAAAATTGTTGAATTTCTGTTTTATATAAACATATAGGCCTACCTGTTTTTACTTCTTTGCGTGAATGTGTTGTGTTTTACGTATAATTCAAGTAACTCATTTATTATTTTGTAAAACTTTGCTTATGGTGCTAGTGACATCGGTGACCTTCAAGATGGTCTTTCAACTTTTTCAACCAACAAAAGTTTATGCAAACGCTGGATGAAATAAACTTGAATGAAGTTCTTGATTTATGCTTTTTTGGACCACTTATATGAGTTGTAATATTAATATTTGCTGTGTACTGGACGAAAAAAATATAACCGTGATTGATTTATTGATCGATTGATTGAAATGTTTACATCGCATCAAGTACTTCATAAAGCGACGTTGAAAACAGTTTTGGGTAGATAAATCGTAAAAAAAAACTTAAATAAAAATGCCATCTGAACTTATTTAATTAACGTTGAAATAACCGGTTATTTAAACCAAAATAAATGTTACTTTTTTCATAATACAATCCCGCCAGGGAGTTCTGCTCTCCGCCAGAGACGTCACGCTTAATACTATCTTTCTTTTGTTTAAAAAGTTTATATCTTTATCCTTGTAATTTTAAGAAATTTTTTCCAGGTCAAGTTTCACTTTTGATGGCCTCAATGAATGATGAACAAGAACTTAAAACATAAAACACATTGTCCTATTTCTTCTCTGTTGTCAAAAGTTGATGTGAATCCTTACTGATTGTAATTTTTATTAAATTATCGTTTCTTAGCTAAGTCTAAAAGAATACTAAAAAACGCATCAATAAAAGTTCAAAAAAACTCAATGCGGAAAAAATTTATAAAACAATACTTTTCCTTTTTCTAATCAAGCGCTTTCACTTATGGCCAAGTACCGCTTGGACAATGGATATGGTATTACCTGGCTTGATTTTAATCACAACGTCCTCCTTAGGGAGTCAATAGATTTATTTTTAAAAATTTACATTTCATTTACAATTTGTCCCAAACCGATTCTTCCTCCCATTAAGCTACAAATTCCTCTTTAGAGAGCCAAGAGCTCACTTTCACCAGTTACAGTGCCGAAACCTTTGCTATCTATCCTACATACTCTTGAGTGGTGTATCTCGCACTCCAAGACATGTAACTTTGAATCTATCACCCTCTTTTCTAATTCTTTATCTGTTCTATCAACCCTCTCTGCCCCCCCTACCATATTTAACCCCTAAATCCCTATCCAATACCCAATTTCTCCTCAATTCTTTGTCCCAATCCAAGATAGTCTATCTGCAATGGATACCTGGTCACTCTTCCCTCCCAGGTAACAACTTAGCTGACTCTCTAGCTGAAGCCGAAGCCTCTCGTGATCCCTTCAAAATATCAGTATCCCTCGCACTCCTTATTTCCTCCCAACGACTATCTCTTTACACCAGTTGGAGACGCAGTGTCCAATCTGGTTTCTTTAAACACCAAATCCCTCCAGTATCTCCCAAAAAGCTTACTCTCCCTCACTCTGCTCTCTGTGCTCTCTCCCGTTTACGCTGCAACAAGAACACCACTCTCCTTAACTCTTATCTTAACAGGGTTGGTTGAGCCGAGACTCCTTCATGCAGCAACTGTGGTTTTCAATCACAGGATCTTTTACATCTCGTGCTTGACTGGCCTGTACTAGACCATCTACGTCGGGCCATATTCGACTATACCCTCTCACTTCTGGACCTCTGGTCCCGTCCATGGGGAGTCGCCCGATTATTCGGACTCCGCGGAGTTGATACGCGTCCTCATCCCCAGGAAAGCCCGCAGTAACCAAATATATGTTTGAAACGTAACTCATTTGAGCAGTTTGGCCCTACACAGTAAAATACAAAATCTCGTTTATTCTGCAAAAGGGCAGCAATTCGCAGCAGATTAAGAAATTATCCAAAATTATTTCAAATTCGTCGTAATAAAATAATCCCAGTTCATACTTATGTATAGAGCAAAACGCGCTTTATGTATGAACTCTAAAAACTATGCAAAATATGCTTAAAACAGTTAGTTTTCTTGTTTCGCAACAAAATAGCAAACAGTTCATTTAAAACAGCATCTTACTTGCAAAAATTAGGGTAGCTACGTGTCAGAGTGTAAGTTTGGCAAAATGCAATATGTTAGGACAGATAAAAAGAAATGTTTTACCTGATGGAATAACCACCGCCCACTCTATAACAAGTTCAACGTTAATGATGACAATGACCGAGCTGCCTCTTTTAAACATTTTTATAAATTTTTATTTGACGACTTTATTGCTAAATCTGACATCGAAGAGTGGTTTAAGGTTGTCACGTAATGCAAATCGCTTCTTTGTGAATTTTTGTGACCTAGTAAAAAATTAGATTAATTTTTTGTGATCTATTAGAAAATTGGATTAATTTTTGGTGACCTATTAAAAAATTAGATTAATTTTTTGTGACCTATTAGAAATGCAATGCGTCGCAATTGTTAACAGCGAGGAAATGTGATAGAATTGACGCCTTTAACAGATCAATCAATCTATAGATTTTTAAATTAACTGCAATAACCTGTATCCATTGTAAATAACCTATATGCATTGTCCTAATTAAATCATCTCTATGTGACCTCGTTTTGGTTGTGATTTCTATGAGGATATAAAATCGAATTTTATTGTTAAATTTTTTATCTGAGCCACGTGGCCCAATTCGAGTTTATTATAAATAGAGAGAGATCGCTCTCATCACACAGTAACTAGAATTTGGCTTAGAAAACGGTGATCCTTCTATTTATCTATATCTATTTATCTATATACCAAAATTTTAATTTATAAGTAGTCTTTATACCAAAATTTGAATTTCTAATTTGTTCTTTGAACCAATGGTTATATTTGTACAACTGAATAAAACTTTATTAGATTGGTGGACAATAAATCGAATAATTATTTCAATGCAACAATTAATATCAATAGAATTTATCTGTCTTGCAATAGTAAATTATTTTTAAAACCGATTATTTGTTCACTATGTTTCAAACTGCACATCCACTGTGAGGTAAGTATAGCGGCTTCTTTCATGTTTTCAACCAACGCTTTCGATCATTTCGGGAGTTTACATTTTCTGGCATTCTTCAAAGGGGCAAATACATTCTGTATCGATACAACTGTATTGGGAGACCGGGTCTGGTTGTCATAGCCGTACCAGCCCAAAAAAATTTGGGGGGCAATGAAGTTTTGCCCAAATTTTGTGACGTTTGCCCAAATCATGATCTTATAGTACATTACGAATATGACAAAAAAATTGTCTGAGATTTTCAGACAAAAAACCAATTTTGTCCTAAAATCATGGTGATCTCTAAAAAAAAAGGTCTTCACTTGAATTCGCTCTCTTAATTTTCAATTTTCGTCCCAAAATCAAGGTATTCTCTAAAAAAAAAAAAGGTCTTTCCCTAAATTTGATCATTATTTTTTGCAGTTGATCATCGTCACCTCATGATAAATTTCCTGACTTTATTCAAATTTTTCATTTCGCTGCCCGAAAAATTATGGTTTTGCCCAAATATTTTCTTCTCACTGCCCCAAAAATTTTAATTTTTCCCAAATCTTAGAAACTTGGGGGGGCAATTGCCCCCCTGCCCCCTGGCAGGTACGGCTATGCTGGTTGTCCTTTGTCCTGGTTGTCACATTCAGTTTTTTGAGTATTTCGCAACCTTGCGCAATAATCACTTTAATGTTAAATAACGTGTCTTTACCTCTTTGTTTGCCACATGTAGTTTGACTTTGATAGAGTAAGCACAGTTTGAATAAGTTTAAAATACTAATTTTTGCTAAAAATTCAAAAGTTTTTTGTTTTTTTTTAAGAAAGGATAGAAGCAACTAGGATAGACGTATTATCAACATCGATGTATCGTTGGAAGCGTAAAAAGCATTGGGACTTTTGTCAATTTGACAACAATTTGACAATCATGACAGATTTGTCCAGGTTGTCACACTTTAATTGACTGTTTTAAAACTGTCCAAAAACATGTTTGTTGTTGCTGAAAAACCAAAAATATACTCTAAAGTTATAGCTGAAGACTTTAACTAAAGAAAAAAAAATTTTTTTTGAAAATCGGCCAACTATTCACTAGATCAAAAACTTTTAAATTTGTGTCAATCAGATCCGGTCTCCCCTGCTTTCTTTTTCTTTAACAAGCCGAAGAAAGCTATCATGTTTTTATTAAAAAGCCAATTTTGTATCACCAATTTACTGCTTAGGTGTATGCATTTAAGTTTTGTTGATGACAAATATTGTAATAGAGAAGCAAATGTTTTTATAGAAATAACCTATAGAGTTTTGAGTTTATTAATTTCCATTTTAAAAGAATGAGTTTTTTAAACTTAGAAAAGGTGAATATGTTAAAATATGCTGAAGTGACTGGATGCACTTCAGCGGACGGACCGATCGTTTGGTTGCAAGGACACGGATTGTTGTCGCAAAGACGTGTTTGCTCAAAGTGTTCTTCGAGCATGTCCTTGCAAAATAAAACCCATATCCTAGATAAGAAGGTGTGGAGATGCAGCGACTATGTAAGTACTTATTAAAAATAGCCATGGCATAACCAAATGCGTTCCGTCTTGAATCATTTAAACATTCTGAAATCAATTTAGCAAAAAAACCGCTCATTAATTTTTGCAATCTTGACTTCCTTTTTCAAATGACCATTAATCCATTAAACGTTTAGTAAGAAATGTTGACATCAATATTGTTTTAATATAAATATTAAAAGAAAAGTGTTTGTAAAGTTGAAATAATTTTCTACAGATTCACAGCATTTTTTTCATTATTTTCCGACCGTAAATATATGCAATTTTATTGGCCATAAACACTATGACAAGCGTGTTTGCTGTTTTAACAATGCCATCTGCATGGCAGTGCAATTATTTAATGTTATTTTTCTGTTTTAATAGAATTGTAGAACAACCTCCACCATAAGGAAGAATTCATTCTTTCAACGTAGCAATTTGGCTCTTCGCCAAATTCTTATAATAATATATATGTGGGCGAAGGACGCACCTTTATTTAGAATTGAAGAAGAGGCGGAAGTAAGCCACAGAATAGCAGTGGATTGGTGCCAATTTTTACGAGAGGTAAACTTGATATTTTTGCACCAAACACTATATTTTAGATTGTCACTATAAAATATTGTATGCAAACTGCACAATATTTCCAGTCGTTTTAGACAAATCTCTACGTAAAACTGTATATTTTTTTTTCACGTAACACCGAGAATAGTTTTTCTTATATTGTGCCTAATCATGCTATAGGTCCCCCTAAAATGGTCCAATGTTAAATGGTTAACGACGATAAAAAGGTTAGGTAACACTGCTCTAAAGAATTTTATTTAATTGGATATGTTCTGCTAAACTGTGTGACATTTTTTCTTGAAAATACGTTGCATTTCTTTCAGCTTTTTTTATTTAATCGCGCTAATAATATGTGTGCCTGATTGATTGTGTAATGGTGGTAACTTCTTTTATAGTTAGATACTCAGTTAATGAGTTTGAATTGGTAGAGACACAGAATTCTGTTCTCAGTGTTTGTAATTAAGAGTCAAGAAAAGTTTTGCTAGATATCTACTCGCTTTTAAGACACCACGTAAAAATTAAAAGTTGTGATAAACTATCACGTAAAAAATCTATTCAATGTCTATTGAAGGTTAATGTTTTTATCTGGTATAATATCGTACGAGAAAATTAACCGATTAATAAGACACCACGTAAAAATCTATGCAATGTCAATTGAAGGTCAATATTTTTATGTGGTATAATATCGTACGAAAAAATTAACCGCTTAATATTAAGAAACGCAAGAATTTAGTTTTTTAGGGTGGCAATATTTTATTTGTGTTTAAAGGTTTGCAGCTCGGAATTATTGGCGAACAGAACTCCTATCGGCGGTGTTGGCCATACGGTTTCCATTGATGAAACTTGTGTAGCCAAACGGCCGAAAGGAAACCCGCAAGGTCGGCCAGTGCGTCAGCAGTGGATTTTTGGCGGCATTGACCACGAGACCAAGTGAGAAAACTTTGTTCCTGTTATTGTGATTATTCGTTATAGTGATATTCGGTTATAGTGATAAGCGAAAACTAAAATCTGACTCCACAATAAGGACAATAGCATTATTCAGAATAGGATTTTCTAAAAAATTTAAAAAATTTTGTTTTATTTACGAAACTTATACGGTATTTCTTTGTTTTCCATAGTTTCTATAGCAAAGCTATATTAACCTTTTAAATGTTGTTTCTTTTTAGACAGTGCTTCCTTCGGTTGGTAGATAAAAGGGATCGAGCTACTTTGGTGCCTATAATACAAGAATGTATTGCACCAGGTACTGAGATCTGGTCTGACGAGTGGGCCGCATATCGCGGAATTTCAGGTATCTTACACATTAAATTAAAATTGTCCAAAGTTTTTCTGACCTTTTTTGCAATTTTTCAAACTAGAAATTGATTTAAGTACGTGTGGAAGCAAAAAATTGATATAGGTTCATCTTAGCGTGTAAGCTCAAATTTTGTTCAAATTATACAAGTTCAACAAATATAACCGGATGTCTAGTTGTCTGTCTGTAGAAGGCAACAGAAAGTGTTTTGCGTATTCGGTGTATTGTATCAAAAAAGCAACAATTTTTTAATTTTCAGCTTTGGGATACGTCCACCGGACAGTTAATCATACTGTTCAATATATAACAGCCGAAGGAGTGCACACAAACAGAATTGAAAGTCTGTGGTCTCAGTTAAAAATTAAACTGAAACGAATGCGGGGGATGCAACGTTCGATGATTCCTACTTACATTGACGAATTTATGTGGCGGAAGGCACGTGCAAAGCAGCGGGTGCTGCCTGATATTTTTGAAGCAATTAAGAAGCAGTACCCGCTTTAGTATAATGTAAGTATTTAATTACGTTACTACTTGAATATTTTTATTTATGGATTTGTAATCTAACCATTAGGTTTTATTAAAACTAAATCATTACAAAGGATATCAAGTTCTTCTTAAAATGCCATTGTACCAGTTTAGAAGTGGTAACCGACACGGCTCATTGCTTTTAAGGTCACGAGTCAATGCGTCATCATGCTGGGGTGATGCAACGTCAACATTCAATGGATGCCATGGACATGCAGCCTCCCACTCAAAAGGTCATGACCCCACTGGGGCGATGCTATACCGACCTCATCACCCACAGGGAGTGCAGAAGCAGCAGTTGCCCCCCCATTCTATGGGACAGGTTTGATTAAATTTTTTTTTTAACAAATAAATCGTTTTTATACCAGGCGAAATTTTTGGAGATGTTTCTGCTTTCGAACCTTAAAAACAAATCTCAGTTATTTATTTACTGTTTCTGTATCACACTGCGTTGGGATAGGGTCTGTGCTTGATTGCTTAATGAGATTTTTACGCTTGCAGATTCCCCAAACTCCACCGCTCATTCCCAAGCTTGACCCTACTGCGCCCCCCTCTGAACAAGGGGCTCAAGTTTCCGTGCAAAACCTCCCCGACTTAACCAGGTGACCTTAAGATTGACTCCCCTGAAAATTTATGTCAAGATATTTTCGATGGTTGAGTTTTTTGAATATTTATCAAAACTTTTATTTCTCAGGAGAGTGGTTTCTAACCAAAGAAAAAGGGAAAGGTTTAAGGGGGTCTGCAAATGTACTGGAAATTCTACCGAATTAAAAAAAAAATTTATAAATTGGGTTATTTGGGATTCCGTGGCCTTGGTAATTTTTTGAATTGGGACCGTGACTACAAAAGCTTAAAATCACTGTCCTGTAAAATTCAAATATGGTTTCAAACTTTTTACTGTAAACAACTTTATTGATCTAGACCGGAGGTTTTCAACCTATGGGCTATGGCCCAGTAGTGGGCCACAGTGGTTTTTTTAGTGGGTCACGGAGCATAAATGAAAATGAAAGCAATATGTATAATTAGGCTTGCCATCCGTCCCGCTTTTAGACATTTATCTGGATTCTTGTCCAGTCAACCACCTGAAGACTTTTTTTTAGAGAACACTATGATTCTGGGACAAAAATAGGAAAATTTGTGAATGGTTCTAAGTAAAGACTTTTTTTTTTTTTTTTAGAGAACACAAGTTATTTTACAACAAAATTTGTTTCCGTCTGAAAATCTCAGACAATTTTTTTGTCAATTCCGTAATCTGCGGAAGTGAGCGAACCTGTTGTTAATAAGTACGATACAAAAGAGAACCTGTTTTTAAAATTTTGAATCCCATCACTGGTTGTAAAGTTACCTTGGGTTAAAAAATGGGCCACAGTACGAAAAAGGTTGAAAACCACTGCAATAAACGATTCTAAAAAAAACTTTTTATATACGTTTTCTTTGTTTTTTTGTTTAACTCTTAGCGCATTTTGTTTTTTTCTATTTAAAGTAATAATTATGACATCTGTGTTTTTTTTTTCTTGACGCATTTTTCTTGACGATATGATTCGCTTTGCTTTGTTGCTTCGTTATACTTCTGGACAAGCTTATTCTTTGCTACTTGAAACCTTACCCTTATATCTTTATTACGCAAACTAAAGAAAGGTACCATTGACTCTTTAAACTGTTCCTTGTGCATCTCTAACAGAATTGGTATGCCAAAGTTTTGCTTTGTTGGATTTGCATGAAAGTTGCATTCGCAGCCAATCTTATGTTTCTACCAGTCACGCTGCACTGTGTATGCTCAAATATTATTTGGACAATATTCAAATTTTTTGTAATGATCACTTTAGTAAAGGATTGCAAATTGTATTCAATATATGTAGTAAAACATACTTATTGCTGAAATGGGCAAGGAGCAAGTTACTGAATTACCAACAAAGATTTTAAAAAACTATAAAGTGTTCGTATCTGAAAATGGGGCTCATGTCACTAACCTTTTCGCGGTCATCCATTCCATATGAAGGAGAAGACTATTTAACATTTATAAAAACTTTATTAAAATTGCCAATTTTTTTGTTGTCCAAAATTTATGTAGGCTATACTAAATATTTACTATATGATTTACTAAACATTGTAAAAGTTATGCATAATTTTTTATTATTTGTTACTCTTTTATGTATAATTAGTTAATTATTTTTTAGATTGTTGCACAGTATCAAAATTGTGCCATGCAGGTAGAATATGGCTATTGGCGAAGGTCCTGCTTTAACAAAAAACCTAGTGACTGCAAAAGGTTGCCTCCTGGGCGCAGTTGGAAAACCTATATTTATGATGCACGTATTAAGTAATATATTAATTTATTTTTCAGACTTTTTTACTTATTGACAGTGTCAATTATGCACTTAATTGCGCAAAGTTGCAACTAAACTACAAAACTTGAATAGCAACTGTAAGGAGAAACACACTTAACGTCAGACTGTTAGCAATCGTCTGCAAAATGTGACAAATCAGGCCGTATTTTAAGGAGGTCATGTGTTCACTGTAAACCGTGGTAAAATATCTCGTTCACTATTCACCGTGCCAAAAAAAAAGATTAATGCAAGCTTGAAAAATCAAGCTTGTAAGCAGGATTGCTGTAATAAACATTTTTATTATGTTTAAGTGTATTATAGTAGTTAAAACTTTGGACCCAAACTTCCATTTCACCATCTCCTTCATAAATCACCGTGGCGAAATATCTTGTTCACGATTCACCGTGGCTTTTAATAATAAGGTTTAAAATTGATCATGCGAACTTTCGTTTTGCTATCTCGTTCACTATTCACCGTGGTCAAATAAAATGATTAATGCAAGCTTAAAAAATCAAGCTTGTAAGCAGGATTGCTGTAATAAAGATTTTTATTATGTTTAAGTGTATTATAGTAGTTAAAACTTTGGACCCAAACTTCCATTTCACCATCTCCTTCATAAATCACCGTGGCGAAATATCTTGTTCACGATTCACCGTGGCTTTTAATAATAAGGTTTAAAATTGATCATGCGAACTTTCGTTTTGCCATCTCGTTCACTATTCACCGTGGTCAAATAAAATGATTAATGCAAGCTTAAAAAATCAAGCTTGTAAGCAGGATTGCTGTAATAAAGATTTTTATTATGTTTAAGTGTATTATAGTAGTTAAAACTTTGGACCCAAACTTCCATTTCACCATCTCGTTCACAAATCACCGTGGCGAAATATCTTGTTCACGATTCACCGTAGCTTTTAATAATAAGGTTTAAAATTGATCATGCGAACTTTCGTTTTGCCATCTCGTTCACTATTCACCGTGGTCAAATAAAATGATTAATGCAAGCTTAAAAAATCAAGCTTGTAAGCAGGATTGCTGTAATAAAGATTTTTATTATGTTTAAGTGTATTATAGTAGTTAAAACTTTGGACCCAAACTTCCATTTCACCATCTCGTTCACAAATCACCGTGGCGAAATATCTTGTTCACGATTCACCGTGGCTTTTAATAATAAGGTTTAAAATTGATCATGCGAACTTTCGTTTTGCCATCTCGTTCACTATTCACCGTGGTCAAATAAAATGATTAATGCAAGCTTAAAAAATCAAGCTTGTAAGCAGGATTGCTGTAATAAACATTTTTATTATGTTTAAGTGTATTATAGTAGCTAAAACTTTGGACCCAAACTTCCATTTCACCATCTCGTTCACAAATCACCGTGGCGAAATATCTTGTTCACGATTCACCGTGGCTTTTAATAATAAGGTTTAAAATTGATCATGCGAACTTTCGTTTTGCCATCTCGTTCACTATTCACCGTGGTCAAATAAAATGATTAATGCAAGCTTAAAAAATCAAGCTTGTAAGCAGGATTGCTGTAATAAAGATTTTTATTATGTTTAAGTGTAGCCTATTATAGTAGCTAAAACTTTGGACCCAAACTTCCATTTCACCATCTCGTTCATAAATCACCGTGGCGAAATATCTTGTTCACGATTCATCGTGGCTTTTAATAATAAGGTTTAAAATTGATCATGCGAACTTTCGGTTTGCCATCTCGTTCACTATTCACCGTGGTCAAATAAAATGATTAATGCAAGCTTAAAAAATCAAGCTTGTAAGCAGGATTGCTGTAATAAACATTTTTATTATGTTTAAGTGTATTATAGTAGTTAAAACTTTGGACCCAAACTTCCATTTCACCATCTCGTTCACAAATCACCGTGGCGAAATATCTTGTTCACGATTCACCGTGGCTTTTAATAATAAGGTTTAAAATTGATCATGCGAACTTTCGTTTTGCCATCTCGTTCACTATTCACCGTGGTCAAATAAAATGATTAATGCAAGCTTAAAAAATCAAGCTTGTAAGCAGGATTGCTGTAATAAAGATTTTTATTATGTTTAAGTGTATTATAGTAGTTAAAACTTTGGACCCAAACTTCCATTTCACCATCTCCTTCATAAATCACCGTGGCGAAATATCTTGTTCACGATTCACCGTGGCTTTTAATAATAAGGTTTAAAATTGATCATGCGAACTTTCGTTTTGCCATCTCGTTCACTATTCACCGTGGTCAAATAAAATGATTAATGCAAGCTTAAAAAATCAAGCTTGTAAGCAGGATTGCTGTAATAAAGATTTTTATTATGTTTAAGTGTATTATAGTAGTTGGTGCAGTGAATTCACTGCGATTGATTCTACTTGAGGTGATTCTCACTAACCAATTTGTTCTCTTATTCAGACAGAAAACCAAAATATTTGTTTACCAAATTTTAACAAATTATTTCTTTAATTTTAAGTTAAATTTAAAACACCTTATTCAAATAGAAATTAACAAATTAAAACTGTCGAACCGAAAACAAACTAAAACTCACCAAATTTAAAACAAATTAAACTATACAATTGCTCTCGCTTAAGCAAAAAGGCAGAGAAAAAAATCAAAGCGACCCAAATTAAAACGCACGTTACATGATTGAGTCACAATGCTAATTGTCTTAACTTTTAACCTTTTTCTTTCGCCAACGAGTTAAGCACAGCAAATAACAATAAATCACGTTACCATGGCCGGCCCAAAATTGAGAAAGCGAGAAGCGAGCAAAGCAATTTTCACATTAGTCAGTGATTTATAAAGGTTAGGGGAAAGGGATTGAAGGGTCTAAATTTAGTCAAAAAATTCAACGTATTCGAGAATGGAAACAACAACAACGAACCAAAATACACAACGAATATGTACACACAATTACACAAATATCGCTAAGCATAGGACGCAAATTTACACATCACACTCCAAAACGCAAAGTTTTCGAATGTCGCGAGTGAGCTCTTTACCGTCGGCAGTACGGACCACTGCCCGTCGACAAATGTTATCGCGGTCGTAAATTACCGATGTTACTATTCCCCTGGGCCAGGTGCAGCGTGGCGCCTTGTCATCTTTAATCAAAACCAAACTGTTCAGCTTAAGATTTTCTTGTGGAACAATCCACTTACGGCGTTTTTGCAGCAATGTCAAATATTCGGAGCGCCACCGCTTCCAAAATAGGTCGGCCTGCAACTGAGTCGCCCGGTACGAACCGCGCAAACCGTCTGCGTCGATGAATACGTCGGAAGGTGTCCCTGGTTCGATGCATCCATTTAGCAAAGTCATGGGCGACAACGCCCTGAAATCATTGGGGTCAGCGCTGACCCTAGTCAATGGTCTACAGTTCAGTATGCATTCTATCTCTTTGAAGAGAGTAAACAGTTCTTCGTCCCTTAAGGTGCGATATTACTTGTCTGCGGTTAGAGCAGTCATGGCTTTACGTACAAGTCTCACGATTGCCTCCCAAGCTCCTCCCTGGTGGCTTGCAAGTGGAGGGGAGTGACGAAACTGAATACCACGAGGAGACAGCTCATTTACAATCTCTCTTGCTCTTAAGCGTTTCAAACCTCGTTTCAATTCTGCTTGAGCACCTATAAAGTTCGTCGCATTATCGCAATAAATTGTTTTGGTAGATGCGCCTCTGACAGCTAAGAATCGGCGTAGGGCCATCAAGAATGAAGCAGTTGTCAAATCGTAAGCCATTTCAAGGTGGGAAGCCCGTGACGCCAAACACGTAAAGATGCAACAGTACCTTTTCAACGTGTTGCGTTGACACTTGACAGCGATCGGTCCCATGAAATCAACGCCGGTTGCAAAAAACAAGCGGTTTCCGGGTTCGACTCTAGCACGTGGTAAAGGGCTCATTATCTGGGATCCAGGGCCGGCCCGTCGATTCCGACAAGCCATGCAGTGGGTCTTAATGATGCGCTTCACTGTCCTTTCTTGCCCGACTACATAGAATCTTTCACGAAGTGCGGTTATGACGTAGGGGGCTCCATTATGACCACTCTTCTGATGCAAGTGGTTGACAATAATTGAGGTTAAATGACTCTTCCTTGGTAGCACAATGGGATGTTTGATGTCGTAGGTTTCTTCAGATCGTTGAATACGACCTCCAATGCGCACGACACGATCTTTGACGAATGGGCAAAACTTGACAAGTGGCTGCAATTCTTCTTTTAGTGCGACCCCAAGCTTACCGCTAGCGATATCATCATACGGATGCGACTCGAGTGCCTCAATCAGTCCCGGATATTCCTGCCGCTGAGCTAAAGAAATCAGGGCAAGGAGAGCTGCGTCGTACTCTTGCGCATCAATGAAGTCAGTATTCCGATTGATTTTCCCAGTAACACGATCATGTAAGCGACCTTTCAGTTTCAAGAGCCAAGCGGCTGTTCGTACAGCACGCGTTAGGTCGCTAAATCGAGTGATGATTCTGCCAAGAGGACCTTCTTTCAGCCCAGAATATTCGCTCTCTACTGTACCCAAACACGCAGTGATTGGGTCGGCAGCATTTGCATTGTCACAAGCTACATCTTCGATTGGCGGTTCTCGTGAAGGCCAAGCTTCTTCTTCCTCAAGTAAAAAGGGAACGCCTTTGAGCCATTTCTCGGCTTTACACGGTTGTGATGGTGAAACTCCGCGAGAGAACGGATCTGCGGGATTGAGATCCGTGCTCACCCAGTGCCATTGTTCAACAGCAGAAATTTCGCGAATTAACTTGATACGGTTCGTTTCGAATACAGGCCGACGTTTTGAAGTGTTTTTTAAGTAACTCAATACGACCGTCGAGTCAGTCCATAGCACAGTTTTTTCAATGTCTAAATCAATTTCGCGGTTTACAAACCTAGCGAGGCGCGCTGCAATCACCGCCGCCGAGAGCTCGAGCCGTGGAATTGACATCGGTTTTAACGGCGACACACGTGATTTTCCCATAACAAATGACACAACACAGCGATTTTCATTAAATATTCGCAAATAGCACACCGCGCCTATGCCATCGACGGACGCATCAGCGAAAACATGCAATTGAGCACCCTTTATAACTTCAACATTTTGAGTGGGTATAAAACAACGAGGTATCACGATATTATTTAAATTCAACAAGGTATTAATTAACTTATTACAAACCGTCTTATCTGGTTCAGGTATCTCGGCGTCCCATGCCAAGCCCATCTTAGTGAGGCGTTGAATCAGCAATTTCAATGGCAGGAGGAATGGCGCCACTATTCCCAAAGGGTCAAATATGCTCATTGCGAGTGACAGTAACCCTCTACGTGTAAGTGGATGAGCAAAGGGTTTAACCTTAACCATAAATTCGTCTGTTTGAGGATTCCAAACAATACCTAACGTTTTGTGACCAGGTAGCTCATCATTATGCAAGTCAACTTTACTCAAATGTGGTGCCAATAAATCAGATGGCAGCGCCTCAAGTACCTTAGCACAGTTGCTCGAGAATTTTCTTAATTCGAACCCCCCACCCTTTAACAAGGACACTACATCATTTATGTGTGTGATCGCGCTATCACTATTGGGAACTGACTTGAGCAAGTCGTCCACATACATATTTTGTTCAGCTGTTTGAACAGCTTCGGGCGTTGAATTTGAGCGATTTTCTTCGGCAGTTTTGCGCAGCGCGAACCCGGCTACAGAAGGGGAGCTGGTTAAACCAAAGCAATGCACAGTTAATTGGTACGCAGTAGGTGGCCTCGACATATCATCGTCTTCCCACCAGAAAAATCTCAACGCGGACCGGTCACAAGGGTCAACCATAACCGAGTGAAACATGGCACGGATGTCTCCAACCACTGCCACCGAATGTTTGCGGAAACGCGTTAAAACACCAATCAAATTATTAGCGTTATCAGGCCCTTAAAGTATTTGCTTATTTAGAGATGTGCCTCCGAACTGAGCAGCACAATCGAATACAATGCGAAACTTCCCCTTGGTGCAATGATGGGGAATGTACCAGGTTTTATTCTGGTCCTCATCGCGTTCGTCACTGACCGGCACGGCGTGGCCAAGTGAAATGAGCTCTCGAATTTTATCACGGTATTTGACAAACAACTCATTATCCCTTACCAAACGTCGACCCAAGGATCTTAATCGAGAGAGCGCCATCGTTCGATTGTTCGGAAGATTGGGACAACCTTCTTTCCACGGGACCCTCATCTGATAGTGACCATCGACGAATTTACACGAATCCTTCATTACATTTTCAGCCCTCACGTCATCTAACGACGGAAGCAATACTTCCGGGTCGCACGACCGATCACCATAGTCAAATTGACACGGACAAAGAGCCTCAAAGGCAGGCATTACTTGAGAGTCCATCAACAGGTTAACATTACACAAACTACCGATATTGCAGGCTGTGGTGGGCAGGTTAGACGCAACACCGTTTCGCCCGTGGAGCACCCAACCAAGTGGAGATCTACCCGCCCAAAGTCTAGCGTGGCCATCCTGTCGTATTTCGGAAAAGACATGCAGTGAGGGAGAGTCAATTCCTATTATCAGCTCTACGTTTCTCGCACCTTGTATCGTGGGTATTTTAATGCCGTCAAGATGTGGATTCTGGTCAATGTCCTTCTGCGAAGGAATGCTGCTGCTGAGATCTGGAAGTCGTGGAACAACACGGACGTTTTCTAACGTAAACACTTCCTCTTCGAGAATGCCCCTTACCGAACACTCAGCGGAAAGAGTGTTTAAGTCCTCGACCCGTCCGTCAGCTAATTGGATCTTAGCCTGGAGGGGCTTCCCAGTCAATCCGAGCTCGGATAACAAGCCTTTACACATTAAATGACAGTCTGCCCCACTATCTAGAAGTGCTAAAGTGTCTTTACAATCCCCAGTTATGTTATTTATGACACAGACTGGTATTACCTGCAGGCGAGTTGCTGCATCTTTCCGAACCAATGCACTTTGAACCGACGAAGTCGTCGCGTTGACCGAAGGTGACAAGTCATCTCTCACAGAAGCAGTAGATTCAGAAGATTTTGATGTAGTTCCACCATCATCTCGGTGTATCAGCGTATGGTGTCTTCCATTGCATTTGCGACACCTGGATTTACTTGGGCAGTCCTTTACACCATGCCCCTGTCTTAAGCAGTTAAAGCATAGACACTTTTGTTGAACAAACTGTTTACGAGCCGCGCAGGATTGCTTCTGAAAATTTTCGCATCTCGCTACCGAGTGACCTACTGCGTTGCAATAATTACACTTGGGCAAAAAACTTTCGTTAGAGGGCGTCCGGGGTACAGCGTTACGATCATTATCTGCAAGAGTTTGAATCAAATTCGCCCTTGCCTTATATCCCTTAGCATCTACTTTGTTCCTTGATTGCCTCAGCAACCTACCGAAGCGGGAGCATACCAGTTTATGCTCTTGGTCAACATATTCGATAAACAATTCGAACGGCACTACATCCATATCAAATCCCCGCTCCAAGGCAAGTCTGGCAAAGCCCATTTGTAAATTGTGAGGTAACCGCATAAAGATCCGTTCGGCAGTGGAAGCTGCATTTAATAAACGACCAGCCCCCGCAGCTTCCAACACAATCTTACAGTTTATCAGACACGAATAAAAATCCTCTAGCCCAACTTCGCTATGGCTTATCACCCCTCCCTCACAAACTGAATTTATGAAGGCGCGAACGGCAACTTGGGGTGAACCAAACGCCTTGTGTAACAATTGTAGAGCTTCATTTAAGGCCCGATCTGGCGATAGCATAACGCAGCTAGCGATCAACTTATGAGCACGCCCCTTTGTGGCGTCAAGAAGCAAATGTAGTGCATGACCCGGGTCCGTCCCCCTGTAAACATTTAAGATACGATCCTCGACTTGTCGTATGAACTGGTAATATTTAAGCGGATTACCATCAAACTTGTCAGAGTCCAAAGTGGACTCTGAACCACGGCACCGAACCAACATTCTAGCTAGGTCATTTAAACCACAGCCTAACTCACCTTGCGACCCCGTTCCTCGGCCGCGATCTTCGGTGTACGAAGGATTGCTCTGAGTAGGCTTGGAAGGACCATCATCACGAACGGCCGGCCCATGGGTAACAACAGAAGCCTTCTTGGCTGGCGGAAAATGCAACTTGTTGGGCATTGGACCCAAAGAGAATTCTGAAAGGCGACACTGATCGACCTCTGAACTGGGTTTGTTCTGCACTTGCACTAAAGCTGCTGATTCCCGAGAATGATCTGTTTCTCCGTTTGAAAGCTTAAGTTCCTGGCGCTCGCTATTTCGAGCGCTGCAGAGAAATTCAACTACTTTGTCGTGTGCAGACAAAGGGGGAGCAATATTCTCTGGCACCGACAGATCACTGCAACCTGAAGAAGCGTCGGCAATAATATTGGCCTCTTCGACAGCAGCTTCGGCTTGAAGGACAGCTCGTTCCGACTGCAACTGCAAGTGTTTCAATCGCAACTCCTCATCGCGGCGTACGCGCTCGAGACGGGCTTCAGCCAACTTGACCTCTAAACGTCGCTTAGCTCTAGACGACAACGACTTCGAACTGGCAGCAGCTTCAGAAACATGTTTTTGACTAACATTCGCTGACTCTAATTTACGAGCTTGATATGCTGCTGGTGCTGAAAAGCTCCGGGCTGACACATCCGGAATATTTAACTTTGAACTTGAGCTACTGTCCATCTTTGCATAAAACTCAACCCGGATAAGCGAACTAATGAACGTTCTTCGACTTCCAACTATGTATCCGGACAAGCAAACCAGTTCGAGCTTTCTTTAACTTAAAACTATGTATCCGGACAAGCAAACCAGTTAGAGCTTTATTTAACTTAAAAACTATGTATCCGGACAAGCAAACCAGTTAGAGTTAAATTTAACTTAAAAACTATGGTGCAGTGAATTCACTGCGATTGATTCTACTTGAGGTGATTCTCACTAACCAATTTGTTCTCTTATTCAGACAGAAAACCAAAATATTTGTTTACCAAATTTTAACAAATTATTTCTTTAATTTTAAGTTAAATTTAAAACACCTTATTCAAATAGAAATTAACAAATTAAAACTGTCGAACCGAAAACAAACTAAAACTCACCAAATTTAAAACAAATTAAACTATACAATTGCTCTCGCTTAAGCAAAAAGGCAGAGAAAAAAATCAAAGCGACCCAAATTAAAACGCACGTTACATGATTGAGTCACAATGCTAATTGTCTTAACTTTTAACCTTTTTCTTTCGCCAACGAGTTAAGCACAGCAAATAACAATAAATCACGTTACCAGTAGTTAAAACTTTGGACCCAAACTTCCATTTCACCATCTCGTTCACAAATCACCGTGGCGAAATATCTTGTTCACGATTCACCGTAGCTTTTAATAATAAGGTTTAAAATTGATCATGCGAACTTTCGTTTTGCCATCTCGTTCACTATTCACCGCGGTCAAATAAGAAGATTAATACAAGCTTAAAAAATCAAGCTTGTAAGCAGGATTGTTATATATAGCAGTTCTCTTGTGTTTAAAATGGATAAAGAGACTTAAAAGTTATAATTCGAGCTTTTAATAGCAGGATTGTTATATATAACAGTTCTCTTGTGTTTAAAATGGATAAAGAGACTTAAAAGTTATAATTCGAGCTTTTAATTGAGACACAATGGCAAACCAAATGGATAAAAGCTAGTTTAAAGAATCGGGTAAAGCGTAAAAAAAGAAACAGATCGGGAGTGGTAAGACCGTGGTGGGAGCAAAAAGTTTTTAAGAAAAAAAAGAAACAAAGGAAAAAGATGCGTCGCGAGAGAGAACAGGGAAATCCCCTTTGGGGATTTTTCCGTCCGAAATGTCACCACGGCGTATAGTGAACGAGACCCAAAAATATTTTGACTTGACTAATTTATTTAGAGTTGATTGCTTTTGATCACATCGATTTTAATTTTACAGAAATCTTTTTTAGTTCGAATGTTTTCTTCTTTTGGTGAAGAACGCTAATTCATTAATAAATTATTGGCGAGGCCTTCTTAGCAGGCGCCAAAAAAGGTAGACGATTAAACAACGTACTAAGTTACCAAATAAATTCTACAAAATTTCAAAAAAAGCTTTTTAACATCGGAATAAAATTTAAAAAACTTTCCAAAATTTAGAAAACTAAAATTTGTGGAAGTAACAAAATTTCAAAAACTATTTACTAAATTTCTCCAAAATTTCAAAAACTTTTCGCAAGGTTAACAAGCAAATTTCAAAAGATTTTTCACAAGCTAACAAGTAAATTTCAACAAATGAAGTTTTAAGAAGATCAAGTAAATTTGTTATATGAGAAGAGCTCTTAAATTGAATAACCTACTTTGAAATAAACTGTTGGTAAAATTGCTTAATTTAATTGAACTGTGTGAAAAGTATAATTTAATTTGAAGACTCCAGAGGGGAATTGCAAGAAAATTCCTCACAACTAAAGGTACCGTGGAATTTGGATTTTCTTTTATTTAGCTGTGAACTGGTAGTTTATTAATTTGTGGTAATTGTGATTTATTTCTTTTGGTAGTGTATTTATTGTTAAGAATTTTAGCTATGTCTAGTAAAGATATTGACGTAGGGCTGCCCGATGTTGGCCCGTCTGGTTTGGGGTTAGATGAGGTTGTCCCGGGAGGGGTGCAGGTTGGTACTCGCTTAGGTATGACCACTAGATCTATGGCCAGGGGGGTAGATAATGATGGGATTATTGACCCAGAGGATAGTGTCTCCAACTTGGGGTCTAGAGCTTCATGTACCTCTGTTTTGTCTGAAGCACAAATTGAAATTCAACGGCAGATGGAGACTAATCGCATCATGGCTGATTTAAGGTTAGCCAAACTGGCTCGGGAGGAAAGGCAGGCACAACTAGCCCGGGAGGAAAGGCAGGCACAACTGGCCCGGGAGGAGAAAGAGGCAGAGCTCAAGGCGGAGCTGGCCTTAAAAGAGGCAGCATTAAAGGCTGAATTTTTAAAGAAGGACTTGGAATGCCGTAAGTCACGGTCTGGTTCTCAAGTCAGTTCAAGGCGGTCAGCCCACACCAGAACCGATTTTCTTGAAACCCATGGTGGGTATTTGAATACTAATAGTCAGCAAAGTAAGGCTGTGATCTCTGGTGGTGGTGGTGAGACTGGTGATGTGTTACTCCCCAAGACTGCTGTCTGGGAGAATTTAACCTTGCAGAAGTTTTCTGACTCAAATAATTTGCTAGGTAGCAATGATAGGTCTCTGCGAGGCAATGTGGCTTTTGGGGCCGCCCGAAGTGTGCCTCCTGACTTTGAGAAATATGTAGTTTCCCCTGGTGTGCCGTCTGGTCGGGCTGAGACATGCCCTAAAATTTGTGGTCCATATGGTAAAAGTGCTGTTGAATATGATGGTGGTGTTAAAAATAAGTATGTTAGTGCTGCTTTACCTGCTGTTACGAATGCTAGATCTTGCAATGTTGGTGGTTTAAATTGGAATAATGCATTGTCTCCTGTGCAGTCAGGCTCGACTCAGCAGGACAGTTTCTTTCAATATCAAAATTGTCGTACTTTCATAGATAAGGCGTCTTTGATTAATTACAACGGAAGTAATATGCCATATATTTTCTTTCATAATCGCATTAAGGCTTTAATGGATAGTTGTCCGTTCGAAAATTCACGTTTAACTTTGTTGCAAGCTGCTTGTGTTGGACTTGCTGGCCAAAATATTGCTAATCTGGTTGCTGACACACCTGGCCTGTCTGAGGCTAGGCGCATTGAAATGTCTCTTGAAAGATTGTCGCAGAGATTTGGTGTTAGAGGTGGTTTTTATGCTGAACCGGAAATCCGCAAGTTTCGGTATGGTGATAAATTAAAATCAGATTCGGCCTTTGCGCTAAAAGAATTTAAAGACCAATTGTCTCAATGTTTGCTCTACGCCAAAGCTTATAATCAACCAGATAAAGTAGAAGGTCGATTTGTATTGGATTTGGCTAAGCGTTTGCCGGATGTAACTAAAAAAGAGTTCTTAAAGTTTTTGGCAAATCGGTTTGGACACACAAATGAGCCTAGTTTTGAAAGCTTATTTGAATTTATAACTGAAGAAGAATCTTACAAGTCGACAGATTTTGGTATTTCACTTCTAAATGCTTCAAGTGAATTGCGCAAATTTGAAAAGCCCCATGATAAAAGTAAAAAGGCTTGCCCAGTAAGACAAACTTCCGTTAAATCACCTAATCTCCCAAGAAGGTCTGATATAAATGATAAACAGAAGAAGTCTCCAACTACTAATAGTCGACCAGAGCATCCTATGTGCATCTACTGTTCTTCGAAAGGGCTGGTTGAGCATCATTATCTGTCAAATTGCTCTGAATTTTTGCATTTGACACCTATTGATCGCAAAGATGTAATTGTTAAATCTGGTCGGTGCTTGAACTGTCTGCGTAAGTATTTTGTTAAAGATTGTTTTGCCCCCAATAGCTGTAGAAAATGTGGAGCTGCATATAGTAGAAAGCACTCTCTCTTGTTGCATGATGCCTTTGTCACACCATCTCAAGCACATGAGAGTGGTGATAACACTTCAGAACCTTCAGTTACTGTACGCAAAGTTGGTATTGGGAGTGTGAAGGCTGCCTTTAGTCGTGTCACAGCTGCCCGAATAATGAACCCTGTAAATGGTAAAAGCAGGTTGGTGTATGTACAGCATGACCCAGGGTCACAGGTTACTCTGGTCTCAAACAAGCTGGTACAAGATTTAGGTCTAACTGCATTTGATAATGTTTCATTTGAAATGCAAACAATGACTAGTTGCAAGGCTACCATGGCAGATTTAGTCAAGTTTAATGTGCAGTCATTGCATACTGGTGAGATCTTTGGTAATGTGGTGTCAGTGGTCAATGAACCTTGGAGCGATGATGAAAATATTTTGCCTCATAAACAGGACTTGAGTGTGTATGAGCACTTTAATGATATTGAAATTGTTTGCTTGGATAATTGTCATAGTGTGGATGTGCTACTGGGCAATGACAATGCCCATCTTATGTATGCCAAGCAAGAACGAATGGGCAAGAGTCAAACTGACCCACACGCACTACTCTCTCCATTAGGCTGGTTAGCCGTTGGCGGAAAAACATCTTTAAGTGAGGTACCTGTCAAAGTCTTAAGAGCCAATGTTGAAGACAAGCAAAGCAAGACATTAAGCTTGCAACAGGCTATTGACAGAAAAGATGCAGAAATTGCTGAATTGCGTAGTGTTGTTAAAGATTTATCTGTTGAAGATGAGATACCTCAATGGTCTCGCACTGATACTATTGCCAGTCAATTGGTAGAGCCCTCCATAAAGGTAAAAGATGACCGGTTTGAGATTCCCGTACCTGTGGTTGAAAAAGCAACAGTGCCTAATAACTTTGAGTTAGCACACGAGCGACTGTCTGCCCTGCGTAAGAAGGCCCTTCGGCAACCTGATCTTAAAGAATTTTTAGTTGAATCTATGGCAGAAATGCAGTCCAATAATTACATTGAACGTGTGCCTGATGCTGATTGTGCGAATGACCAAAAATGGTATCTACCTTATTTTGTTACCTCTCAAGTTAAGAAGCGTATAGTGTATGATGGAAAGGCCAAGTTTAAGGGAACCTGTGTGAATGATATTATTATGTCTGGACCTGATCTTCTAAACCCCTTGCTGCATGTTTTAACCAGGTTTCGCTTAGGTAAGTATGCTTTGATGTCAGATGTCACAAAGTGTTTTTTCCAAATTCAGTTGCCGGCTGCCCAAAGAGACCTATTTCGCTTACTGTGGTTTGAAAACAATGATGTAGAAAGAGGTAAGTTGGTATCCTACCGTTTTCGAGTCCATCCTTGGGGCATCAAAAGTAGCCCCTACATTGCCTGTCTTGCATTTAAAAAGCTTGTTGAGGAAAACCCCACATGTGCTAGTGACATGACCCTTCAAAATATACTGCAGAACATGTATATGGATGACCTTATTTTTTCAGTAGATAGTTTAGAGAGTGCACAGACAATCACAAATGAGGCAGTGAGTCTATTTAAAAGTCGTGGATTTAAACTTGTTAAGTGGAGCACAAATAGGGACACTATGAGTGTTTTGTCCTCTTTAGGTCCTGAACTTTTGTCAGCTTCTATAAGAGAATTAGACTTGTGTGGTGAAGAGCTAGCCTTGCCTTCTGCCAAAACCTTAGGCTGTGTCTGGGATCCTGACTCAGATGAGTTGCGTATTGACTGTTCATTAAAGCCTCTTGGTAAGTATACACGTAGAACCATGCTCAGTCAATTAGGACAGAATTTTGATCCACTGGGATTTGGGTCCCCTTTCTTTATTAAAGCACGTTTGATCTTGCAGCAGTTGGCTATAGATAAATATGATTGGGATACAAAAGTCCCAGATGAGATTGTTAGAGAGTGGGATGCATGGCTGCATTCACTTTCATTGCTGCAGAGTTTTTCGCTTCCCCGGTGGTTATTTTTAAATAGCGATATACCTTGCTCAATTGATGATGTGAAATATGAGTTGCATGGGTTTAGCGACGCGTCAAATCAAACTTTTTCTTCAGTGATATATCTGCGCAGATTAGTTAACGGCGCACCTAGTGTAGCCTTTATTTTTGGTAAATGTACAATTGTTCAGCGGCATCAGTCATCCTGGCCCATTGCAAGAAAAGAGTTAACAGCTGCCGTAAACACCTCCAAGTTGATGTATCAAGCAAATGAGGCTTTGAAACTGGACATTAGTAAGAGATACTTCTGGTGTGATTCTAAAACTGTGTTGTCTTGGATAAAGAATCCAGATTTACGCCTAAATAAGTTCATCACCAGACGAATTGACCACATCCTAATGCTGTCAAATGAATCAGACTGGAGATTTTGTCCAACAAATGTAAATGCTGCTGATGTGGGGTCTCGCCCCAATCTAATCTTGAAAGAAGAGTCACGTTCTCTTTGGCTAAATGGCCCACCATTCTTGGCTAAGTATGGTGAGCCGGAAATACCTGTCCCAGAGCTTATGCCCATACGAAAGATTGACGTCAAAAAGGATGAAGATCTGAACCAAATTGTGGAAGATAAGTTGGAAAGACTGATTGACAGCTCATCATCCTTATATGTATTGCAGAAGCGAGTGGCATATCTTCTATCTTTCCTGGATTATATTTGAAGCAAAGTCCAAAAGAGTAAGTATGTCCCTCCAAAACTGGATGCTTCTTGCTTAAGTAGGGCACTAGAAAGAATTGTGATCTTTGTCCAACGACACATCTATGGTAAGTTTATTGAATCCCTAAGTGAGAAGTCTCCAGATGCCTTTGATGAAATTATCAAGTGCTTAGAAAAGAAAACAGCACCTGAAAGTAGAAAAAGGGTAAAAGAGATACGCTCTCTGAAGAAGTTTCAGCCATGCTTAGATGACAAAGGTGCATTACGTATAGAAGGCAGGTTAAATAGCTCTCCTGATATTGCATTTGATGCTAAACACCCACTCATCTTGCCATCTAGGCACAGTTTAACAAAGCTTGTTATCTTGTGGTATCATCATTGGAATTGTCACAGTGGAGTGCAACACACTTTGTTGTCAACTCGACAAAAATTTTGGATTACTAATGGTAATGCATCAGTACGAAGATATGTGAATGAGTGTGGTGTGTGTATGATTAAAAAGGCACAGCCTGTAAGGCAATTAATGTCAGATTTGCCACAGTCACGTGTTACTGCAAACAAAAAGCCCTTTTTTTACTGTGGTCTGGACTATTTTGGGCCCATGTCATTTGTGGAAGGTAGAAGCCACAGGAAGGCCTGGGGCCTCTTATTTACTTGTATGTCATCAAGGGCCGTGCATGTTGAATTGGTGACTTCCCTGACTTTGAGTGAGTTTATACTAGCTTTTACCCGATTTACAGACTTACGAGGGCCAGTAAGTACAATTTATTCTGATAATGGAACTACATTCCAAGCTGCAGCCAAAGTGCTGCCAAAATTGCTTGAGTCTACAGAATTGAAAAATTCACTTCGTAAAAAAGGTATCAACTGGGAATTCATTCCCCCCTATGCACCCGCACAAGGTGGGGCTTGGGAAGCTATGGTGAAGCAAATCAAGCATGTGATTGCTAATACACTTGAAAAGTCACAACGCAGACCCAGCTTTGTAGAATTGCTGACATACGTGGGAGGTGCCACCAAGAATGTAAATGATCGACCTTTGACCCCCTTAAGTGATGACCCTAGAGACTTTACAGCAATAACCCCTGCCTCGCTCTTAACTCCCTATTCAAGCCCATATTGTGTGGTAGGTTCACCACAACACAAAGACAATTTAAGGAGAGACTATCGCTTTAATATCTCTCTTAGTGATCAGTTTTGGAAAAAATGGCTGGAGTTTTACCTACCTTGGCAACAGGGGAGAAAGAAGTGGTTGAAAATGGCACAGAATCTAACGCCAGGCCAATTGGTAATCTTAACCTCAATGGAAGATATATCAAAACGAGGCAAATACCAACTTGGGAGGGTGCATGAGGTCATTCCCCAGAGTAGAAATGGAAAGCAAATTGTGCGTAGAGTTAAAGTTGCCACTACTAGTACAGATGAAGCCACTGGTGATGTCAAAGTGGTTTATGTATTAAGGGACCTTTCTTGTATTGCCCCAGTAGACTGCCCCTTAGATAGCTGAAATTTCAACTTGGCAAGGATGACGGAGGGCAGACCCTGCCATAATATTTTTACTTGGTTGTGTTGTTATTTTCTGTGTTTTTGTTTATTTATGTGTTTCGCTTATTGGGTTTTCTATTGGAAGAATAAGACGTTCCTGTTGATAGTAGAAGACATTAGCTGTAGCCTATGCTATTTTGGCCCTATTTACATGTAATGAATCTGAGATATTGCTGCTTAAATTGTAAAAGAAAGCTGTGTACTACTTCTGCCCTTGTGATTCATAAATGCTGACTTTGAAATTGAATTGTTGATTTGAACCAGGCAATAAGTTGCAGCAAATATAAACTACTGATGTTTCTGTTATTCACATTTGTGCTGTATACAAGATATTGATTACAATTGGCTGCAGTGTTAAAGTTAGTGTATTTCATTTATTTATTGTGCTGTGTTTCTTTTTTATTGAGTATCGAGTTAAGTGAAGTTGTGTATTTGTACATCGAATTCAAGTGTCTTTGTGATTTGTTAAGTTGCGATTTTTCGAACTTCATTTGTGTTGAAATTTGACAACTGTGTGTCAAATTGGGGCCGCTTTGTTCCGTTCCTAAAAATCGCCCAAATTATGTAGATTCACAATCTTATAAAAAATATCTTTGATTTCGCGTTGGTCCGGCTCAAATAGCCGAAGAAATAACAGTTTTATGAGCAATTTAAATATTTATTTTTATTTACAAGAAAAAATGGCAACACCGCTTATTTTTCACGAAATTTAAAGTAATTTCCAGAACTATCCGATTGACCTGTTTTGATTATGACGTAATAGTTGTTTGCTTTGGAGAATGTCAGAACATTCGAGTAATCTTACTGAATGGTATAAATACGATTCGCTGAAAAGCAGTATTATTAAATAATTCGATGTCTCGTTGTGGTAACTTAAAATTGGAAAATTGTTAACTGTGTGAAGTCATAGTTTTTGAACGCAAGTCTTTGGTGATCTACGTGATTGTGAAGAATTAAGCTATTGAGCTTTAACCTGTTGCTTTGATTTATACTATTCGGGCTCCTAAGTGGATTGGAGCATATTTCTTAATAAAGAAGATATTGTGGTAGTCTGAGCTGTGATTTAGCTAGACTATATTTTTGCTGTCGCTGGTTCGAAGGTCAGATCCAGCAAGAAGATTAAGAAATTTATCGTTTAGTAGACACCTAGATTGTGTTATTGGCGAGGCCTTCTTAGCAGGCGCCAAAAAAGGTAGACGATTAAACAACGTACTAAGTTACCAAATAAATTCTACAAAATTTCAAAAAAAAACTTTTTAACATCGGAATAAAATTTAAAAAACTTTCCAAAATTTAGAAAACTAAAATTTGTGGAAGTAACAAAATTTCAAAAACTATTTACTAAATTTCTCCAACTATATAAAATAAAAATCTTTTTTTGGATCGAGGAAAGAGTCAAAGAGTAAAGAGCGTTCGTGTCTAAAGGCCCGTTTCCACTACGAGCGTGGAAAAGAGCATTCTTTGTTTGTTTTATTGATATTTTTTTGCGCTAGCTTCAATTTTAACCGCTCGCTTCAATCGAAGATCAATAAAAGATAGAAAGAATGCTCTTTTCCACGCTCGTAGTGGAAACGAGCCTTAATTCGAATAAAAACAATTGGAGTGAGAGTAAAAAGAAAGAAACTACTTGCTCTAAGAGATAAAAACAAAAAAAAACGTCGCGCAAATTGTTTTTGCATACCCAAAATGGGCCAAATTTTAGGAATTTTCTAAAATTTGTCAAGATGCTCAAGAAAAATTTAGTTTCTTTTGAACCAACTACTTTCTCTCAAAAACTAACCCTGTATCTCCCGAAAACTAACTCTCACTTCAATCGTTTTTTTTTTAATTAGACACGACTATCTAAGCGCTACGCAAATTATGCTCGCACGCGCAATTTTGTTTTATTTTTTAACCTGCTAAAAAAATTTTGTTTCTTTTAAAGCTCATCTAGTTTCTATCTATAGCTAATTATAATTTCCTTTTAAATAATAGTAAGGAATTGCCAACATTTTATTATTTATAATTGCCAAAGGTTTTATTAAAAAAACTGAACATTTTCGATTTTCATCAGTCCTTATCAAAGCATCTAAATTAACACAAAAGTTGATTTAAGGGGGGTTCAAGGAGCCCTGGTCCCCTCAATTTTTTTTAACAAGCAATGATTTAATCCATTGTGTTATTATTAGTATCCTCTTTATTTAAGCTTCTAACTTGTAGGAAAGTGGCTGGCATTGTACTTTGAGAAACTGTCAAGCAATTATTCTGATCTGCTTTTGGAGATGGCAAGATATTGCTATCCGATTGAAAATTTTTGTGGTTTTTACTTTCTAATTGAAGATATGAATAAAATTTAAAGCCGCTTATAAGAACGAAAAGCAGAAGAAACTATTTTTCTCACAAACATATGCTCCCCTTTCAAAATCTTCTGTACGCCACTGTTAAGGATGTTTTTTTATTTATTTTATTTTATCTCTATATTTATCCTCCAGACTGGCATGAAAGCGACGGAGGCGCTAATACATAGGGTAGGCAATTACCCCGACCTGCTTCCGGAGATACCAAGACATTGCTGTCAGCTTGTAATTTAATAGAGATATTTAGAACTGCTTGCCAGGACCACCAAGCAGGGGAATGTGAGTAAAGTGTCTTTCCCAAGGACACAACAAAACGGCGTGAGTGGGTTTTGAACCGAGACCGTGTTGGTCACGAGCCCGGCGCTTTAACCACTCGACCACGCTGCCGACGAAACTGCGTCTCATACCGTTGCGAAACTGTGATTCATTCCATCATCATTTTTTACCTTTTCTTTTTAATCAATTAATTATTATAGTTGACTTGTTCGAGCGTAAGCGCGCACCTTGGAAAAAATACTTACCCTCTGCCACTGCTCCAGCCCTAATATTAAAGAACCTTTGGCTTCGCCAATATAATTTTACCTGAAAACAGTTAAAAAAAGTAATTGACTAATTCTGACTTGCATTTTGAAAACGACATTAGTTTTTATATTTATAAAAAAATTTTTGTAAAAAATTTTTATAAAAAAACCAAGGAGTCGAACCGAACCCGAATCGGAGTTTTATAATCCGGTTTTACACCATTTTTTCCGAATTTTAACCGAACCCGAACCGGAGTTTTATAAACCGGTTTTACACCATTTTTTCCGAACCTTAACCGAACCCGAACCGTTTTTTAAAAATCACAAAGAGTGAAACCGAACTGAACCGAATAATTTGAATAATTGTAAACTTTAACGGAACCCGAACCAGTTGAAAAAATTGGTTTGCTCCGTGACGTCACCCGCATCACTTAACAACTGTTTGAAATCAAAATATTGTAGCATAAATAATCCATGTGGGTGATGAAATGTTTTATGTTTTAACATTTTTGGAAAATAAGCTTTATTTGAAGTTTAGACTTTCATCATAAAACGATTCACTTATTACTAAGATGATATGGCAACTCTTTTTTCTATAATTGCATATTACGCCATGCCTTCTCTAAGCACAAATTAGTTTAAGCAAGAGTGAGTTGCTTAAATTGTTAATAAATAAAATTCGTTGTAAATCTGATTAATTTCAAGTTTAAAGAGGCAGGACAGTTCGAATAGATTTGTGATTGAGGAACTATGTAACTATCTATGTGCAATTGACATGTGTAGAAATTAGTAAATAGTTTTTGAAATTTTGTAGAAATTAGTAAATAGTTTTTGAAATTTCGTAGCAAATTTTTTAAAATTTGCTAAAGTTTTTTGAAATTTTTTGGAGAAATTGGTAAATAGTTCTTGAAATTTAGTTTTTTAAATTCTTGTAGAATTGATTTTATCTTATACTTTTTTCGGTGCCTGTTATGAAAGGCTCTCACCGATAACGCAATCTCGGTGTCTACTAAACGATAAAATTCTTAATCTTCTTGCTGGATCTGACCTTCGAACCAGCGACAGCAAAAATATAGTCTAGCTAAATTACAGCTCAAACTATCACAATATCTTCTTTATTAATAAAATATGCTCCAATCCACATAGGAGCCCACAATAGTATACAATCAAAGCAGCAGGTTAAAACTCACTAGCTTAATTCTCCACAATCACGTAGACAACCAAAGACTTGCGTTCAAAAACTATGACTTCACACAGTTAACAATTTTCCAATTCTAAGTTACCACAACGAATCATAATAATGCTTCCGAGCGAGCCTTATTTATATTACTCGGTCGTAAGTATCTCGAATGTTCTGAAATTATCCAAATAAAAAACAACAACTATTACGTCATAGTCAAAACAGGTCAAGCGGATAGTTCGGGAATGTACTTCAAGATTCGTGAAATTAAGCAGTGTTGCCATTTTTTTATAACTAAATGTAAAATACATGTATTTAAATGAATTGCTTAAAAAACCGTTATTTCAATAAATACAAATGTATTTAAATTGCTTATAAAACCGTTATTTCTTCGGCTATTTGAGCCGGACCAAAGCGAAATCAAAGAGATTTTTCATAAGATTGTGAATCTACATAACGTGGGCGATTTTTAGGAACGGAACAACATGTGTAATTTCAACAGCTTGTAGGCTATGACTTAACGTAGCTGCAGCTGGTTGACCTGAGCAACGTCACTATATAGTGACGTTGGCGTTGAGGACTGCTTGGGAAAGTCCTAGCAGGTCATGCTGTTAATAAATGAACAGAATTTATTTTGCATGCATTCCAAGTATTGTTGTCATTTTAGCGTATTTAAGGCTAAATTGCTTCGTGAATCGAACTTTGTGCTTGATTGAATAGTGCTGTAACTTTTTTTATTTTTACAACACTGTGCTTTGTTTAATAAAAAATAACCTAAAAAGCAGTTGAATTTGATTATAATGGTCCGTACTAACCTTAGCCAAATAAGAAAAATTTTCAAGTACTCTGAAAGTGAAAATAAGTCGCTTGTACGTTGGGGAAATGCAAAGCTGTTATTAAAGAAAACCATGCATCTAATTTAGAATGACACGTTAATTAAACGATTTCACGACAAGGACTATAAGGAGTTCCAAAATGAAAAACTAAGTGCTTTTCAGCAACGTGCCGGTGCAAGTTTCTCCAGCGAATGCGTGAAACAAACCAATGTGCCATAGATGAAATGTTTTCAAAAACGATTTCAGTAAAAATGAACAAAAAAACACTGGAAAATGCATGTTTAGAACTAGTCACAATAAACGGCTGCCCTTTCAAACTAATGGATGACTCTGGGTTTAGAAAAATTTTAAACCCCTTGGTTGAAGGTATGCGAGCCAATTTTAACATCAATGCAGATAATATCTGAGAGAAAATTGGGTAAAGGCTTGTACAGTTTTTTAAAATTTGTTACTTCCACAAATTTTAGTTTTTTATAGAAGTTAATTCGGTAAGTCAGTACGTTATTTAATCGTCTACCTTTTCGGCGCCTATAAAGAAGGTCTCGCCGATAACGCAATCTCGGTGTCTACTAAAAGATAAAATTCTTAAATCTTTTTGCTGGATCTGACCTTCAAACCAGCGACAGCAAAAATATAGTCTAGCTAAATCACAGCTCAGACTACCACAATATCTTCTTTATTAAAAAATATGCTCCAATCCACTTAGGAGCCCGAATAGTATAAATCAACAGTAAATACAGGTTCAGCAGCTTAATTCTTCAGCAATCACGTAGACAACCAGAGACTTGCGACCAAAAAACTATGAATTTACACAGCTAACAATTTTCCAATTCTAAATTACCACAACGAATCATCGAATCATGATACTGCTTTACAGCGAGCCTTATTTATATTACTCGGTCGTAAGTATCTCGAATGTTCTGAAGTTATCCAAATCAAATCAAGCCAATCACAATAACTATTATTACGTCACATGTGCCACAATAGCGAACCAGTCAAGCGAATAGTTCTGGATCTTTCTCCAAGACTCAAGATACTAAGCAGTGTTGCCATTTTTTTTATAACTAAATGTAAAATATTTAAATTGTTTATAAAACCATTATTTCTTAGGCTATTTGAGCCGGACCAAAGCGAAATCAAAGAGATTTTTTATGAGATTGTGAATATACATAATGTGGGCAATTTTTAGGAACGGAACAAGGCTAAGGATGTCCGTTATGATATAAAACTGGAAGTGGAATATAGGCTTGTATCTTTAAAAGCTGACGTAGCAGTGTGTCGTGATCGATCCATACTCGGCGTAAACTTGCAGTTTATAAGTGATGAAAAAGTACAATTACGCACTTTAGCAATGAAATAACTAAAAAAGAATCACATTGGTTTTTATTGAAAAACTGTTCTTGATGAAGTCATTGAACAATACGGAATTAAGAGTAATCAAATTTATAGCATCACAACCGACAATGGCGTCAACATGCTAAAATGTGTTCGCCTCTTTACTGAAGAGGATGTAACCGAAAGAACTGGTAATGCTGAGCAGCCACGTTGTAGCTGCTGGCAGAGCGAGGCAGAAGAACTCAGTAGTGATGAAGACGATAGCGGCACTGTTAATTGCATAAACGTTGAAGTTTTCCTCAACAACCTCAGCTCTTCGGATACCAGCACAGCTTAAGCAGGAAATATGTGGAAAGGTGTTAGGTGTGCTGCCCACACCTTACAGTTAACGGTAGAAGACGCTCTAAAAAAATCTTCTTTACGCGATGTTATTGATTCAGCTCGACGCATCTGCAAAAACTTAGAAACTAGTCTGTTTTCGTGCTTTTGAAAAAGCTTTAACTGAAAAGCCTGTCTTGGGCAGTCCCACTAGGTGGCATTCGACATACAACATCCTTCAATGTCTTTTGCTCCTGAAGGATTTTTGCTTTAATATGGCAGCCAGCAACCCAAACTTGCACTTACCAGAAATTTCTTGGAATTTCTTTTCCATGTTTGTTGAAGTACTGGAGCCTGCTAAATTTATTTATTTATTTATTTTTATCTCTATATTTTTCCTCCTGACTCGCAGAAAAGCGACGGAGGCGCTATACATAGGGTAAGCAATTACCCCGACCTGCTTCCGGAGATGCCATCATATTGCTGTCCGCTAGTAATTTAGTAGAGATATGACTTTAATTTACTGTAGAACTGCTTGTCAAGACCACCAAGCAGGGGAAAGTGCCATAAAGTGTCTTTCCCAAGGACACAACAGAATGGCGCAAGTGGGTTTTGAATTGAGACCATGTTGATCATCAGTCCGGTGCTTTAACCACTCGACCACGCTGCCGACGAAGTCGCTGCAGTAGCAAAGAAATCGCTGCAGTACGAACGACTTACTTTTGGTGATTTTTTGGCATTTGATTGAACTGCAAACTTAAAATTGCCGAATTAACGTCTACGTCTTCCCCTCTTACACAGTTGCTGTTATCAGCAATGGGAAAAAGAGAGATAGAATTGTTAAAAAATGACCTAGTTTTGGCGTCTTTGTATCTTGAACCAATGTATAAAATGTTTATTTCTAAATTGATCAAATTGTTGCAACTCAGCATTTGCAACAAACTTGCGACCGCTTGAAGTTGTTGCAACAAGAGCTACCAAGCGATTTATCTGGTACAGAGGCTGTTTCATCCGAAACTTCAAGCACGGATGATGATTTAGACATACTGATTAAACCAAGAGAGAAGGCAGCTGAGCAAAATCGACAATCTTTCACTTTGGTGATTTTTACTTCTAATAACGCAATGCAAAAGAATTCTATTATAGTGCTGCTTAACTTCTTTGCAAACGAACCCAGATTGGAAAAAACGAAAATGTTTTGCAATACTGGGAAAAATTTAAAGAAAGTAAGCGGGAGTTATATGAACTTTCTCAAGTTGTATTGTCGGTTTCAGCGACTCAAGTAAGTGTAGAAAGAGCTTTTTCAGGCTTGAAATACATTTTGTCACCACTACGAACGAACATGTGGGAACAACTTTTGGAGGATATACGACTGATACGCAGCAATCATTTATTTCAGCAATAAATCCGTACATTTCATGTTGTTTGTAATTTGTCAACAGTGGTGGGCACGGTATTCTTAAAAGTGCCGCGGTACCAGTATAGTACCGAAAACGTACCGCGGTATCGGTACGTGATACTGGTACTAGGTATTTTTGAATAATACGAATTAATGGTAATGACTAAAACTCTGTTATACATTGGATTTCATTTGCCATTTAATAATTGTATTTAACAAAACGAAAACAATATCTTACGTATCCAACTGTTCACTTTCGAAAATTAATTATGCTTTGGATGTAAAAAACATGCAGTGAATATGTTTTATCTTAATTTTTCGGATAAATTATGCCTTGGATATATGAAAGGCCTAATGAATACGTTGTCTTCTGCTTTGTTTTTTATGTTAGAAAAAGTTTGTCAGGAATCGTCCTATTTTCCATATCACCTAGTGGTTTAGTCAGAGTTATTCACAAACTTTTTGGGGCACGGGCCTCTATTTGCAAATCTTTTTTATCATGGACCCCAATCTTATGTTACATCAATTTTCTGCCCAACCAATGAGGAAAGATAAAACAAACCCAAAGAAAAATAACAAAAATCCGTTAAAAATAAATGCTTATAAACAGGTATACCATATTTCCGTAGGGGCAAACCGGGACGCTCGTTTATAGACAAAAATTCGTCCCTAAAAAGAAATGTTCTCTAAAAAAAAAGGTCTTCATTTCGAATCTGTCTCGGATTTCGTGGTATGGATTACTTTACCAGGTATAAATTTATATATTGACAAATTTTTTCATATTGTCGCTGAGCCCTTGTGCGCTCATCACAGATCTCATTTTGGAAAACACTGGTTTAAACTTTATGGTATTTTAATAAAATTACTCAACCTTTGCTGGCCATTAAATGTTATGGTAATTTTTAATAGTTTTGCTTGCAAAGCAACGAAATCAGAATTTCATCAAGTCCCTTTCGAATTGGTAAGAATATGTGTTCCGATGATAAAAAGTTTTTTGAAATTTTGTAGCAAATTTATTTGGTAACTTAGTACGTTGTTTAATCGTCTACCTTTTCGGCGCCTGCTAAGAAGGCCTCGCCGATAACACAATCTCGGTGTCTACTAAACGATAAAATTCTTAATCTTCTTGCTGGATCTGACCTTCGAACCAACGACAGCAAAAATATAGTCTAGCTAAATCACAGCTCAAACTATCACAATATCTTCTTTATTAATAAAATATGCTCCAATCCACTTAGGAGCCCACAATAGTATAAATCAACAGCAAATAAATCAACAACAGCTCACTAGCTTAATTCTCCACAATCACGTAGACAACCAAAGACTTGCGTTCAAAAACTATGACTTCACACAGTTAACAATTTTCCAATTTTAAGTTACCACAACGAATCATAATAATGCTTCCGAGCGAGCCTTATTTATATTACTCGGTCGTAAGTATCTCCAAGGTTCTGAAATTATCCAAATTAAAAAACAACTATTACGTCATAGTCAAAACAGGTCAAGCGGATAGTTCGGGAATGTACTTCAAGATTCGTGAAATTAAGCAGTGTTGCTGTTAATTTATTTAAAAAAAAAAAAAAAGAATTTCTTGTCGAACTTGAGTTTTTCCGTCCATGCTTGCTTGTTTGTTAATTTGGCAACTGTGCGTTTTTCTGCTTGTTTTTCCGCTTGTTTTCCGCTTGTTTTTCCACTTGAGTAAGCGCAAAGTTATTAGAAGCGCCTTTTTTTTCCTTTGAGGTTTCCTTTTCTCTGGACGGTAATGATCTATCTTCAAAAAAGCTTAAGTCGTGCACGGAGGTTACTGTAAATTTTGAATCGTCGACAGTTTTGAAAAAACCGTTTCGTCGCCTTCCTTTCATTAATTTGGTTTCCTTGAAATTCGTCTACCGTCAAATTTATTAAACTGTAAATTTACTGCTATATATTTGTTTTGAACGCCTCGTATTGGACATCAAATTGAAATTATCCGGTTTTCAACTCATAATAAAATCGATTCAACGACCTGAAGAATTACGAATAGAGCAGGGCGAGGAACGCGTTTTCTTCAATCCAGTCAAGTTGATTTAATACTTTGTTAAAATCAACAGTTGCCATCTTTTTATAACTAAATGTAAAATATTTAAATTGCTTATAAAACCGTTATTTCTTAAGCTATTTGAGCCGGACCAAAGCGAAATCAAAGCGATTTTTTATGAGATTGTGAATCTACATAATTTGGGCGATTTTTAGGAACGGAACAATATGAAATCTGGTGTTTAATGGATTTTTGATTTTATGCAAAATATTTCCATTTTTATAATTAAACAACTAAAATGTTCCTTGCAAATGCAATTCCTTCAGAAAATATTTACTACACTAGCATTAAGTCCTATAATTTCTGATATATCGAATATAGTGCCGAAAGCGCTAAAGATTTGACATAATTGCATTCAAAAATGCTACGTTTTTCAAAGCTACAATGTCTTTTTTTGCACAATAATTACTATATGCACATTAAACACGATAATCACTCTTTTTTTGCGCAACTGATGCGGTGACCATACACAATTTTTTTTTGTACATGTTATAACGTACAAAGTGCGTCCGAAAAGTAACGAAACTGGTGTTACAAAAACTTTAGTGAAAAATATTCACATATATTAAAGTCAAATTTCTTTAAAGTAATCTTCTTTTACTTGAAATCACTTGTGCATTCGCCTTTTCCACGATTCAAAATATTCTTGGAAGGCATTTTCTGGGATCTTTTTGAGCTCCGTCGTCGCAGCCATTTTGATGAATTTGGTGTCAGAAAAATTGGTTTCTTTAAAACAGACATGATCTTAGGGAAGAGAAAAAGCCACATGGGAACAATGAACCAGACTTGCTCAACTCTGTCATAACTAGAAATGAAACATGGGTATTCGAATACAATCCAGAAACGAAGAGACAGAGTCGTGATTGAAAAAGTTATGGATCCCCAAGGCCAGTGAAAGCAAGGTAGTCGAAGTCGAAAGTAAAAGTGATGCTCATTGTGTTCTTTGATATTCAAGGCATCGTTCATTTCGAATTCCTACCCCAAGGCCAAACAGTGAGCCAAACTGTCTATAAAGAGATTTCTTCGGCGCCTCGTAAGATCAGTGCGTGACAACAGTCGGAGCCTTTGAGAACCCTAGGCATGGATGCCTGATAGCGATAACATTCCTGCTCACACAGGTGACACAGCCCTGAGTATTCGTCAGTTTCTAGCAGAAAGAAACATTGCAACTTTGAAACACCGCCCATATCCCCCCTACGCTTGTGACTTTTTCTCTTCCCTAAGATCATGTCTGTTTCGAAGGGAACCCGTTTTTCTGACATCGATTTCATCAAAATGGCTGCGACGACGGAGCTCAAAAAGATCCCAGAAAATGCCGTCCAAGAATATTTTGAATCGTGGAAAAGGCGAATGCATAAATGTTTTAAAGTGGAAGGAGATTACTTTGAAGAAATTTGACTTTAATATATTTCAATATTTTTCAATAAAGTTTTTATAACATTAGTCTCATTACTTTTCGGACATACCTTGTATATAATTTATTAGTTGCCGTCTCCCTATTTGCAACTTTTGCTGTATTTTATTTTCAATTATAATCAATTGGTCTTTTGGACGCAAATAAAAACAAACTTCTACTACTACTACTACCACTACTACTACTACTACTACTACCTCTATTTTAATAGCCTACAACGTCTAGGCCTTTCTATAAAGCAATTTCTTGTTCTATTGAAAAAGCTGTGGATAGTAGACTGACGTTTTTATGTCCTTATCTTAGTTTTCAACTTACAAATAACGTTGACTTGAACACCGAAGGCAGCCTGATATGTGTTTAAATAAAAAGTTCAATTTTATTTATTGTACGACAATGATCTTAGCACATTATATTTTATTTTGATCATCTTAAAGGAATAGCTAAACTTACTTTTGTTTTTGCTACGTTCTAGATATGCAGATGTATGTCGGAAAACAGAATTGGAAAAAATTTCTTGCGAGATTTTCATATTTCAGTAACACAATGCGAAAAAAAATATATTGCTTTTGCTAGTAAGCTATTGCAAACCCAAACAAAACCAATAATTTTTACTAACTGTAACTTGTAACAGACAGCACTTTTATTGTAGATTATGGCTGTTTGATTGGTATTACAAAATACGCTTTTAACGGCTTTCCGAGATAGCCGTCAAAAAGTGCGAAATACACGATTTTATGACAGGAAGGGTTAGCGCAGTGGCTTTCAACCTTTTTCATATCGTGGCCCATCTTTTCAACCCAAATTAACTTAACGACCCACTTCGGTCAACAAAATTTAATTTCCGTCGTAAAAATCTGCTGATCTCTAAAAATAAAAAAAAAGGTCTTCACTTTGAATTTGTCTGCAATTTCTTAATTTTCATCCCAAAAACATAAAAAAGGTCCTCGCTGGGAACTTGTTTCCGATTTTCTGACCATAATGACTTTATTACACATATTGCTTTCATTTTGTTTATGCTCTGTGCCCATACTGAAAACACCACTGTGGCCCATTGGTTGAAAACCACTGGGTTAGCGTTTTTGAAATAATTATAAAAAGTACTATGTGACATTTAAAATTTCAATTTTTTTTAAAAATGAATTGTATTTCTTTTTATTGTATGAAAAGTTCATTTCCAAAATTGTTCGAAAAGCCCAGTGAATTTTGAAAACATTCGTTGCTGCCAAGATCGAAGCATTTTAATAATAAAATCAGATTTTGCTAAAATAGAGTTTCTTCTTCTATGAACTACAGTAACCTCCCTAAGGGAATTCCAACTGTGAAAGAATTTTAGTTTTAATCATACGATCAATCAAACCGCCGAAGTTGTTAACTTTCTGAAACCAATCTCTGCTTTTCGGCCAATTTACGAAAGTTGGCTACCTTTCAAAAACTCGCTTTTTCAATCCAAAGTATTACAGTATTTTATTACAACATTTAAGTATCTCTATCAAAAGAGTATGAAATTCTTTTTCTGTACAATCTTGAATGACACTTTTAGCGCTACTAATTGTCGAAATATAAGCAAACAAAGAGCACGGGCATTTTCTACTTCGCCTCCCCTCCCAGTCGTACAAGTTTTCTAAAAAGCCCAGCCTGAATAGAGTTAGCGCTCACTGCGGGAGCATTTTATGACTAGAGCATTTTTATGTGATAAGCATAATTTAAAAAATTTAGTTAGGATTGATTACTTTGATGAAATTAATTTTTTTTGATTTTTGCAAGTTTTTTTCTTTTTTATTATTTTTTATTTCTTATTTTTATTTTTATTTTTTATTTTTTTTTTAGGTTAGTCTAGCTTACATAGTGCAATATTTTATAGTCGAACTTGACTAATGCTCTGGCGTATATTTTTTGATTTTAGCGTACTTCGTTTAGTCGCTGCTTCCTTATTCACAATCTTTATTTCTACATGCACTATGATTAATTTCAAGTTGATTGTGAGTAAAAATGAAATAAATAAATAAATAATTTTAAATTTACCGTACATTGAATTATTTACATTTCGTCAGAGTAAGGCTGCCCAACCTGAGACCAGCAAAATCTATTGTTGAAGCCCGCCAAAGAATTTGTAATTACATAATTAATCAAATTATTGTAATGCTTTGAATTAATCTAATAAGGCGCAGAAAACTCGGAATATACAGGCTAATTTTCGTCTCAGTAGAGATTTTTCGCTTTATGTAAAAATAAAACACATAGGTATGTAAAACTGGTGACCTTTTTTGTTTGGTCTTTAACTAAATTTGTGGTCAGAATTCCTGTTATCAAGAAGGTTTATTCAAAATTAATACATTAAAATTAAATAAAGACAAAAAAGAACATACTTTCATTTCTGGACCGATTGCGACACGCAATAAACTTTTCGACAAAAGTTGGACCATAATGGTTAAAAGATCGAGCATCCCTGCATCAGTGAATAAAACAACCTAACATTTTAAAAACAGTCATTATCATCGAAATAAATTTCTACCGAGAGTAATTTTGGATTTTAATATTGATTTGATCATTACTTACGAGATCGACATTTTTTTTTCAGAATTATTCAATTTGTAGTACAAATTTTGACATTAGAATAAAAAATAAAACATCGGTACAACCAATTAATGATATTACACTCAAGCATAACACAATATATATTCCATTCGGATGTCTTTTGACCTTGACCTTTTGACATTTACGTAAGTAAATGTTTGATACAGTTTCCAACATAATTCAAAAGTAGGACGGAAGTCCTTTGATGATTTTCGATTACCTCAACCAAACTGCGACAAATATTTCTTAAAATTTCACCTTTTAAATGAATTTATATAGTTCAATTTTTTGGCCATTTTCATTACACGCTCAGTGCAACAAAAAAAAGTAGGCTATTCTATTTAGAGTTATTTCAAACATAAATTACAAATGAGGAAAAATGAACGCACACCAATCTAGATATTGTACTGTACAGAAAATAAGATATAAAAATAAAATAGTTATTCACGCCAAGTCATTTATGCTAAATTTTAATACCGGTGCGTAGTGTGTAAAATATTTTCCACTGCCTGTTCTTGTTGCAAACAAAAATATACAAAAAAGCTGGAGCAGGGATCTTTTAACTCTGCTACATTTGATCTGTCATCTGCTTAAATAAAAATAAGTCAAATAACTTCTTTTGGTGCGTTTTCCATTAAGTTCAATATTAACACTTAAAAATGATTGTGTTATTTTTTGTGGTAATTACAATTTTTTTTGGTTGATTTCACTTCAAAAATCTCTTTTTATTCTGTTAAAATTGTTCAAAAATTGGAACTCGAATAAAATTTCAAGAAAAGCACAGATAGTGGGCATATACAGTATGTAAAGGTCGAATGACATAAAGTGATGCTGGCGTATAAAAAACGATACAATTAATTATATAATGTAAAACTTCAAGCGCATAAGTAATTAACGATCTTTCTTCAATTTAATCAAAACAAAACCTGATATTTTAACCGATAAGTTAAAATAATATTTTTCAACCAATTTTAAGTTAGTTTATTTTTTTATGCACATTAATAACATGATTAAGATTGATGGAAAAAAATAAGATAAAATAAACTTCATACACAAACCCATCATTCGTTTTCAAGATTTAAAATTTTTATCGATTTTTATCGTATTTTAACTCTATTTTTATCCTCCAGACTCGTACAAAAACGTTGAAGGCGTTATACTAAGGGCAACTTTTAAGCAATACCATACCTGCTTATTTAATGCTATATATGCGGGCCCGCAAGCAACCAGAAGATCTAGCAGATAATTGCTTTCAAAGATGCCAAGATATTGTAGTGGGTTGGAATTTTTAATTTACATTTTTAGTTTTTATTTGAAACATAACTAAAATGCTAGTCTACCCAGACTACCCTAATAGCCTGAGTAAGCTAAGCCTAAACAAAAAGTCGCAAGAAGGCTACTGGCTATGAAATGGGTAAAACGTTCCCAAACCTGACCTTACTTAAAATTAACAAGTAACTAGTACCAGAAAGATGGGGAAAGTACTGGTAAACACTTAACTATGACAAATGTCAATTTGTGATAATACTACTGTAAATCAAGAAATTTTTGAAGCTGCTATCGATACAAAAAACAAAAACATGTCGCAATGCTTGCAAAAAAAACTTTCAATGACCCTAGAATTAGACGAAGTACCGCAGTACTTTATAAAAAAAAGTACCGCTGTACTTTAGTACACGGTACTGCCCACTACTGCTTGTCAAAAATTATTTTATTTTAATTTATTTTATTTTAACGTTTCATTATTAAAATAGTGCTACTATAATTATAACTCCTTTTAATATTTTCCTAATGACGCTGCAAACCCGAACTGGAACTTTATAAACCGGTTTTGAGGTAATTTTTACAGGAGCGAACCTAAACTGGAGCGTTTTAATTGATCTGAACCCTAACCGGAACTAAACCGAAATTTGAAACAGCTGTTGAATCCGAACAGAACCTTAACCGATAAAATCAAGCGGTTCGATTTCCTGAAAAAAATAATATATTTATAAAAATTTTTTATATTAATATTTATAACAAATAGATAATCTGCCAAAAAATACTTATGATGCAATACTTCATTAGAGACGTCGGGGATTATTTTCTTTTCGCTAAACACAATTTTTGAATGTCAAATAAAATCCAATGCAAGACAGAGGAGTTTTAGTCATTACTATTACATTGGATTATTCAAAAGTACCAATACCGATATTGCCGTACTTTTTCGCTACCGCTACCGAGGTACCGAGGTACTATTTTTGCAAGGCACCAAGTACCGGTAGCGCGGTACTTTTAAGAAGTGCCGTGCCCACCACAGCTTATAATATGCATTAACTTAACAGAAAAAAAGTACTTTGTTCCGCGGTTAAGTGTAACCAAAAGTAAGAATAAAAAATTTTCAATTATAACTTAAAAAATGAGAAGACTTTAGTTAGAAAGGCTAAGGTAAGTATTTCGAAGAAAGACAGAAACACCGGGGAATTAAAATTATTTACGTCTTACGAGATCTTTCCTGCATTGCCCCTATAGAAAATTGCGAAAGCGTGAAGGCACCGAAATAAAATAATTGCAACAGTCAGCCAACTACCGTACAAGAATTTAAAGTCGAATTGCTTTTGCGTACATTTTTGTACGTTGTGATGTATTATTGTCGTTATAAATATGTATGTATTTTTGTTTTGTTTGTTTTAGTGTTGGTCACATATCTTGCATAATACTTTGTGCTGCGTATTGCGTCGTGCCTCACAGTACCGTTATTAATCATTTTCATTTGCGTATACCTGCGATCGAAGTGTAGTGTTTGCGATTTGCTTACTTCATTCTTTATGTAATCTGAATTATGCTAATGCATTGTCATAATTGGGGCCGCTTTGTTACGTAATGCAAATCGCTTTTCCGGAGAAAAATTAGATTATTTTTGTGACCTTACTTTCCCTCAGGGAACGGTGATCGTGATTTTGCTGAATGGTCAGGTGAGCATTGTTTTATGCTGTATTGTGTTAAGTAGCTGCGCGTGTGAAACCGCAGGTAACAAATAAATTCAATCCTCTTCTTCGTATTTACGTTATAACTATATTTTTTCTGGATCAAGCGTCATAGAGTTACACATATTTAAATAAGGGTAGTTTGTAACTTGGAGGGATTTCGCTGGCCTTATTCAAACAAGTTCAGCTGTTGAATACCGATATAGCTATTGAATTCCGTTAAATCGTCGGACACGCGAGCATCTTTTCAACGAAGAGTGAATGTAAGAATGGCAAATCTTTCCTTCTTCATTAACAGAAATTGAATTTACTCTCTTCTTCTCCAATACGTAACATATGCGTTAACAGAGTCCAAATTGTTTTGCAAGTATATGATTTGAATATTCCTGAAAAAAAACAAAAACCACGGCAGTGGTGGGATTCGAACCCACGCCATTAAAATGAGTGGTAGTTAAACTAGTGCCTTTGACCATTCGCCCACGCTACCTTGTACCAATTGGCAATAAACAAAATTAGAATGTAATCCTATTGCGATCATGTCGAATGCAAATCTAAAGTTGCGCAAAGAATTTCAAACAAGCAATAGACAATGATCATAAACGACTCCCAGGTAGTCTAGTGGTTAGGATTCGTGGCTTTCACCCACGCGGCCCGGGTTCGATTCCCGGTCTGGGAACACAATATGTTGCAATGTTGGTTCAGTGGTAGAATCCTCGTCTGCCACGCAGGGGGCCCGGTTCGATTCCCGGCCATTGCAAATGTTTATTCTGGTTTTGTTTTTACAAGTTATATACAACAAGGATTGTGAAGTCAGAGAAATTATTTTCCGATTCTTACTCGGACTCAGATCTTGAAATTTTTAATGTTGCATTAAAAACTTATAATGAATTTGTTTTTAAATCTTTATTTAAATTTCTTTAAAACAATTCTCAAACCAAAATTACAAGTTTTAAATGGATAAGCACAGTTTGGTTGTTCGTCGTCGTCATTTGGAAGGGCATCCATTCCAGGTCAGACACAAACAGAACTGAGGCCGAGGGTCCTTTTACTACCCCTGGCTGCTGTACTTCCCGGATCAAATTGGTTGTTAATTTCATGCAAAACGTTGTTTAGTCTTGACTTGAAATTAAAATCGAAAAAGTGCCCGTCCCTGTCCTTGCAAAAGCGCTTATTTGTTCGTGCTTGTTTTGGGACAACTACATGGTAAATCTAACAATGTTTCCATGCAATTATTGAAAATTAGAGTCGAGTTGTTAAAAGCAATAAGAATTCGTCTCCAGACTCTGATTCAAGCACATCTAAAAACCGACTACGATTTTAAACTTTTTAGATCTCATAAAGTCAGAGTCAAAGTCTTTTCTTACATGTGCTGGATACGGAGTGAGAATCCAAAACAATTAATCTTCCGGCTTTACAATCCTAGTTGTATATATCGACCTGGAGTGGCCGGGAATTGAACCTGGATCCCCGTAGTGGCACACAAGGATTCTACCACTGAACTACCATTGCAACATACTATGTACACAGACTGGGAATCTAACCCGGGCCGTGTCGGTGAAAGCCACGAATTCTAACCATTAGGCTACCTGGGAGTTGTTTGCCGTCTTTGTCCATTGTTTGTCTGCAATTCTTCGCACAACTGTAGATTTTCATTCGCATGATTGCAATAGTATTGCATTCTAATTTTGTTTAATGCCAGCTGACATGAGGTAGCGTGATCGAGTGGTCTAAGGCACCAGTTATTTTGATAGCGTGAGTTCGAATCCCACCGCTGCCACGTTTAAAGCTTTTTTTTCAGGAATTTTCAAATCATTTACTTGCAAAACAATTTGGACTCTGTTAACGCATATGTTACGTATGTCTATCGGAAACTTGAATAAAATAGTTCAATTTGTTTTGTCTATCTAAGCAATAACATCAGATCCATTGAATCAGTTCAAACGAATATTACCAAAAAAGAACGTGTTCGTTGCAATATTTTATATTTCATGATTTTACGATCATTATTACAAAACTAAATCTAAAGTATTCGAATATTGCCAATTAATATTTGATATAATCTTGACTTTTAAAATGTGCATTAATTTGATTTTCATTACATTTTCAATTCATCATATTGTTGTATTTATTCTCCTGACTTGCAGAAAAGCGACAGAAACGCTAATACATAGTGCAAACAATTACTTCGACCTGCTTCCGGAGATGTCAAGATATTGCTGTCCGGTTGAAATTTGTAATTTCTTTTTTATTATTTTTATAGAGATATGACTGAAATGTAGAGCCGTTTGCCAAGATAGCGCGAAGCAGAGGAAAGTACTGCTAAGTGTTTTTTCAAGGACACAATAAAGTGACGTGAATAGGTTTGAACCGAGATCATGTTGATCACAACCACAGGGCTCTAACCACTTGACCACACTGTCGACTGTTAAGACCATTGTTTTGCAACCGGTAGGCCACAGCAAAATTTTTAGGTGGGCCACGGGAAGGTTGCGTAAATAACATGTCGAAACACATAATAGCTTGTTGCAGTAAAAGTAATTTCTGCTTCTTTACATTGATGATTCCTAACCGGTTTAACCACCCTGACGACTAAAATTCGTGACTTGAATTTAATTAAAGACAAAGAAATATTTTGAACGACGCCTAATGAATTGTTATGCTCCCATGAACTAATTTTGAATCAAAGTTCGAGCAGCTATAAACAGGGACGCCAGAAAAATTTTAGGCGAGAGCAAAATTTTAAAAAAGACACCACTTAGAGATCTGCTACTTAGTATCGCGACCGTTTACAGCGCTAAATTTAGTGATATTACTGTTGACTAAATAAATAAATACAAAGTTATTACATTCAATCAATGTGCAAAATCTCTATTTTTATCAAAACTGCAAGGTAATAACTGAAGAAAAAAAGGTTATTACTTTCAATCGAGCCCATAATTCCTACTATTGTTTTAAATTTAAGATAAAAATGAAAACAAAATGAAAAGCCTTCACCTTCCATCGATTTGATGTTTTGGTCGAGTTTCTTTGAATATAGGCAAATGGAAATCAATGTTTCTGTATCTACCAACCTGTGCCCTCTCCGCTTTTGAAGAAAAAGGGGGCAATTGAAAAAAGCCAAAACCACAGGCGATTTCTAAAAAGAGGCTATTATCCTTTCCTGCTTTTTGCACTCCTGGCTTTAGCCACAATTTTGTGAGTGCTACAGTTACACATTTGTTAAAAATGGATTCTAACTGATACTCATTTTTTATTGTTAAAAATTGTTAAAAAGATCCAATTTTACTGACGAAACCATTAACTTTTTTAATTTATGGTAGTCTTTAAAAAGATTGTTCTTTTAGGAATTCTTTCAGCCAACTTTTGTCCGAAGAAATGACTTCGGCGAATGATTACTTCTTTCTTTCGGCCACGATTTCTTCTGACAACGGCAGCGTGGTCGAGTAGTTAAAGCGCCGGGCTCGTAACCAACACGGTCTCAGTTCAAAACCCACCCACGCTATTCTGTTGTGTCCTTGGGAAAGACACTTTGCGGCACTTTCCCCTGCTTGGTGGTCTTGGCAAGCAGTTCTAAGTTACAGTCATATCTCTATTAAATTATAAGCGTACAGCAATATCTTGGTATCTCCGAAAGCAGGCCGGGGTAATTGCCTACCCTATGTATTAGGGCCTCTGTCGCTTTCCTGCGAGTCAGGAGGATAAATATAGAGATTTAAATAAAAAAGTTGGCCAAAAGAATTCTCAAAAAAATAGTTTTTTTAAAAACTACCAAAAAAGTTAGTGGTTCCGTCAATACCATTAATTATTTTTAAATTCTGTATAACCAAAACTTTGATCTATGATTATTTTGTATAATTATCTAAAAAACAAAATAATTGACTACTGGGAAATGGTGGGATTCGAACTCACACTATCAAAATAACTGGTGCCTTAGACCACTCGATCACGCTACCTCATGTCAGTTGACAGTTGGCATTAAACAAAATTAGAATGCAATACTATTGCGATTATGCGAACGAAAATCTAAAGTTGTGCGAAGAATTTCAAACAAACAATGGACAAAGATGGCAAACAACTCCCAGGTAGTCTAGTGGTTAGAATTCGTGGCTTTCACCCAGTTTTTCAAGTCAGAGGCATGGTCCATTATGAGCAAAGCAAACGTTGAAGGATCTTTTAATAAACAAGCTGATATAGACAGTCTGACCCTGCGGCAAAGATTCATAATGGACCATGCCTCTAACTTCAAAAACTGCTATCAACATGAACTTGATTTTGGACTTTGACTGCCTTGTTTTATTGATCCGTAGTGATTGAGGACTCTTTCAATGGGGACTCTGAGGTTTGGTCTCTGGGTCATACTCAAAAACTCATGTTTTATCACCAATAATAACTTTATTTAGCAAGCCAGATTAGCAAGAGATTTTCCCAAACTGACTAAAATTCTGAGGCGTGTTCGTTGTTCTGTTGTCATTACTAAATTACCAAGTAAAAAACAATTGTAAAACGACAGTTAATAAGTAAACTACTTTTTTTCACACCTGAAATGTTAAATAAATGTTACAGTAAGTTAAAATTGCAGTTAAATACTCTCTAGAAGTTACTAAATCATCTGCCACTTAGCTTAGTCTTGTAGCTCAACTAAAACTTAGACAGAAAGCAGAGTCCTAAAAGTTTTATGACACACCTCGTATCTCTATAAAACTGTTGCTATAACTTAATAATACAAAACACAAATTACAAATTCAATTCAATTCAATTCAATTCAATTTTATTTTATTTGCAATCAAGGTAGTTTCAAAGTTGTTATTGAAGAAGTGATTGCGAAATAGGAAACAGCGGCTAAACGATACACGTTATTACACGCACAACGTCAATTGTGCGTGGTCGCCGTACCTTTAAATTTCAACCGGACAGCAATATCTTGACATCTCCGGAAGCAGGTCGAAATAATTGTTTGCACTATGTATCAGCGTCACTCTCGCTTTTCTGCGAGTCAGGAGAATAAATACAACAATATGATGAATTGAAAATGAATTGAAAATCAAACCATTGCACATTTTAAAAGTCAAGATTATATCAAATATTAATTGGCAATATTCGAATACTTTAGATTTAGTTTTATAATAATGATTGTAAAATCATGAAATATAAAATATTGCAACGAACACATTCTTTTTTGGTAATATTCGTTTGAACTGATTCAATGGATCTGATGTTATTGTTTAGATAGAAAAAACAAGTTGAACTATTTTATTCAGGTTTCGGATAGACATACGTAACATATGCGTTAACAGAGTCCAAATTGTTTTGCAAGTAAATGATTTGAAAATTCCTGAAAAAAACTAAAAACATTGCCGCAGTTGGATTCGAACCCACGCCGTTGATTGACACAAGGTAGCGTGGCCGAGTGGTGCCTTAAACCAGTGCCTTAGAGTAGCGTTCGTCAAACTGTGGGTCGCGACCCCAAATGGGGTCGGCTGAATATTTTGTGGGGTCGCTTTATTACTGGAATTCTGCACTTGAAATTCCTGAGCTAAAATGTGTACAGTTGTTCAAACGAAATTAATTGGTTTCTATATTGGTGATATTTGTCTGGCACCTTATTTTTGTTGTGTACAATTTCAAAAGCTGGTGGACAGAAAGCAACCAGAATCGTCCCATTAATAATTATAATTATTAATCCGTTTAAACGCGTTTTTATCAGTCTGTGTAATTAGTTTGTTCAGTTTACCATCTACAGCTATTAACATTTTAAATTTGTAGTTGAATCATTTTGTATTTGCTTTGGGGTCGCGTGTACTGGTATTGTCAATAAATTCTTTAACTGGGGTCGCTTTTTGTAAAGGTTGGAGAACACTGCCTTAGACCACTCGGCCACGCTACCTTGTGTCAATCAACAATAAACAAAATTAGAATGGAATCCTATTGCGATCATGTCGAATGCAAATCTAAAGTTGAAAGCAATGGACATTAATTACCACAAACAACTCCCAGGTAGTCTAGTGGTTAGGATTCGTGGCTCTCACCCACGCGGTCCGGGTTTGATTCCCGGTATGTTGCAATGGTGGTTCAGTGGTAGAATCCTCGCCTGCCACGCGGGGACACGGGTTCGATTCCCGGCCATTATAAATGCTTCTTGTTTTATCTTTACATGTTATATACAACAAGGATTGTGAAGTCAGAGAAATTATTTTCCGATTCCCACTCTGACTCAGATCTGACAATTTTTAATGTTACATTTGTAAGTTTTAGTAAGCGTGTTTTAAATATTCAATTGACCTTTTTAAAACAATCCTCAAACCAAAAATTAAGTTTAAGTTTTAAATGGATAAGCACAGCTTGGTTGTTAATTTGATTTAGTCTTGACAGGAAATTTAAATCCAAAAAGTGGCCATCCTGTCCTTGCGAAAGCGCTTATTTGCTCGTGTTTGTTTTGGGACATTTACGAGGTAAATCCAACAAAATTTCTATGTAATTATTAAAAATTGGAGTTGGAGTCGCCAAAAGCAATAAGACTTCGACTCCTGACTCCGACTCAGCGCATCGAAAAAGCAACTCTAGACTCCGACTCCAGCGCATCTAAAAACCGACCACGACTCCAGACATTTTAGATCTCATCAAGTCAGAGCGGAAGTCTTTTCTTACATGTACTGGATACGGAGTGAGAATCCAAAACAATTAATCTTCCGTTCAACAATCCTAGTTGTATATATTGGTCGAGTAGATAAAAAGTGAAAAACTTGCAATGGCCGGGAATCAAACCTGGAGCTCCGACGTTTCATGGAAGGATTCTACCACTGAACCACCATTGCAACATACTGTGATCCCAGACGGGGAATCGAATCCGAGCTGCGTGGGTGAAAGCCACGAATTCTAACCACTAGTCTACCTGGGAGTTTTTCCTTATTTTGGCCCGCCATTTGTTTCAAATTCTTTGTACAATTTAAGATTTGCATTCGGCATGATCGAAATAGTATTGCATTCTAATTTTATTTAATGCCAATTGACACAAAGTAGCGTGATTGAGTGATCTAATGTGCCAGTCAGTTTGATAGTGTGGGTTCGAATCCCACCATTTGCCAGTCGTCAATTATTTAATTTGCAGGATAATTATGCAAAATGACAATAGATCAAAGTCTTGGTTATTCAGAATTTAAAAATAAACAATGGTATTGACGAAAACATTGAAGCTTTCAATTTTTTGGTAGTCTTTAAAATGACTGTTTTTCCTGAGAATTCTTTTGGCCAACTTTTCTCAAAAGAAATCGTTGGCCGAAAGAAAGAAGAAATCGTTCGTCAAAAATTGTTTCTTCGAACAAAAGTTGGCCGAAAAAATTTTTAGAAAAAACAGTCTTTTTAAAGACTACCAAAAAATTGAAAGAGTTTATATTTCTTTCAGTAATATTGGTTATTTCTAACAATAGATCTAAAAAATGAGCGTCAGTTAAAATCCATTTTTAACAAATGTGTAACTCATGCACTTAAAAAATTGTGGCTCAAGCCAGAAGCGCTAAAACCGGGGCAGCACAAGGGCCTTCTTTTTGGCAAGCGCCCGTTTTTTCGCTTCTTTCAATTTCCCCTTTCTTCTTTAGAAAAGGGAGGGTACAGGTTGGCAGATACAGAAGCATTGGTTTACATTTGCCCAGTGTTGTGCGTTGACGGCGTTAATTTGACGGCGTCAAATGTCGGCGACAATTTTTTGTTGACGATGACGCAAACGCCGTAAAGATATTTTTCGGTTGACGGAATAGGTGTCGCCGACAACTTTTTGCTTGTTTTTTGCGTCAAGCGTTAAGCGTCAATTATTTTTTGCAAGGTAAAAATATATACAAAAATTTTTCAATCGCTGACTCCAATTTTCATTCAAGAAAAAAAATTACGAAAGCTACAGCATGTAACAATCAGATTTCGACCATTTCAAATAAACTACTTGCAAAAACACTATCAACTTATAAAAGGGTGCTCACGAATTCTTGCTTTGAAAATGCAGCTGCTTCCAATTGTTAAAAAGGTTCTCAAGGATCACAACTTTGCTTTCTATATGTTTTTAGAAAATCCACCTGCTGGAACTTAATTAAAAGCCGCAAAATCAAAGAAGCGCAGTTGTTTTTATTAAGGGCACGGTAATAACTCTCTTTGTTTTCGCAGGATGTTGTTTGAGCACCAAAAAAAAAAAAAAGAAAGATATGCGTGGTGCTTAAAAGTGTTCGAGTCCCAGCTCAGTTGGCAAATTCAATCAAACTAAAAATCACATAATTGTGGTCTGTCGAAAATGTTAGCTAAACAGAGTCTCAGAAGACAGAAAATTGCTATCAGAAAAATAAATTTTAATTTTAGTTATACAGCAAATAGACTATGCTACTAAATAAATAATTTCACAGTATAGTTAATTTTCATACTATTAAAACTACGAAAATATTAATTGCAATTTCAATATAGTCTGTAGAAGATCACAATAGTAGGCTTCAACCGATATTCAGCGCTATCCTTAGTAAGTGTTAATGCAGACTCGAGTTCAGTCGAGGTTAGATTTTTTAACTAAAATTGATTTTTCCGCCAATGTCTTTAAGTCAAAAGCTGCTTTATTTTTGTTGCCTTACGTAATTGTTTTCGCTGTTTACATCATCTAAAGTTGTCTTTTCCCGCCAATATCTCTTAGATCATAAGTTGTTTTATTTTTGCCTTACGTAATTGTTTTCGACAATAACATCATCAGAAGTTAGTTTTTTCCCGCCAATACTTTGTAAATCAAAAGCCAAAGTTACTTTATTTTTTTATTGCATTACGTAATTCTTGTCGATAATGACATCATTTAAAGTTGCTTTCTCGTCCCGCCTCTCTTCACGTGTTATTTTAATATAAATAATCGGACCCTCGTGGGCCATTTTCAAATCAAATGCAAACGTCATTCTTGTTTGAAGATCATGAAGCGGATTTCAGTTAGTATGTGTTCGTGTGTTGTGTTACTTTTTGAATTTGTGTTTATCGTAAATTCCGGCGTATAAGTCAAAAATTTGACACTTAACTTCAAGTTTAAAAATCCATCCTCGACTTATACGGCGGTGACGTTTTTCATAACATGGTACATATTAAACTCAGGATTTTTGGGTCAAACTTATAGACCTCGACTTATACGCTACGTCGACGTACACACCGGAATTTACGGTATTTCTGTTTTATAATTTTTAATATATAAAACCGTATTCATCCGAGGTGCGCGTATTTTCATCCCAACTTCACATATTGCGACAAGTCAATTTCGCCGCAATAGTAAGAAGGACGTTTGTTGAAAATACACGTACATAACCAAATAAATTTTTTTGACATGTTGGCTGTTGTCAAAATTTGATAGCTTGTTAATTTATTTTTTTTCTGATCATAATCAAAAAATTGTCTCCTTATTTGTAACCCCAGCGTAACCTTTTTATAAAAATGTGTTTCTTAAATTCAATGCTTTTTAAATTAGCAATAGGCGAGACTAAATTGACAAAAGGTTTTATAGCCTTCGACTAGGCTTCCAGAGGGTTTCTGAAAATTGGTATGCAATTTAATAAAAAATATCATAAACCCGTCTAAAAAGCTACTAAACTATCTTATAGAACAGGGTTTCTCAAACTTTTAGTTCATCGGTACCCTTTGGACACTGTAGCAGGTTTGCATGTACCCCCAAAATTTTGTGACGTTTCTCTAAAAAAATAGGCTTTCAGTTAGAATCAGCCATTAATTTTCCCCCTATTTATGCCCAAAATCAAGGTGATTTCTGAAAAAAAAAAGGTTTTCACTTGAATCAGATACAAATTTTCCCAATTTATGCCGAAAATCAAGGTGATCTCAAAAAGAAAAGAAAAGTCTCCACTTTACAGCAGCCAGAAAATTTCCCCATTCAAACCCAAAATCACGGTGATCTGTAAAAAAAAGTCTTCCCTCTTAATTGTCTTGTTGGCGTATAATTACAATCGACCGGATTCGAAAATTCTAGACATTTGAGTCTATTATTTCTTCCGTACACGGAATTTAACTTAAATAAGGACATTCTGTTACATAATAATGTACCTCTTGAAAAGCCTAAATATACCCCTAAGAGTATATGTACAAAGGGTAAATAGGGTAAAGGGAAAAGAGGGTAAAGGGTAAATAGGGTAAAGGGTAAATAGGGTAAAGGGAAAAGAGGGTAAAGGGTAAATAGGGTAAAGGGTAAATAGGGTAAAGGGTAAATAGGGTAAAGGGTAAATAGGGTAAAGGGTAAATAGGGTAAAGGGTAAATAGGGTAAAGGGTAAATAGGGTAAAGGGTAAATAGGGTAAAGGGTAAATAGGGTAAAGGGTAAATAGGGTAAAGGGTAAATAGGGTAAAGGGTAAATAGGGTAAAGGGTAAATAGGGTAAAGGGTAAATAGGGTAAAGGGTAAATAGGGTAAAGGGTAAATAGGGTAAAGGGTAAATAGGGTAAAGGGTAAATAGGGTAAAGGGTAAATAGGGTAAAGGGTAAATAGGGTAAAGGGTAAATAGGGTAAAGGGTAAATAGGGTAAAGGGTAAATAGGGTAAAGGGTAAATAGGGTAAAGGGTAAATAGGGTAAAGGGTAAATAGGGTAAAGGGTAAATAGGGTAAAGGGTAAATAGGGTAAAGGGTAAATAGGGTAAAGGGTAAATAGGGTAAAGGGTAAATAGGGTAAAGGGTAAATAGGGTAAAGGGTAAATAGGGTAAAGGGTAAATAGGGTAAAGGGTAAATAGGGTAAAGGGTAAATAGGGTAAAGGGTAAATAGGGTAAAGGGTAAATAGGGTAAAGGGTAAATAGGGTAAAGGGTAAATAGGGTAAAGGGTAAATAGGGTAAAGGGTAAATAGGGTAAAGGGTAAATAGGGTAAAGGGTAAATAGGGTAAAGGGTAAATAGGGTAAAGGGTAAATAGGGTAAAGGGTAAATAGGGTAAAGGGTAAATAGGGTAAAGGGTAAATAGGGTAAAGGGTAAATAGGGTAAAGGGTAAATAGGGTAAAGGGTAAATAGGGTAAAGGGTAAATAGGGTAAAGGGTAAATAGGGTAAAGGGTAAATAGGGTAAAGGGTAAATAGGGTAAAGGGTAAATAGGGTAAAGGGTAAATAGGGTAAAGGGTAAATAGGGTAAAGGGTAAATAGGGTAAAGGGTAAATAGGGTAAAGGGTAAATAGGGTAAAGGGTAAATAGGGTAAAGGGTAAATAGGGTAAAGGGTAAATAGGGTAAAGGGTAAATATTTTAAAGTTATTCAAAAGTACTTTGAAAGTATTCTAAGTTTTTGTAAGCCTTTGAAAGAAATTGCTGCTTTGTAATTGAAGAATTTCTCTTGAGGTCTATTTGACTCAATAGTCAAGCCATAGATGTTTGATGAGCCAGATACAAAAATAATTTTCTTAAGTTTTTTCCCGTTTTTTAAAATCAACCATCTATCAACTTTGAATTTTAGAAAAAACTTTTATATGAATATTATATTTTTTTTTTCTAATTATATTTAAACACAAAGATAGAATGTTTTAATCGGGAAACACTAGCTTATTTTGTTTTGTTATTTCAATGCAAGTCAGTATATTCTATTGATTAGACATAACGTCTTTGCACATACACTTTATATATCTGAATCACATAAATAAAATCCAGAAAAAAATGGTATAAATTATTAAATATTAAAAAGAAATTTTTTTGTTACAAATATCATTAATTGCATTTAAAGATCATATAGAGTTATTTGACTTAATTTAATTATAACCTCTTAAACAAAAAAACTTGACAAATATCTTTGCTATAGTTTTCACTGACTTGTTCAATAAAGCAAACATTGAATTATAATTAGTCTTTAGGCTAAATAAAATTTTGTTTGCAGCGGACATAAAGTTTTTTGAAGAATATAAAAGCATAATGAGTCCTATAGCCATGAGTTTGGATATTCTTCAAGGGGAAAAAAAAGCGTAGCCTATATGGGCCGATTACTACCTACGCTGGCGGGCGTATTAGTAAAATTGAAATCCAAGCGCAACGATGATCTCAATTACTGTCTGCCTTTACTTGATTGTTTCATTCAAGGAGTTGAATCAAGGTAACTAAACTGCATTTAATTTTTTTGATTTTCAAAGTTTAATATGTTCGAGATCGTTAAAAACTTAGACATTATAAAATTTAAATAATCTTATTTCGACAGCTTTAAGTTTCTTGAAAAAGCAATATTTTTGTGAAAAGCATTTACTAGAAATTTGCTATTTCAGGTTTCATCATCTTTTCGAGGACTTTGAGTGCGTCCTTGTCAGCGCGACGCATCCTCGGTATAAACTTGCACCATCAGTCGACTGGCTTCCTGGTGTTCATGCGGAAAGACTTCCCTACCGAACAAAGGAATACTTAATTAACATAATAAAGGAGAGCGAACCAGAAGAATTTGAAAACAACGAAGCAGGACGCCAGATTGAAACCAAAGATTTAGAGGACAAATTTATGAGCACTTCATTAGAATTCCCTGATAAAAATCAGGAGTGAATCAAACAGAACAATTTCTACGTGAAAGCTCACCATTGAAGCACTTTGATTTAAGCGTTTTCTCAAACGATACAATTAAAGACTTATTTATCAAATTTAACACTCCAATTCCTTCTAGTGCAGCTGTTGAGCGTCTTTTTTTCAACTGGAAAAGATGTTTTAAAACCAAAGAGAAGCCGCTTGACCGACAAGCATTTTGAAATGCTATTGTTTTTACGAAAAAATAAATAGATCTGATATTCCACGAATTATTGCATTGCTGTTTGTTAATCTGGCCTTTGGTTTGATTAACCAAAAATTTGACCACCGATCGTCACTAAGATTATTACGTAATACCTCATGCTTTATCAGTGCACGAGAATCTCAGGTCTATCATAATATTATTACTTTTTGATGCTATTTTAAGAAAAAGTATATGTCAACTTTCATAAATTATAGTTTTCAGTGAAATATTAATTTTATTGATAGTCGTGTAAACTTAGATGTACTTTTTAAATCCCATTTTTATGGCTTTTATAAAAATCTGCTGTGTATCTAAATTATTTAGCCCATATTGTGCTGCAGATCCGTGAAGTAGTACTTACTTCAATGCAAATTTTTTTCTTTCACTGTTGTGCTTAGTTGTTGTTAATGTTTTGTGTGCCATTGTTCGTATGGGCTCTAAACTTGAAGTAAATAAATGAATAAAACAAGTGTAACAATCATTTTGTGACGCGTTTGTTTTGAAATTAAAGCATTTTATGACAATTCAGAAATTTCTAATTTTTCTGCCCTACTACATAAATGATTTTTTCGTGGCAGTACTTTAATTTGTGGGATTGACGCTAATCTTGACGCTGACGCTGACGCCGTTAACATTTGAGCTTTATCGGCGTAAATGATGCCGATACGAATTTAAAGAAATGACGCTGACGCTAACGCCGTCAAGATTTTCTGTTGACGCGCACAACACTGCATTTGCCCTACAGTTATAGAAACTCGATCAAAACATCAGATCGATGGAAGGCGAAGACTTTTCATTTGGTTTTTATTTTTATCTTAAATTTAAGACGAAAATAGGAATCATGTACTCGATTGAAAGTGATGACCTGTTTTTCTTTAGTACAGTAGAATTCCAATTATATAGACGACAAATTATGTAGAATACCTATTATATAGACTTTTTGAAAATAAATTTACTGTATTTTGAACATGCCATGCAAAATATTGCTTTGACTACAGATGAAACTGATGAATAAATACTATTTACTTTAAGACTAATAGTTTATATGTAAGAAATATATATTTTCAAATATTTCTTTGAGAGCAGCCGGTACATTTTTTATAGACAATACACGTTATATAGACTTGCCCGAGTCTATATAATTGGAATTCTACTGTAGTTACTTTGCAGTATCAGTATCAGTATTTGTTACAGGTAATTTTGGCTCTAAAGCTATCAATTAAATGATGCGTAAAATCTGAATTATGAGGCGTAAATATGTATTAATAAATAAAATAAATTTAACAACGATACAAAAACCTAAAAAATAGATAAAGACAGAAGATACAATACGATTACTAGTTACGATGTACAATTTAAGATATTACAGTACGTTACAAAGCGATATACAATTCATGATTCACGATTTAAGATTAACTACGGTAAGTTTACAAAGCGATTCACGATTGACTACGATTCACGTTTCACGTTTCACGATATTTAATTGATTTGGATTCCAAGCCAAACCTGCTCAAAACAGAAGAACAATACACAAATCCAATTTCAGTTTCAAACAATAATTCTAATCGACGTTCCAACAGTAGTCGACGTACTTATCGACGTTCAAAACAGTAGTCAATAAGTTCCAAGTACCGAATTCCACTCTACCGATTAACAAATGCAGTCCTTCTTTTTCTGTCCGTTTGTCTGCGGTCTGTGTATTATCAATGATCAAACTTAAATTTATAAGAAACAAAAATACCTCAGACGCAGCAAAAAAGGCAAATCAAGCTTACAATAACAAAGATGAGAAATTAACTGAAACGAGATTAAACCGAGTTCGAAACCTGCTGTAACAGTATTAGTATCTTCTTTTTCAGTTCCGCCATAAAAAATATAGTGAAGCAGAATAAAAAGCAGAACAAAAAAAGAAGAGGCAACAAAACGATAAACGTTATGGCATGCAATCAAGATTAAAAGAGATTTTTAAGAATAAGTGTGCATGGTTGTAGCATCTTTTAAAAAAACCAAAAAATAAAAAAAGAAAGAAATGAAATGAAAAAAAATGAAGTAAAAAATAAAAATAAAAGCGTCATTCGAGTCATATGTAGACGCCAGTGATGTAATTGAGACAACATGATTTGAGACCGAGACCGTAAAATTTTTTCGAGACCAAGATCAAGATCGAGACCGGAAAGATTTCGAGACCTAAGGTTTGAGACCGAGACGAGAAACTATCGAGATCGAGACTGAGATCGAGACTAGAATATTTTTGCCCCCACGAGGGGAGGCATGCCTTCCCAGTTAAGAACCACTTAACTAAATTATGTTTACTCAAAAATTTTACGAGGCAATAAAAGGCTTTCAATTTCATTTCTCAAAGGGAATTGTTTATGGCAGTGGTGGATATTCAAATTCAGGGGCCCGAGGCAAGGATTTCCAAAAATTGATGTTCTCTAAAAAAGAAAAAAGGCTTTGATCTCGTTTTTTGCTATTTGTCTCCCAAAATCATGGTGATCTCTAAAAAAAAAGTCTTCACCTTAAATCGATCTTGAATTTCCCACTTTTCGTCCCAACTTCATAATATTCTCTAAAAAACATCTGCAGCAAAATGAAACTATATGTGTTATTTTCAAGGAGGGCTCTTAAAATCGAGGGGGTCCCCCAAAAAAGGGGGCCCAAGCAACTGCTTCATTCGCCTCACCCAATATGCACCACTGGTTTATGGTGAAGAAAGCAGTAAATCATTATAACTACATCAAATAACAAAAATATCAAAAAATGTCCGGTCTCGAGACCAATTTAAAAAGTACGAGACCGAGACCAGGCCATTACGAGACCAAGACCGACACCGAGACCCTGAAAATTGGTCTCGAGACCTTTATCAATGGTAGACGCTGCTGTTGTGGCGGAAAATGTGTTGGGATATACAACACGTCGTTGGCAGAAAATGCCTGACAGGCAAAGAAACCCACCCAAAGAAATCCTGTCGCGCGTCAAAAAAACCATTCACTCATGTGACAAGGCAAGAAAAAAATTGAAGATAAGATTAAGAATTACAAACACTACGAAAAAACAAAAAACAAAAAAATAAAAGGAAAACACAAGATGATATGCGAAAATGTTTTAAAAATAATACGAATTTTATGGTGGAATGAAAGCAATATTTGAATACTGTTTCGTGATAAAGTCTTTTATTAATCGTAATACAAAGAAAGTAGAAGTGGATGCGTCATCTTATAGGGCACGAATTTTCTGAAAAAAAAAACAAACAACAAAAACAAGGATCAGGAAGTGAGAATTTTTTAAGTTCACAAAAAATATAAGAATTGATCTGAAATGTTAAGAATTTAAAAGGAATTGGTTTAATTTTTGTTTAAAAGCATTGCTTGTTTTAAAGTCTCTAATTATAAGAGGAATATTATTTTAAACTTTTGGTCCAATAAATTGTAATGATTGTTGAATAACAGTAGATCGGCAAAAGCTGGTAACAACATTACTGTTGCTTCTGGTTTTCATGTAAAATGATTTTTGGATGAACATTTTGTCAAAAAATCGAGGCAGTATGTTTTTATGATATTTGAACATGAAAATACCAATTTCCGCTTTGTACATATGTTTTATAGTAATTAGTGTTCTGACATCGTGCGACAAACATTTTCCCTGTAAGAAAAATTAAAAATTATTCTTAAAAATTTTTTTGCACAATCTTTGCAATTTGTCAATCAATGTTTAGTTAGTTTTTATTCTTACTACATGTATTATGCAAAAGATTTGTCTTAATTTTTTGTATATTAACATGAACTGTTCTTTCCACGACAAATGTTCATCAACAACAACGCCTAAAAGTTTTATTGATGACAACTTTTTAATATTGCGTCCCTAAAGGTTAAAAAAAGATTAACTGGAGGTGTTTTTGAGTTAGACGTTTTGAACAACATATATTTGGTCTTGTCAGAATTTAAAAAAAGTTTATTGGCAATTAGTCGATTATCAAGGTTGAGGAGTTTGTTGTCTCCCTTTTAAAATAAGCATTTAGTATTTTTGTTGGACAGTAGGATAGTACATCATCTGCAAAGGACAGGCAAGAGCTCTCATTTAAGCAATGAGGAAAATCGTTTACATAGATAATAAAGAGAAGTGGGCCGAGTACAGAGATGTAGCTTTGATAAAAATAGATATTTTGGACACTGATTGAATGAAATAAATTTATATTTGTTTATTTAGTCAACAGTAATATCACTAAATTTAACGGAGTAAACTGTCGCTATATTAAGTAGCAGATCTTCAAAAGGATGTCTTTTTAAAAATTTTGCTCCCGCCTAAAAATTTTCCGGCGTCCGTGGTTATAACTACTTGACCTTTGATTCCAAATTAGTTCCTGGGAGCATAACAATTCATTAGGCGTTGAACTCTATTTCAGACTTTTATTTGCCTTTAATTAAATTCAAATCACGAATTTTAGTCGTCAGCGTGGTGAAACGGGTTAGGAATCATCAATGTAAAGAAGCAGAAATTACTTTTACTGCAACAAACTATTATGTATTTCAACATGTTATTTACACAACCTTCCCGTGGCCCACCTAAAAATTTTCCTGTGGCCTACCGGTTGCGAAACCTTGCTCCCAACAGTTGCCAGTGTGGTCAAGTGGTTAGAGCCCTGTGGTTGTGATCAACATGGTCTCGATTCAAAACTTACTCGCGTCTCTTTGTAATGTTCTTGGAAAAGGCACTTTATGGTAGGGGAAGGGAACATGAGTTGAGACACTTTTTACATTTTTGTCCACCGATTCAAAACAGTTTGTGATAGCGATTTGGTTGATGGCGCAAATAAAACAACGTTCTTTTGCCGACTTTTTAAAAAAAACTACAATGTTCTATCTCTTTTACTTTTTCCTCAATTACTAGTTAAAAACTGATGCCCAAACGTACCAACTCAATTTCCTAGGAAGGTGAATTGATACTTAAAGAATGTGATTTGATACAGGGAAGGTCAGTTGATACGCCATTTTGAAAAGCTTTTATTTTCAGGTTTCTTTGCTTTACTATGCTTTTACATTACATAGTTAAGTGTTTTACGCTAAATTTTTTATTTTTATTTAAGAAAATTATTAAAGCATGATTCGAATCCAATCATAGTTGCCAAGTTTCCACATTAAGAATTTTGTGGTAGACTAAAAGCAATAACACACTTCTAGGTGAAAATCAACTTGTAACGAATTTTGCAACAAACATACACCAAAAATCCAACATTTTAATGAGAACAACTGGTATGAGATTTAAAAATTAAAAAAAATCCCAAAAAAGTGACAGAAAAACAATTTTGTATAGTATTAAAAAATGCTTGCACTTTTAATTAACATAAGTCAATTAGAAATGTAGGCCTACACATTTATGTACAATACTGTAAATGAATTTTGTTATGATTAAAAATAACTGGCACAGAATCGAGAAACTTTAAGCTAGGTCTAGTTTGCTTAAGTCAATATCGAACCGTACTTGATTATTTCTTCTTTCTGATCCACCAACAACAATAGGAGCAGGAAGTATTTGCACAATGTCAGCCGAAGCAAAAGAAGCATCATCTTTTTCATTTGCAACAAAAGTTAGTCCTTTACCTTCCATCCCAGACTTAATTTTGCTGTTCACTTTTTGGAGAAACACTTCTTTCTTTTGCAAAATAATCTTCTTTTTTCATTTTATTTCTTCTGCTGACTTTTCGGCTCGTTTTTGTGCTTGCCGTTTTGCTATTTCATTACGAACAGGAGTGTCAGTGTAGATTTTTGTTTTACCTCTTCTCCTTTTGAATATTTTCTTGATGCTGCTTTAGGAAGAGGCAAAACCTTTTGAGGAGATACGAAATTAGAAGCTGTGTCAAGAACTGATGAAGTTGGAGTTGCTTTTGCAAGAAAATCGACTGACTGATCAACAGCAGCTAATCCTTGGTGGTAGTGGCTAGTATTTAAACAAGCACTGTAAGTTTGTTCATTAATCAAATTACTTTGAAAAGCTTGAGAATTTAGAAAACTGCTACTAGAACCTTTAATAATGTCATGATCAGTTACAAAAGCAGGTGCAAAATCAGCTTCAGCAAAAATTTGAGGATTATATGGCCAGTTTCCTGTTGAACAAAATCCAGAAAGTATATTTTGTGGAGTCATTGCAACCATTTGGGCCTCTGTAACTAACGACGGAACCTCATATATTGTCACACTCCTTCCTGGGTTAGTTCTCATCCAGTTGTCCATTGCCTTGTTGTATCCGCTTTTAAATGGCCCATAAACAGATACATCCAAAGGCTGTAATTTATGTGACATTTTTGGAGGTATTGTTAGAAGAACAATGCCTAAATCTCTTGCTTTGTCAATTGCAGCAATGGACAAATGTAATTCATGATTGTCCATAATAACTAAAATCTTGCGATCTGGTGAGCAGCCAGTAAGCTTACTAATGTGCATTAAAAAATCAACAAAAAGATCTGCATTGATTCAACCAGATCTGGTTACTCTTCCAATGCACCCAGGTGGACCACCGCAAATAAAGTGTTCCCTGTATCGCACTCGTGGGAAGATCAGCATAGGAGCCAAAGCATGCCCTGAGGCACACACTGCATAAAGAACAGTGCCAAGCTCGCTTCTTTCACTGGATGTTATAGAACCCACACTCTTGGTTCCACTGGCAGTGACAACCTTTTTTGGATTTTGAACGGTGGTTACACCAGTTTCATCTATATTAAAAATTCGATCTGGAGTAAAATGATGTGTATCTAACACAACACCAAGGTTGCCAAAATATTCCTTGACATTGTGATAATTAAAGCCACTACACGGCCAATAGATGTGGCTTCTGGAGTTCTAATTGAAAGTTTATGCCTCTGTTTGAATCCTTTCCACCACTGTTTTCCAGCTTTCTTACTTATTTCCCAAGAATGGGAAACAGATAATTTATTTGCATCAGCAAATTGGAAAGCAAGTTCCTTGCATTTTTCAACTGATAATCCAAAGAACATATCAGCCAAATGCACTATGTGAGACGATAACTGTTGCTCCATTTCCAGAGTAAAAATTTAATTTTTTAAAGCTGTTGCTTGATATCCAACTACAGAATGTGGGTCAGCCTCCTTTTTTTTATATACCTTATTAATGTCATTTTGTCAACATTAAAATTGGTAGCAGCTTTTTGATAAGAACTGCCTTCTTATGTCATACATTTAGCTGCTCTTTTTAACACATCCAGCGAAGATCGAAAACATCTATTAGTTTTTCTTTTATGCTTAAACGGCATACTGTACATATACAGGTATAGCTGTAAAATTACTGTAAAGAGTTAAATTAGAAAGAGTTTTATGTTGATAAGGAAAATATTAACAAAATGTCTAAAATCAAATGAAAAAATTGTTAGTTTATAGCTGCTATCAGCAACATACAATAATCACTGTAGAATTATACCAGCAGATAAAACCGGTAAATAAATATTATTATGAGGTATACAACCACTAATGAAATGCTTTATACATTTTTTATAATTTTTCGTATTTCAAACACCAAAAAAGTTTAACATATTAAATCTTACTATGTTTTTATAATATTAAAGGAGATTTGATACACTGTATTAAATCTCCTTCCATACATTGTATCAAATCTCCTTATTAGCACTAATTATAAAAATTTGACAGCCAACATCCTAACAAAAGTAATTTCAAAGGAACAACTTTGCTGGTTAACAACTTAATCTAGCAACAATTATTCAACCATATTGTCAGCTTTCTTACCTTTTTCTTTAGTTCAGAAGTCAAGCTGAAATTTAGGACAAAAATTTTACAAAAAATTTATAAAAACAAATTTTCTTTATTGTTGTTTAGTAGTTCAATCTAATTATCTTTACTTGTAGCCCAGATGAACTTTCTTGACATTCTTTTTCATGTGGTAGCGCTAATTAGCTAAAGTTTATTTCGTAGAATCCAGTAGGGGGGTGTATCAAATCACCTGCCGTATCAAACCACCCTCCTTTCCCTTACTTTCTCCTGTTTGGCGCCGTCTTGGCAAACGGCTCTAGATTTCAGTCATATCACTATAAATCTAATATAAAACAAATTACAAATTTCAACCGGACAGCAATATCTTGACATCTCCCGAAGCAAATCGAAGTAATTGTTTGCACTATGTATTAGCGTTTCCGTCGCTTTCCTGCAAGTCAGGAGAATAAATACCACAATATGATGAATTGAAAATGTAATGAAAATCAAACCAATGCACATTTTAAAAGTCAAAATCATATCAAACGTTAATTGGCAATATTTGAATATTTTAGGTTTAGTTTATACAAATGATCCTTGCATCAAGTTTCCTGAACTTAAATTACAACATACTATGTTCACTGAACCTATACTTTTAAATTGCAACATAATATGCAGACTTCACTGAACCACCATTGCAACATACTGTGTTTGCAGACCAGGAATCGAACTTGGGCCACGTGGGTGAAAGCCACGAATTCTAACTACTCGACTACGTGGGAATTGTTTGAAATCTTTGTTTATTGTTTGTTTGAAATTCTTTGTACAACTTTGGATTTGTATTCGACTTGATCGCAATAGTATTGCATTCTAATCTAACTGACATGAAGTAGCGTGGTCAAGTGAATTAAGGCATTAGTCGCATCTATAGCATGAGTTTGAATCGCACCGCTTCCAAGTTGTCAATTATTTAGTTTGTAAGACTGTCCAGAAGAGCAAATCTGTCTGTGTGAAGATATTAATGAAAAAGTTAAGAGTTAAAGCTAAATTTATGATAGGCTAGGCTATATAAACCACAAAATTAAAAGAACAATTCTACGTCTTGTTTCATTTTTTGCCGCTCGTCAAGAAGTAACTCTTATTTCAATAGCCTACGTAATAATTAAAAATAATGTTTTAAAGTTTTTCAAATCAAGTGAAGACCAAAAAAAGTGATAGTGTCACGTCATAGTAGCATAGTTACTACAAACATAAAAAGACAAATAAATTAAAGACTGGGACATTTTGACGGACCGGAACACAGCTTTAAACCGGGACTGTCTCGGCTAAATCTAAACCGGAATGTATTGTAGGTCTAAATTGGCATACCATATTTTTGAAGTGGTAAATTGGAATGTTTGTTAAAAAAAAAATATTCGTCCTTAAAAACTAAAGTTCTCTAAAAAAAGTCTTCATTTTGAATATGTTTAGGACAGGGGTGGGAACCTTATTGCACTCACAGGCCAGTTTCAAAGATTAAAAGTTGCTGCCGGCCGGCCGCATAAACGTTTAAAAAGCAATATATTTTTTCATTCCAAAAAGATAGTGATCTTTAAAAAAAAAGTTTTTCACTTAAAAGCCGTCTCAGATTTTCCAATTTTCGTTCCAAAATTGTAATGTTCTCTAGAAAAAAATGGTCTTCAATTAAAATTGGAAATACCGGAACATATTGGTTAACCGGGCGGGACGCCGAGACAAGGCCTAAAAATCGGGACTGTCCCGGCTCAAACGAGATGTATGGCTAGCTTAGAAATAAAATGCCTGATGTTTGAAAGGAAAATTAATATTTTAAAATTTTGAATTTATTGCTGGCAAAATCGGAACCAGGCTCCAGAATTTGGATATTTATAGGAATGGTTTAGTTTCTAAAAATAAACAATTTTTTTACAAGATAAAATCAAGATCAGAGACAACTGGTAAATGTGGTTGTATGTTGGAAGCCAGAGTTTAGAATTTTATTAAAATGATGCGACAGGCGGACGTTGTAGGCGCCATATCAGACCGCGAAAAAAACTGTGGGAAAGGTTATCATTTCAATGTTGCTATCTTTTGATCTTAATCTGTAGTTTGTTTATCTTAATTTGAATTCTAAAATGCTATAGGTTATTTTAAAATACTAGCTTGGTTTTTTTATTGTAATTATAATCTACTATTGAAAAAAATTTACTCATTAAACTAACTTTAAATGTATTTTGCACCCAAAATTTAGCCTTAATTATGGTTTTATCAACTATTATAGTTATCTACATACTTTTTTTACTTGTTGTTTGTATATTTCTAATTTTTAAATAAGCGTCTATAGAGTTTTGTAATATTTTCAAATATTTTAAATGCTGGGATAATTCATATATAAATTTTATATATAGGTAGCTGAATCAAATATATGGTGAATTTATTTATTTAACTCTGTTATTTTATATTTGGATTAGTGTTTTTAGAATGTATTCTAAAGGAAAAATTAAAGGACTAGTCCATGAAAGTATGTACATTTTTTATTATTTACACTTGAAGCTGATGACTGTATTTAATATTATGACTAAAATTAGGTTCATTTGCATTTATATATTTTAATAACATAGATGTAGTTTAAGCAGAAAATTTTCAGTAAATTTATGGAAAAGAACCTATCTCTATTAGCAGCTGCTTTTCATGGTTTTTCCATGTTTTCTGATACGTTCTACATGAATTTGACCATAAAAACCATTGCAAATTATTTCCTTTTTACTTGGGTGGCAAGCCTCCTTCAAACTCCTTAATTTATACCAACTTGTCATAAGTTTTAATGCATTTTGAGGTAATTTTTGTGTTAATTATTGGGCCAGACCAGAAAATGATCCTTGCTCATGCACAAAACAATTGGAAGTGACTCCTGGACATGTGCTTTTGACCAGTAAATGTTGCAAAGGTTATAAAATAATGGGGGGGTTTTGAAGAAGATTTTTTTTTGTTTAACTGACCTGGAATCCCCATTGCAGCACCAGGTTAGAATAATGAAGAAACTAAAAGAAAAAGCATCTTTCAAGAAGCAGTAGTAACTGCAAAGGCATCTGGGTCACTTACACAAACAAAAATCCCTTGCAGTTTCTTGTAGAGACCCAAACAATGAATATATTTAAGACAAGTTTTTTGTGTGAATGCTGTATTTGATGATTATTAATGGTATTTTTATGTGGAATGCATCAAAAAACAAAACAAAACTATGAAAAACAGCTGGTTTGATTTTTTCTATAAAAATACCAAATTTTTATTGTTAGAAATTTTTGTTTGTTTTTCCTTTTTCTGTATCTTGAGAAGTACAGTTACCTATATGACTGTTAAACAAACTGCTCTTTTTTTAGTGTTTAACAAACATGATGTTTTATTAATAAAGCTAGATCTGGAGCAAATAGGTTTACTGTTGGTTGTTACTAACCTTGTAAGTTTTGGAGGTTTCTTAAAATTTAAAAGATATCAACTAGACTTGGTGAATAGAGAATGAGAACTAACAGAGAACCTATAGTCATTGTACGAATGCACAGGAAACTTTGTAGAGAGTTATAAATAAAACATTAAACATAGAATTAATATTTTTTTTGCAAAACTTTGTTCATCTATTACTAGGAGTTTCTCATATAAAAAATTAACTTGAATTGTTTTCATGTTTCCAAGTTATATGCGTCCAACAAAATTACGTGCTGTGCACGTTTTGCATGTTTACACATCATCTTGTACAAATGCGCATATTTTTAAAAAACTCCAAAGAAATTAAAATACAAAGTATTATCAACGGCAAGTTAATTTGTATAAATGTTTTTACAATTAAATAAATATTTTGTAATTGTTTTGCAGTAATATATATAATTATTTTAAATGCGGTAAATGCACAAAAAATTTGTAGTTCAAATCTGACTTAAACACTTGCTGATGTTGAAAAGAAGTAGTTGCCTAAGCCTCGAGTATTTATTTTTGGAAAAGTCATATGACCAAAAAACTTTTTTCTTTCAAATTTCTTTTTAATAAACAATTATGTCTATTTCCAAACATCTGTATGTTCGAAAATCATATGATCAAACCAGGATGTACTGGATGTAGGTCAAACAAAGACGTAAATATAGTTGTATCCTCCATGTGTAAGCTACTTGATTCTAAATATTATCGACCAAAACTTACCATTATAATAAAGTCAGCCTCTTAAATATAATAATAGTTAGGCTTACCATATTTATGAAGTGGCAAACCGAGATGCCCGTTAAAAGAAAAAAATTCGTTAGTGTTCTCTATAAGAAAAAAAGATCCTCACTTGAAATCAGTCTCAGATTTCCTACTTTTTGTCTCAAAATCATAGTGATCTCTAAAAAAAAAGGTCTACACTTAAAATTGGTAAAATTGGGACATTTTGGTCAACCGAATGGGACATCGTGACAAGGCCTAAAAAACGGGACTATCTTGGCTAAAATGGGATGTAAGGTAAACCTAATAACAGTCAGCTTCTTTATTTAAACCTTCTATTTTTCCCATTACACCCTTGGTAAAAAAACAAACAAAAAAACATAAGAAAACATACTAAAAAAAAAAAATCCACAAAAACTGATGCAAAGTAGTAACAATAAATAGTAAAATAAAATTTACACAATAGCTAAAAAAATTGTTCAGGTAGAAGCAAGAGTGATCCTGCAGAACTTTCCTTGAGTCTTTTCTTGACCGTCGTAAAGTTGAAACTTAATCTTTTTGATATCTGCAAGCAAGCAACAATAGCTCTTTTGCCTTTTCCAGCTACTTACTTGTGTGAGGCTGGCTTTTCAACATTGGCAATGGTTAAAACTAAGTACTGCAACCAACTTCAACCCAAAGAGGATATCAGATGTGCATTGACAACCATAATTTCTGATTTCAACAAACTTGTGTAACAAGTTTAGGGACAAGATTCTCATCTAGATTTTCAGTGCATGTGTGCTCAATAAATAAACCACTTTTACTTTTTAACTTACTGTTGTAGTGCTGAACTAAATAAGTTTTTATTCCTATTATTAAAGTCTGCAAATACTTATGTTAATGGGGATATAGTCCTTGGGCTAAAAAGCTTGAGAACCACTGAGCTATATTGTTCTGATGAGTTTTAACTAAAACTAAACAGGTCTGTTGGTAAATGCTTGTTGATTGACTTGACCATTCTTACTTAAAGGCATCTTTTTTAAATATTTCCGAAAACAGATTGATTTTGGTTTTCAGCTCATAGAAGCAGGTTCAACATTCCTTTTTGAAAGCCATTTGGCAAACGTCAATTGACTGACAAAAGTAAATTACACAAAAACGTCGTAGTAAATTATCCAAAAATGCCACTTGACAGACACAACAGCTGCAGCTGTCACATATTTCCTCCTTGCTTTCTGCCTCTTGCCTATGAGGTTAGGGTTAGGGAAGCTGACAGCTGTTGTCAGACAACTGACTGTTTTGGAAAATTTCTTTTGTTGTCGGTCAACTGCTGGTTCGAAGAAATTTCACAAATTTTGTCGGTTAAGTGACATCAAGCCATTGTACTGCAGTATAAATCAAGAGTCTCATGATCAGAGTCCCTTTCTTTGCAAAACTGTTTAAATAGATGAAAAGTAAAGCCACTCTTCTTCACAAAGTTAACTATTTTCACAACAAAATTAAGCACATTCTTCAAAAAATTTAGAAGAGTTTTGCATGCAAATGTATATTGATGTATCATGCAATGTAATTGTCTGACTTCAGGAGATTTTTTCTTGACCTTCATTTGGAAACCAGATTTCCATCCAAGCATTGCTGGGGCTTCATTCGTACATATGTCATAAAGCTTTTCCCATTGCAAACCTTGCTTTTCAAAAAACTTTTTGAGATACTGTTCATTAGATCTTGAGCTTTTGCTGTAGTATCCAAAGAATTGCAATACAAAAATTCTTCTTTAACATACTCTTGATGTATGTATTGAACAAATACCAAGAGCTGTGAGCATGATGCAAAACCTGTTGATTCGTCAAGTTGCACAGCAAACATGGGAGAAGATCTGATTTCCTATAACTTGCTGTTTGACATCTGTGGACATAAGACCTCTTAATTGTGTCATTGGATAAAGCCACTTGTTGAATCTTTTTTGCACTTGTTTTTCCTAAAAGCAACTTCACCATATCTACATCACATGGTTTTACAAGAGTTTCTTGATTAGAATGGGGCTTTTTTTGCTTAGCTATATGTAATGCCACTTCAAAAGAAGCCGTCATGCTTGCAGTGCTCTGTTCTTGAAAATATCCACCAACATCCAATTTTTTCCATTTCAAGAAGAGTTTTTTTCTTTAAAGAAAATCTAAGTCTTTTTCTACATGCTCTGGTTGCTTCTGCTGCTGGTGACGCTTAAGTTTTGATGGCTTCGTTGCTGAGGACTGAACAACATAAAATGCATTGCAGTTTTTTTGCCATTGTCTAACACAGAGGTAAATCCATTTTAAGGTAACTTTCTGAAAACTTTCTAGATTTAGCCACGCCGTTTCAGTTCAAATATTAAACCTTTCTCACAACAACTATGTGCTAGCAACTGAGTAAAAGACTATTTTGTTTTATCGAATCATTTAGCATCATAGTATCCAGCTGTGTTCTTTTATATAACTGGCAATAGGTTTGATTAATGTGACATCACAATGCAGATAATCAAAATAGGTTTTCTGGCGACATCAAAAAACGATAATTAAGCATTAAGCAAATGTTTCTAAATTTCATAAATATTTAAAAATAAATGATGATCAATGCACCATTTTAAAAAATAGCATTCACAACAACTATGTGCTACCAACTGAGTAAAAGACTATTTTGTTTTATCGAATCATTTAGTATCATAGTATTCAGCTGTGTTCTTTTATATAACTGGCAATAGGTTTGATTAATGTGACATCACGATGCAGATAATCAAAATAGGTTTTCAGGCGACATCAAAAAAAAAAAATTAAGCGTTAAGCAAATGTTTCTAAATTTCATAAATATTTAAAAACAAATGATAAACAATGCGCCATTTTAAAAAATAGCATTAAGAAAAATCAGTATAACAGTTGGAAACTTGTGAACTTTTGCAGAACCCTGGTTGAGAACCATTGTTCTACAGAGTCAAACTTCAATGTCAACTACTAGAAAAAAAATTATTACATTTCTTATTACTTTTCAACTCTGATCAAACATGATACAAAATTTCTTTTCTGTGACGTAAAAAAATATGAAAAAGTCGAAAGGTAATTTGGTTAGAAAATCACACTAATTCAAGTTTTTCTGGGTTTCCAATTAAAATGATAAAATATTAGTTGTATCAATCTGTTGATAAGGTCAATCAAGAAAAAAAATTTTTTAAGGCCAAAGAAAACAAAAATTTGAAATATGACAAATTTGTTGAGTTGGGCAATAGAGGGTTAATATCTTTAATGCTTTCTAGTTTCTACAATAAAAGGTTTACCACCCCTGCTATAGATCACTATATTTGCTAATAAAAACATTTTGTAAACTACTGGTGTTAGCAATCTAAACAGTGAAGTAATGGTTAAAATGCACTGCACTATTAAAGTAATTTCTGTAAGGAAGTTTGTTTTCTTTTTTTGCTAATGAGCAACATTTTGTTATTATTTTTTAGGAATTATGGATGATGTCATTAAACAAGTTAAAACAAATTCAAAATGGAAGGTGAATTTAAATAACTAATTAATTATTACTTATTGTATCATAATAATTTTATCAAACTGTAAATACCCGTAGGGCTTTGATGATATTGTAAAATATGTTTGTTCAATCATTTCAAACTTCAATATAAATGATTTTATTAGTAATTTAACATAATGTACAGGGTTGCCCATAAGTAACCTTACACTTGATATCACCAAAAAGTAAAATTGATAATTTATAATTAATTATTATTGATTACATCAATAATTGCACATGTAAAAGTTCAGCATAATGCACAATGCAATGTACTGCTAACTTCAATAAATCAATATTAGAAGACTTTGTTTGCTCGGTTTGCTATCTACATACTGTATATACCCATGTATTAGCTGCAAGGTATAAGAAGGTAAACAGTTCCAACATTTAATGTAATACAGTGATTATTATTGATTTTATTGTAACTGTTAATTCAAATGGATTAAAAATTGTGTAATTGTGAGATAAATAAGTAAATTCATCATTGTAATTGTGTGATAAATAAATGAATTCATCATTGTGGCAAGTGTAAGGTTACTTATGGGCATCCCTGTATATCTTAGTTATACTTATTTTGGTCAATTGTCACTTGGCGTTTGGTTTTTACTGTTCATGTATTTGTTTTCAGTTTTTTTAACTGCAATTTTTTAGAATATGTTTTGTTTGATTTTAGTTTTATGTTCAATATAAGAATAAAATTCAAAAAACTGAAGCAGATTATTTTATTAAATTAGGTATATGAATTATTAATACATCATTAAGATAAATTTAAGCTTGAAATTTACTAATTTTCTATCATCTGTTTTATTCTGTTCTAATGTTTTGAACAAGAATTTAAATAATATTTGAATAAGATAGCAACAGACTGTAAAAATGTTTTTTAATTTAAATTCTAAATTTATATTAATGATGTACAGTAAAAGAATTTGTATTTTTAATTGTGGAAAGGTATTTAGTAAACACTAATTTCTTGACAAGTTAAACAATGGTCACTAAGTATTAAACCAAAATTTCTTAATCAGTGTAGAAGGCTACTGAATTGTATCTGGCATAGTATATGAACAAATTATTTTTTTACTATTTATACTGCTTGCTAATAGTGTGTCTTTTTCACCTCTGGATTTTTTTGTTTGATAAATGCAAAGGACTAGTTTCTATATAATTTAATCTGCAGTTGGTTTTTGCCAGACAAATGCAATTGAAGTTACTTTTATCTTTTAAATTTAAAATAAATATCTATTATTTTTTGGCTATTGACAAGCTTGTTAAAGAATACCACTTACCATAAAATGTAGAGAACCTTTTGTATTGAATTAAAATTTAAGTTTTTAATGGAATACTTGTAAAGGTTTTGCTTAAAAATTTGATGTGATTGCATTATAAAGCAGGCAATGGCAATGGCAATTGCACCTTTTAACTTATTTCACTTTTTCTGGTATGGTCTCAATTTCTTGTATTTATCATAATGTTTTTTTTAAGTACATGTTGATAATAATTATTTTTAGATTTTGGTACTGGATCATCTGAGCGTGAGAATTATATCATCTTGCTGTAAAATGAAAGACATCATTGATGAAGGTGTAACATGTAAGTTGTTGTTGTTTATAATTTTTGTTAAAGCTTATCTACTCATAGTAGTTGAGTGGTTAAAGCGCCAGGCTTGTAACCAACACGGTCTCAGTTCAAAACCCACTTGCGCCATTCTGTTTTGTCCTTGGGAAAGACACCTTACGGCACTTTCCCCTGCTTGGTGGTCTTGGCAAGCAGTTCTAAATTGAAATCATATCTTTATTAAATTATAAGTGGACAGCAATATCTTGGCATCTCCAGAAGCAGGTCGGGGTAATTGCCTATCCTATGTATTAGCACCTCAGTCGCTTTCCTGCTAGTCAGGAGGATAAATATAGAGATTAAAATAAAAAAAATAGAAATAAAAAATAGTCCATTTTCTAATAAACTAATATGATGCAATTTTGGATGTAAATTTTAATAGCATTTAAAAACATTTTCATTTACTGCATATATTTTTAATTATACTGTAAACTGTGTGTTGTAGGCTGACACATTAATTTCTGTTACAAATAAACTTTCATGCAATTGCTTTTAACTAGATTTCAGCAATTTCAATGTGAGGCCAAACAACATCAAATGTTCTTGTTTAATCTTTGTTGTTTAATAATTTGTTTTAATAGTGTCAGGGACGTATTTTAATAGTCTCCAGTCTGCCATTAATTATAAATTTAATAAAATTCCAAAATTTCTTAAAGTTGTAAAGCTTGTAAATTTTGTATCATTAAAGTTGCGACAATGTTATTCAAAGTAGCTTAGATTTAATTGCTTTAGTTAAAAAATTTTAGTGAACTACTACTAAATTGTTTATTTACAATCAATCAAAACATTAAGCATTTTTACTCTTGATCGTGATCTGACAAATTTTTCATTGAATTTCTCTGTAATTCATCTGCAGTGGTTGAAGACCTTGGTAAAAGCAGACAGCCAATGACGTCATTTGATGTTGTTTACTTTATCTCTCCAACAAAAGAATCCATCGAGAAAGTTGTCAAGGACTTTGAAAACGAAAGGAAATATAAATATGTTCACATATTTTTTACGGACAGTGAGTGTTGGAATTTATTGTAAAGCTGTTAATTTGTAAAAAAAAATTTTCCAATTCCTTGTGTTAAAACACGTTTTTCTGACTTGCCTGTTATTTTCTTATATCTTATCTGTATGAATTCCTTTTTATTTTAGGCTGCCCTGATTCTCTTTTCCAAATTATCAGCAAAGGCAAAGTTGCTAAATACATTAAAACCTTGAAAGAAGTGAACATAGCTTTTCTACCTTACGAATCTCAGGTAGTATTCAATATGATATCATACTTTTATTTGTATGCTGGATTATGTAGAACGGCCATGCTGGTAATAGTTAAAGTGAAAAGCTGTTTCATGTTTTCATAGGTTAAAGTACATTTAATTCGTTGCTTGTTGAGGCCAAGGTTGGGATGTTGACAAAAATGTGACAACTTCTATGACTTCATTTTTTGCTTTTCTAAAAAGCCTTAGAAATTGAACATGCAATGTTGAAGATGTAATAATTAGATACTTTTTGAAAGTGAAGTAATTAGATGCACGTTGAACGCGATTATTCGTATAAAAAATTTGATTGCAGACAGTAGTGACACCATCAGAACATGATTTATTATAGAAACCGATTATCTAAACTAGATCATTCGATTCAGTTTCGAGCTTCACGGACGCTTCACTCACTGTTCTAATTTTCGAAGCTAATTTATATTTGAAACATAAAATAATTTATGTCCTCTTAAAATAATTGTAAGAACTATACATTGGATTTTGAAAAGTATCGCAATGTCCTGCAAACACGCTCCCACAGAGACATTTCAATCGGGACAATGTTCTTGTTGTTGCGTGATAAGTCGAACGCTGTAGCTAGCGATTGTGTTTCTGAAAAGGTTTTCACGTTGGACTGTCCGAACTCCTTCCAGCTCATATACGGTTCCACGAACATGGACAAGCAACAGAAAGTTCTCGAACGAATCGCCGAGCAGCTGTCGACACTTTGTTCTGTATTGGGGGAATACCCTTCGATTCGATATAGACAGTAAGTGGGCAAGTAGCAATCGTAAATGCAAACGCTGTTTTTCATTTTCATTTCATGTCGATATTTGTCCTCCTGACTCGAAGGGAAACTTTGGGGGCGCTATACATAACTCAATTGTCAAGCAAGTGCCCTGACATGCTTCCGGATATGCCAAGATATTGTTTATTTTTTTAGTTATTAGATGATTTGGTTTTGTTTTTTTGTCTTATAGCGATATGACTGAAAATTAGAATTTAAAACCACTAAAACCAACAGGGGAAAGTATCATAAAGTGTTTTTCCCAAGGACGCAATCAAATGGCGCAAGTAGGTTTTGAATGAAGAACGTTTCCTTGACAACCATGTCGCTCTTAACCGCTTCCTTACGGAGAGCGGCTATAAGCACGAAATTTCCATGACAATTTTACGGGAAGATGCTATAACCGCAACTGCTTACAACCCTTCTATTTGTTGATTAAAACCATTCCCAGCTTAGGGAAATAGCTCCAGTTTGTATAAATCGCACAAGTTCGTATAAATACCGTAAGGAAGTGGTTAACCACCTGACCACGCTGGCGACAACTTATGACGTTTCACGCAGGGAAAGCGATAAATCCAAGCTTCTCGCCCAGCTCCTGGAAGAGAAGTTGCGCGCGTTCAAGGTGAGTTAAACTGAATCGCGATGGCTCGATTTGACGAGCAACTTCGTCCAGGCGGACAACGCGACTATGGGCGAAGGTCCGGACAAGTCGCGATCGCAACTCATCATCCTCGATCGCGGTTTCGACCCCGCTTCGGTCCTCCTCCACGAGCTCACTTATCAGGCCATGGTTCAGGACCTGCTAGGCATCGAAAATGACGTGTACAAGTAAGCTGATTTATTAGAAATTCACATTGGTCGATATACGCGAGCTTGCCGCACGGGTTGAACATGTCTTGATTATGAGTTAATTGTTTTGTGGGAATTCCTTTCCGTTTACATGCCGATGGAGAAAATGATGACTGAGCGTTTAATTTTGGTATGAATCATAATACTGTGTTCTTTTTGTTGGGCCAACTGATATTGATCTGGTTGCTACTTACTGTTATAAACGGCGTCACTAGTGCAGGTAAGCATCGTGACTCTACTCAAGTATTTGTCATGAAATGCCTTTCTTAAGAACACAACGAAAACCAAGCGGATGAACTGAACAGAACACGCAAGTTTGGTGTCAGAGTTGTTAGCGACTGAATCATCCTATGTTGCCATGCTTTGTTTATGTTTCAGCGTCAGCGTTAATCCCTTTGCAAGTGGAAGCATCTTTGAAAGAACAAACTCGAGACATTGAATCACATCTGTTTCTTTTGCCTAGGTATGAAAGTCCACAGCAAGGACACTCCGAGAAGCAAGTCCTCCTGGATGAAGATGACGAGCTGTGGGAGAAACTCCGCCACGAACACATTGCCGATGTATCGAAGTAAAACTTGCCTTCAACTAAACTTGATTTGTTTCTTGTTGTTTTCTTAAGCGTCAGTTTTTCAAAATTTTCAACTAAACTAATTTGCTTGAGTCTGAATAAGATTTCACTTATCTAGTTGTTTTCAAATTTTGTCTTAAAGTTTGTTTCTCATCATTGAGAATTTAGTCGCTCTTAACTACCGTAAAATCTCTATTTGAGCGCCATACCGCTCTATTTTTCAACCCTTCCCCTATAGTGGCGTTCAATTAGAGGGTGGCGCTCTATTTTTCGACTAGCTGGTCAGAATTTTGGGAAGATAAATTTAATTAATGAAAAGAAAAAACATCTAACACAGTTAACATCTAAAGAAGAAGAAAAAACATCTACCGTAACGCAGTTAGTGGTAAGTAATCAAAAATTCACTGGTGAAAATCAAGTGACACGTCGCTTTTGTAGCCGTCCTCGTCATTTTCAACACCTTCCGCATCAACGTCGAGTTGTTGAATAATTTCACGTTTACCGGTAATGTCGGCATTGGCCCGCGCTTGCTGGAGAAGTTCCTGTCCAGTCTTAATCGGGCCGTCTGACCTGAATGTCAAAGTGGCGGTGTATTAGAGGTGGTGTTCAATTTCTATTTTTCAACCCTTCCTTTATAGTGGCGTTCAAATAGAGATTTTACGGTAAATTGATTTGACAGTAACGTCTTTTCTCCATGTAGCAGTATTGTACTTCGAACAATCATGCTCATCATTAACTGCTTGTTTTTATGAGACTCGGCTGAGCAAATGCAGATTTGATTTTACACAAAATTTTTAAAAATTCGGTACTGACTCATGGTTTCATTAAAAAATAATTTTTACCAATAGACGTTTAATCTATTATTTTTAGAAAAGTGACGTCACATCTGAAGAAGTTTGCCCAAGAGAAGCGGATGGGAGGAGGGGATAAGACGACCATAAGGGATCTTTCGAACATGCTCAAGAAAATGCCCCAGTATCAAAAAGAACTAAGCAAGGTTTTCTTTTTAGTTTTTTAAAGTAGATCAATTTTTGTGAGTTCAAGTTTTAGTTCAAGTTCAAGGTGATTATCAATTTTTTAAAAATAATAATTGTTCTTAATCCAGGTCCATACAAATTTGTTATTATAATTAAGTTATATGCTGAGGATCTATTGCGTTGATAAAAAAAATTATGTAGAAAATTATGTGAAAATAGCATCAAATTTGAAAAATTTGAGCAAGTGCTTTTTGAAGGAATAAAATATCTTCGCTTCAGTTCTATCAATTTGCACCGAGTACTTGTGTTTATAACAAGCGAATATTTTCTGTGGTTATCTAATTCTGTAAAACTGAGATGTCGCTTGATTTGCATCTTGCTATTGAGTGCTGGTTTAATGTACTGCGATATTGATTGTGACGCAATAAACGCAGTACTCTACCCACTTGCACATGGCGGAGGACTGCATGCGTCAGTTCGAAGGCCGCGTCGACAAGCTGTGCTCGGTGGAGCAAGACCTGGCCATGGGGATGGACGTCCATGGGGAACAGATCAAGGACCCCATGAAAAATGTTGTCCACGTGTTGCTGGACAAAACAGTGGATCCCTCAGACAAGATTCGCATCGTTCTCCTCTATATCCTCGTCAAGAACGGTGAGTGACGTCATAATCAAGTCATAATCAAGCATTCAACGCTCAACTACGTCATAATCGAGCATTCAAAATAATAAAAGTTTTGACTTTGATCAATCGGTTGAAGAATTTATTGATTTTCACATCGCGATGGCTTTGTCTCGCAGTTAAGCTTTATGCGTCGCTCATTCCAGGTGTCCCGGAGAACAATTTTCGTACCCTGCTCAAGCACGCGCAGATATCCGGATCCGACGAGAGCGCTGTGCGGAACATGGCTCATATCGGAGTCACGATCGTGCGCGACAACGCGGTACGTTACCGTTGTGTGACGTCATCAGGTCGAGCTCTAACGATCTGATTTTCAGGATAAAAAAACAAACGCCCCCAAGTTGAAGCGGGTCGAGCGGCAGGCAAAGTTCCAGTTGTCGAGATGGACACCTGTGGTCAAGGACATCATGGAACAAGCAATCGAGGACAAACTTGATCAGGCCCTGTTCCCATTCCTCACCGACAGGGGCCTGCGGAGTGGGTCGTCCGACGCGCGAAGGTTTGTTTTGGGCTCGATTGTATTTACTTCGCTGTGGAGTCCATAGCGCGGATTAGTTTTGATTTGTCGTGTTTTACTCTCGTGCAAACCGTTTTCTTTATTTGTTGTAGTTGTTCTCATTCGGTTGCCATCTAAGTTGCATAATAACGTGATGGCGTAATAATAAGAAATACGGTTAGTTGAGTTTTCGAATACGTAGACAATCGTTCGACTCTTCTGAAAAACAAAATTAATGGCCACCTCATCACGTTGTGCAATTACCTTTTGATGCTCTGAGGATGTGGTCGGCAATATCTTAGTTAATTTGAAAGCATATTTAAGTAGTGGTCTACCAGTTGCTCAGAGTTCAACGCGAAAACGGCGCCCTTGGAGTCAGTCGGATGAATCGATGAGGTAATGAAGTTGATGGTGGTTCTTTGTTGCAGTGCTCGTTATCACTGGCACAAAAACAAGGGTCCCACTGAATACAAGTCAGGTCCTCGGTTAATTGTTTTCGTGATCGGAGGAATGACCTGCTCCGAAATGAGGTGCGCTTATGAAGTGACCAACGACTGCAGGGAGAAAGGCAACGTTTGGGAGGTGCTCATCGGTGAGTTACGTGATTGAGTTAATGCCGACGTGAAGCGTTTTACATTGAATTGGTTGCGATTTGATTTCTGTAAAACTTAATGACAAAGATCGAATATTTTTCTGGATGTAAGGATTTTGTTGATCGGTCCACTTTCTTAACTGCGGTTGTAATAAACCAGCTTGAATACCCAGCCAGTAATGCAGCATCTGTCTATGGAGTCAGGCTAGATATATATGTGCCTACTGTAGAGTTTTTTTTCAGCTCTTTATTAGCTCTGTTAATATTTAACTTCGTTTCTTCGCTGTTCGAAAGTGACGCTCAGCACGTCGGTCACGTGACCATCGTATGTGACGTGTGCTTTGTAATATTTTATTCTGTCAAAGCAGAGCGAATGCTCGAGATAAATTCTTTAGCTTGCGTTGGAGTTTCGTTTACTGAGTTTTGCTCACTTCGATTCGAGCTTAATACTAGCGAATGAAACTATGGTCTTCATTTCACTATTTTAACCAATAAAAAACTCATCTCTAAGCTTTTCGTCCGTCACTCGTCAGGAGATAAGCACCGGAATGAAAGAAAGAAAAATATTGTTTAATAAAGCTGAACGAAAATGATTGGAAGTTTGAAAAAGGTGTCAAAACGCGCGATCAGCGCGAAATTTTCGAGTTGTTAACATATTCTTTTTTTGGCGTCATATATTTGGCTTCCATGATTTGATGTAAGCGGCTTCCAAAGCAAATAAATGAAAAGACAAACGGCCAAATGAAAGATTATCACTGTAATTTTTGGCGCACATAAAGTTTATCTAAAAGGTGTTGACCAATCACAACTTCACTAAACATGACTTGGTTGAAGATTTGCTCAAACGAGTGGAGATGTTGCGAGAGTTTGGAATTTGTCCAGTTCAAATAAGTTTTGGCACGTGTTGACGAATCCTATAATCGTTGAGATATGCAGCCTGCGTACTGACTATCACAGTGGCACGAAAAATTATAAACTAAATTGCTTAAAAGCGAAGCAGGCAACACGTTCTTTTTGATTTTAGGAAGAAGTGGGCGAGATGTAAAAATACCACGTTGTTCTACTGTTATTGTAAGATTTAAGAAAAGGTCGTCTTTGGATTCTCATCTGTATTTTATCTCATGACAAAAGTTCTTGTTACGTTTGTTCGTAAAATATAGCGTAACTTCTATGAACACTTCGGTAAGCACAAAGTAAGGAAGACATCGACTTACCATCGTATCACCAGAAGATCAAATATGTAATTTTTCATGTATTTCAACGCTCGTTTAAGCAGCCGTGGTCTGCTACTTTGCGAAATTCAACCCGAATATAATTTCTAAAAAATAACATTGCGGTTTTTCAAATTTGTAAACTGTGGTTTTTCAAAATAATTAAATCAAACGTTTCTTTTGTATACGCTGATTCAAGCTAGAATGACCAAACAATTTTTCCCTTCAGTGGGTTGCTTTTTACCCCATGCCAAGGGCGACCTTTGAACCAGCGGGTTACGTCACGTGACCTCAGCTGAATAAGTTAATATTATGTTAGCAGTAAAGTAACATGATGTCATTGTTTTTATATTCTTTCCGACGAAATTCAATCCATCTCCTGACGTATGTAACTTGTTGTGCTGTTTGATTGTACTGTGTCGTCACAAACCATCGTGTTGTGGCATGCGCGACTTGAATTGCAGGTGCTAGCTTTATTTCAACTCCCAATTCATTCATCACCGAGCTACGCTTACTTGGGCGGGAAGTCAAGTTTGACGATTCTGTTTTAAACGATGAAAAGTTTTAAGTTCCACAGCTTTCTGCAAGATTAAACATTCCCACATTTATTCGTAAATGACGGCCGCTTTTTATTGAAGACCTTGAGTCAATTATTCTAAATTTCTTGTAGATGTACAATTTTGTTGTTGTTAAGATGTTTAATTTTTCCATCCGGGTCCCTGCCATTCTGACAAGTATTTCCGTGCATGACGGTCAAGTTTAATGTTCTTCTTTGTTTTTGTTGTTGCTACCTTTCTTGTTGTTTTTGTTGTTGTTGTTCTTGCTAATTGAAAATTTGACAAATCTTGTTTTCGAACACTCGTGATAATCACTCTTCAATTGTTAAACGCCACCAATGTATTTCATCGCAAGCTGAAGTATTCCAGCTCCTATTCAGAATCGGTCTGCTCCATCTCGTGGCATTTCTTATTTCGTGACTCTTTGTCAAAATCGATCCCGACTACAAGTGTTGAACTTTGCTTCATCCACGTCATATAACTAAACAAAGAATTTTGGCTCATCAAATTTATTTGGTAGGGACCCCAAATTTTTAATGATCAAACGAAATCTTGAGCATGAAATTTGGAACGGCTTAAATATTTCCCGAATAAAAAGTAAAGCCAATGTAAACTATGTTTGCAGATATTGACTTTATTTTTTATTGTGAAAAAAATAAAATTAATCACTCCAGCTTCAATTTTTTTCAAGTTGAATTTGGCACATTGGTTTATGTTCCCTCTTTAATTCTATGCTCCCTATATTTTAGGAACTGAATTTCTTGACGTAACACCAAGAAATAACGCTGGCTGAAACCATCGCGCATTACTTCTCTAGGTTACAGTATATTCGTACGTGTTCATTTGAGGCATTATTTCGTTGTATCAACAATCAAACCTACCGCTCGCCAAAATTTAGAAATTTTTTCTCCGAACAGATCAGTTGTAAAAACTTCGTTCAAGAGTCGAGTTTATTTTGCTCAGTTCAAAACCAATTCTGTGATCAATATATCGATGTTATTGAATAAACTTAAACTTCATTATCGATTATTTTTAGAACTATTGGGAAAATTAATTGTTTTGTGAATTGGGGTTTGTTTCGCCTCTTTAAATTCCATTCTAGCGAGATCAGATTACTTTAGGCAGCACAACGATGCCTTTTTAATTTTTTCATTGTTTATGAAATAAAATTTGGCTTATTTCTGGCTGTGACCTTGATAGTACAGACTCGGGATTTGTGTTAGTCGTAAGATCGTCAATTAAGCCCTTTGTTCAATGCATGAGCTTATTCTACGTCTGCTGGTCGTGATGCGACATCAACATGTTAGAAGAGGCTTGCAAAGAAGTGCTTATTGAGTGGTAAGAAAGACAGAGATTTAAATGCGAGGAAGTCGGTGAAACACAACACGCCCTATTATCATCGTGTTGTTGCCGAGCATTTCTACCAGGATATCGCTTGGCTATTTGTGTTTCCGTGCAAGCAAGATGCTTCCTTGCATTCACGGCTCTGTAGGCCGCGCGCCTTCTATTCAATAGAAGACAAAGCATCGACCGTTCCAAGAATTATCGATTTCACTCTCACGAATGAAAAAGGTATCTATCCGTTCTAACCGCCGCACTATGTCTGGAAACATTTGCTTTCACTGCAGGGCTTCAGTTTTTTTATAAACAGCAAGATGTTCGTGATTAGGGGCGTCGAATATTTGGCAACCACGTGACTTTCTCGCTCATCTTGCCCCCTTGTCCGAGGAGAGCAACGCTTGACAATCAAATCCACTGAAAGCCGGACTACCCGCGTTGAGGAGGAGTTTGAGGAGATTGTCCTTCTCCAGGAAGCGTAGATCGGTAAGTTGATGCGCGGCTGAAATTTTCGTGATATTTATAAATTTAAGGTTTGTGGTGTCGTCACGCGCTTGGTAAGCAGCGGCAGTCCCCCGAAATGCAGTTGCAAATGTGGGAAAAACGAATACAATAAATATTTAAGCGACATTAGCTTACTCGTATTTGATTACGTTCCTGCTTTTGCATTCTGGTAAGTCAGAGATTGTTTGGTCATTGTGTGATGCAGATTTTTCATTTTTATATCTTTATCCTCCGGACTCGCAAAAATACGTTGGAGGCGTTACACTTGGGGCAACCGTCAAGCGATTTCGCGACATGCTTCCGGAGATGTCAAGATAATGTCCAATTGAAATTTAAAATTTGAATGAGGAAGACTCGAATCTTAACCAACTTCCTCCTCAGGACCACGAGGAATCGAACAAATCAGTTATTTACTCTCCTGTCAACACGAACGACAACAACAACCATCGCAAGGCCTCTACTCCTCTAACCACAACCCCCACGAATAACTACGGCTCGACTGTCCTCTCGCTGGACACGGTCAGGATTGACGTCAGTGACAAGAATGACCCGGTCAAGCACGATTCCTTTGTTACTTCATTGTAAGTATATACAAACGGTTGAGTGCAGATATCTGTCGTGGTACAGCGGAATATCGATCTATAATGGATGAAGTAAGCGCTATTTATTGACTTTTCTCCATTACAGGTCACATGATCGTTCCGATCAATCCCGAAGTTTACCCGAACACGACCGACAGCAGCTGATCAACAATGAGAACTCGGCCAGACTCGATCAAGGCCACGCCAATCCGGCTTTCAGTGGAAGCTAATCATTTTCACCTGCGCACTTTTCTTTGTATATATTCACGCTGTTTCTTTTAATTCATCTTTGATAAGCTTCAAATTCTATCTTTTTCGTGGACTGAACAATTTTTTTTTGTTTGTACAGTTTCGAAATGCGTTTTTGACTGATAACAATAATGAGCTATCGAAAACTTAGTTTATCGACGTGTTATTCAAGAATTTGTAACTTGATTTGTTGAGAAGCAACTGGTTTGCAATGAACGAATTCGTGCAATGCAACTCATGGTGGCTTCGAATTCAATTATGCAACTGCTACCATAGTCATAGCAGGGTAGTCATTTCTGCGTTTACATATTTTTGGTGACATTGAAACAATGCTGAAATTGGTAGCGTTACTTGATTAAAAGACAATTGTGCAATGTGCATTTTAAAAGTTTCCCGTTTAAAATTGCGTATGCATACATATTGTCCCGTTAATAATTTCACGTTTATTGTTCCTGTTGTATAGTGTATGTTTTTTAATAGCTAGTTTGCTCTTCAAATGTCCGTAATTCCGCGTGCTTCTGTAATTTGCACAGCGGCTTCTAATTATAGCCTACGTTTATCAAAAAGTTTAGAAAAGCTGCTTGCGAATTTTTTTGTTTGTAAAACGAGACTTAATATATTTTCATTGCGTTGATCATGGTGTTGTTGCAAAGTAACTTGCGTAAACAGATTCAATAAACATGTTATCGAATATCCTCCCAGTCGACGTTTGCTCAACTGATTAGCATAAGCAACATGTTGAAATCAAGTTCTAGGTTATTGTTTTGATAAATTTTTTGCACTTAATATTCAAATTGTCGATGACTCGCCAAGTACCGGTGGCTAATTTTAGTTGTTTTCATAACACAATAAAACCTTTTAACGGACGAGAATTTGATTAGAGAGTAAACTAATAACACGAGAATAAAAAATTTAACTCTTTATCCGGCTTTAAGGTAGTCCATCTTCAATGGATACCTCCTGGTCATTCTTCTCTTCCAGGTAATAATTTAGCCGATTCTCTTGCTAAAGTTGGTGCCACTCTTGACTCCTCCACTATACCTAACGCGATACTAACATCAAATCCCTTTAGTATCTTCTGAGGAGCTTACCCTTCCTCGTTTTGATCTCTTGTGCTCTAAAAAAATATATATATATTAAATAAAAATACAAAAAATTAAATAAAAATCCATTTGAATAAGATTTCTAACTGCCCCCTGACGGACCCGGACAGTCAAGGCAGTCTGCGGTGATAAATAAAATAATGTAAAAGTACTGTTTAAAATTCAATGAAACTGCTCCGACCTGGCGTCATAGAGCACTTTTCTTTGAAGAGCATCGGCCAAAAATTTTTATGTACGTATATATTATATACGTATATATATTATATACGTATATATTATATACGTATATATGTACGTATATATAACCGAATAGTCGCACAATCCTGGTGTAGCGCTCGGCAAGCAGGTCAGAACTGTTTGGATTGAAACATTACAAAAAAACTCAGCCAAAACCTAAACAGTTTGTTTCACCGCAAAGGCCGTAAGATGGTGTGCAGGAAATACAGTAAAATAAAACACAATTACAAGGAAACAAGGTGAATTAATAAAGCAGTAGTAAAGTGGGTACGGCTGCGCGTTATCCACTATCTCCCAGGTCTGCCAAAATTTGACAACAATTTATAAGACGTGAAATGCGAGAAAATGCTAAAATTGTCCCATGACAAAGCAATGAGCAGTCAAAAGGGAAATGATAATCATAGTGGAATGTTTTGACAGTTGGGTGCAAAAACTGGATGAGAGCGGGAGTTTAATATGAAATTAAAATTAAAATACAAGAATTACAAAAAATATATAGAAAATACAAAAATTGCCAAAATTTTCAAACAACCGAAAACTAGAAAAGATTTCTTAATTGTTTGTATGTCGGCATTTTCCATTTAGCTCAGATTTTTTGTTCGGAGAAGTATTTGGGTCCGCTCGGAGAATGGCGAGTTTCTCTGATAAGCAGAGTGTTAACGTGAGATAATCTTCCCTTTTTTCTTTAAACGTAAGCGAGACTGCTTCAAGACTAAATGTCTTTGTTAGGATCGTGGCGCTTTGACAACGTGCTGCCTTTGTTTTTGAGTTGCTGGCGTGGTCGGTCGGCAGTAAGTTGCGTAATGTAAAGTTTGGTCGTAATTGCATGGTTTTATGTTTACTTATTTTGTGTTTATAGGGTGATCGTCCGACCGGTTTAAAGTTAAAATTAATCAAATTTAAGTTAAAATTAATCAAATTTAAGTTAAAATAAAACTGAAATTCGTGTTAAATAAAAAATTAAATTGTATTGGAATAAATTTGAATTTTAAGCTTTCAAACAACGGTCACTACTCAAATAGAACCGCGGAAAGATTTTGACCGCAACACAGAGATTGCACCCTTTAGCTCCTTGGTGGTAAAGGGTGGTAAGGGTCGCGATACTCCATTCAATACAGGGGTTTTGTCCTGTGTATTTGAGCTGCCAGAAAGCTTTCGACAGTTCGTTTGCGTTGCATTTCCGTCGAAACTTGAAGCTTTGATTGTAATCAAAGCTTCAAGTTCGTATTACAACCATAATTATGATTGTAGAAACGGGTTTTGAATTCCGTTTCACAACAACCATAATAGTATTTTGCAACGTCGCCAGATTTTAAGGTAACTTTGTAAATGATAGAGCTTTCTCGGCAATTGCCTTTCAAAGGGCAGCTGGTTTTGTTTCTGCAGTTGCAAGGTGGTGTGTTGCAATTTTTTTATGATCTGATGAAAAAGATCTATGATGTATTTTTATTTAATATATATATATATTTTTTTTTATATTATTTTTTATTTTTATATGAATAAAATTTTTAATTACAAACTAACAAACGATATGTGCCGCCACTAAAACAAATTCAGTTTAAATTAAATAAATGACCTACCTAATTTTGTACACTTGAATCGCCCCTCTCTTTTGTGTACTTTCATGTCCGTCTTAATCCGCTTGTACCTCTCACTATCGTTCGCACTATCTTTCACTCACTTTATCTTTTTACCTTATAAAGCTGACAGTGTTCACCCTTTTTTATTGCTTTATAGAGTTTTCTCCTTTTATACCTTTTTCAACACACCAAACTCGTCTTCCCTCATTTTTAAATAAATGCAAATCTCCATACTTGCATTTCTTATATTTTTTCTTCTATGACGTCATAGGAATTGTATTATTTACTTAAATAATTTAACTACGTATTATTTTTTACTAAAACTTACTGCATTTTTAATTTTCTAGTAACTACCTGACGGTTCTATAAGATGAAACAGACTGTCGTGGTTTCAATTTTTTGTTGTAGTGTTTTTAATTTAAATATACAAGTATAGATATATGTTTGTTTAGTCATCAGCACATCACTAAACTTTAGCGCTGTAAACGGTCGCGATACTAAGTACCAGATCTCTAAGTGGTGTCTTTTTTAAAATTTTGCTCCCGCCTAAAAGTTTTCTGGCGTCCTTGGTTATAGCTGCTCGAACTTTGATTCAAAATTAGTTCATGGGAGGATAACAATTCATTAGGCGTCGTTCAAAACATTTCTTTGTCTTTAATTAAATTCAAGTCACAAATTTTAGTCGTCAGGGTGGTGAATCGGTTGGGAATCATCAATGTATGCAAGCAGAAATAACTTTTACCGCAACAAAAATATTATTTCGACACGTTATTTACACCAAAGATGTCAAATTCGCGGCCCTCGAGCATCCTTCAATAATTGTCGTATTTTGTAAGATTTTTATCTATAAGTAATACATTTTTTTTCAACAAGCACAAACACGTGAAAACAACACCTAGACCTCACAAAAAAATTACAACACCTCGTCCGGCTCATAAACTACGTAGCAATTTGGGTCACAATATATGTTGCAAACTACACTCAACGGAAAAATATGCTATAAAAATAGATCGAAAATTACATGCGGCTTTTGGCACAATTCCCAACATGCAATGTGACCCCGGAAGCCCGCGAGTTTGACACCCCTAGTTTACACCATCTCCGCGTGGCCCACTTAAAATTTCTCTGTGGCCTACCTGTTAAGAAACCATGATCTAAACCAGGTATCACCAAACTTTTTCATGAAAGGCCAGATAATTCGTGAGGACTAACAATAGCAGGCTGGGTGCAAACAAAGTACCGTGTGAAATTTTATGAATTAATTAATAACAAATTTAACAAAAAAATCAATACAAAAAATTGATTTAGTGAGATCTATGAAAACTGTCGGTTTATCTCGGAGTATGTCATCAAGATTTGGTTTGGTATTGGTGTATTCGGCCAAGAAAATTGATTTCAAATGTTTATCAGTCAATCTCGTTCGATGCTCTGACTTCACGCATTTCATTTTTGAAAATGTTTATTCACAAATATTAAAGTAATTTTAAAAAGGTGTAATTACAACAAAACCTAAGTAATAAAAATACTGTTAATGAATACATCTAACCGCTAAAGCTAATTGCTAGACTGTTTAATCTGTCGATGCAATGATTAACTGAAGAGAAGTTTAGTTACCAAAGCGTAAACCACCTGACTCAACTAAAGGCTCAAACAAATCGCTTTATTTAATCGCTTCAAGCAAACGACATCCTACTGTAAAAAATTATTAGCTGATTTATCTGTAATGCACTGTCAAAAATCGTTGAGAAACAAAAAGTATAAAATCATTGTTAGCCTACATTTCTTGTGCCTGACAACTGAAATTTTAATGTTTAATTTTGTATGACTATAAACTATTGCTATAGCTTCTTTGAGATGGCATGCCGCAGCCCGGAGGAAATAATGCAGCGGGCCGTAGTTTGGTGAATTTTGGTCTAAATCTAAACAGTCGACAGTGGAGTCAAGTGATTAGAGCGCTGTGGTTGTGATCAACATGGTCTCGATTTAAAATCTAATTCACCATTCTGTTGTGTCCTTGGGAACAATACTTTACCGTACTTTCCCCTGTTTGGCGCAGGTTTGGCAAACAGTTCTAAATTTCACTCATATCTCTATAAAACTAATAAAAAACAATTTTCAAATTTCAACCGGACAGCAATATTTTGACATCACTGGAAGCAGGTCGAAATAATTGTTTGCACTATGTATTAGCGTCTTCGTCGCTTTCCTGGGAGTCAGGAGAATAAAAGCAAAAATATAATGAATTGAAAATGTAATGAAAATCAAACCAATGCACATTTTAAAAGTCAAAAGTATATCAAACGTTAATTGGCAGTATTCGAATATTTTAGGTTTAGTTTTATACAAATGATCGTTTATATCATGAGAAAGAAATGTTGCAACGAACACATTTTGTACTGATAATATTCGTTTAAACTGATTCAATGGATCTGATGTTATACAGTGTAGTTTAGATGGACAAAACATATTGAACTATTTTACTCAAGTTTTGGATAGATATATATCACACATGAGTTAACAGAATCCAAATTGTTTTATTTTTTATTTTTTATTTTTATCTCTATATTTATCCTCCTGACTCGCAGGAAAGCGACGGAGGCGCTATACATAGGGTAGGCAATTACCCCGACCTGCTTCCGGAGATGCCAAGATATTGCTGTCCGCTAGTAATTTAGTAGAGATATAACTGTAATTTAGAACTGCTTGTCAAGTAAATGATTTAAAAATTCCTGAAAAAACACTTAATGGGATTCGAACCCACATCATCGAAATGACTGGTACCTTAAACCAGCGCCTTTGACCATTCGGCCACGCTACCGTGTGTCAATCGGTATTTAAACAAAATTAGAATGCAACTTATCCTATTGCTATCATGTCGAATGCAAATCTAAAGTTGTGCGAAAAATTTCAATAAAGCAATGGACATTAATTATTACAAGCAACTCCCAGGTAGTCTAGTGGTCAGGATTCGTGGCTCTCACCCGCGCGGCCCGGGTTCGATTCCCGGTCTGGGAACACAATATGTTGCAATGGTGGTTCAGTGGTAGAATCCTCGCCTGCCACGCGGGGGGCCCGGGTTCGATTCCCGGCCATTGCAAATGTTTTTAGTTTTGTATTTACAAGTTATATACAACAAGGATTGTAGTGTCCGAGAAATTATTTTCCGATCCTCGTTTGGACTCAAATCTTACAATTTTTAATGTTGCATCTGAAACTTTTAATGAACTTTTTTAAAATCTTCATTTGAATTTTTTAAAACAATTCTCAAACCGAAATTTAAGTTTAAATTTTAATGAATAACCTCAGTTGGGTTGTTAATTTAATGTGAACGTTGTTTCGTCTTGACTTAAAACTATAATCCAAAAAGTGGCCATCTTTGTCCTTACAAAAGTATTTATTTGCTCGTGTTTGTTCTGGGACATTTACATGGTAAATCTAACATAGTTTACAAGCAGCTATGAAAAACTGAAGTCGGAGTCGCGAAAAGCAGTCTGACATCGACTCCTGACTCCGATTCCAGAGCAATTACAAATCAATTCCTGTGTCCGACTCAGCACATTTAAAAACCATATCAAATAGTAATTGGCAATATTCGAATATTTTAGGTTTAGTTTTATATAAATGATCGTTGCATCATGAAAAATAAAATATTTGCAACCAACACATTCTTTTCTGGTAATATTCGTTTAAACTGATTCAATGGATCTGATGTCATTTTTTAAATGAGCAAAACAAATTGAACTATTTTACTCAAGTTTCTAATAGACATACGTAACATATGCGTTAACAGAGTTCAAACTGTTTTGCAAGTGAATGATTTGAAAATTCCTGAAAAAACACTAAAACACATGGCAGCGGTGGGATTCGAACCCATGCCATCGAAATGACTGGTGCCTTAAACCAGCGCCTTAGACCACTCGGCCACGCTACCTTGTGTCAATTAGCAATATAAAAAATTAGAATTCAATTTATCATATTGCGATCTTGCAAAAAGTGTTTATTTGCTCGTGCTTGTTTTTAGAAAATTTCCATGGTAAACCTGACATAATTTGCATGCAATTATCGAAACTTAGAGTTGAAGTTTCCAAAAACAATAACATTTTGACTCCTGACTCCGACTCAAGCACATCTAAAAAATCGACTACGATTCCAAACTTTTTAAGATCTTTTTTTCGATTCAAACTTAAAGTTGTGCAAAGAATTTCAATGAAGCAATAAACAAATAAATGCTACAAACAACTCCCAGGTAGTCTAGTGGTTTGGATTCGTGGCTCTTACCCACGCGGCCCGGGTTCGATTCCCGGTCTGGGAACACAGAATGTTGCAATGGTGGTTCAGTGGTAGAATCCTCGCCTGCCACGCGGGGGGCCCGGGTTCGATTCCCGGCCATTGCAAATGTTTTTAGTTTTGTATTTACAAGTTATATATAACAAAGATTGCAGGATCAGAGAAACTATTTTTTGATTCCCACTCGGACTAAGATCTTAATTTTTTTAATAAAATTTTGGTAAAATCTTTATTGAAATTTTTCAAAACAATTCTCAAACCGAAATTTAAGTTTAAGTTTTAAATGGATAACCACAGTTAGGTAGTTAATTTAAATGCAAAACATTGTTTCGTTTTGACTTCAAATTGAAACCCAAAAAGTGGCCGTCCTGTTCTAGTAAAAGTGCTTATTTGCTCGTGTTTGTTTTGGGACATTTACATGATAAATCTAACATAGTTTCCATGCTATTATTAAAAATTAGAGCCGGAGTCGTTAAAAGCAATGTGGTTTTGACTCATGACTCAGACTCGAGCACCTTTAAAAAACGGACTACGATTCCAAATTTTTTAGATCTCATAACGTCAGAATCGAATTCTTCCGGCTCCAAAATTTAATCTTATCCACAATTTAATCTTATTCAATCGAAAAAGTTTAATCTTCCGGCTCTACAATCCTAGTTGTACGAGTGGGGCAGAGCAACTTGCTTATTTAAATTTGGCCATTGAAGCGATGGTTGCTTCGTGGATGGTAGGGATGGACTTATTTAAGAGGGTGAGGCTTAAAGTTTGGTTCTTTACTTATTTTTTGTTTATTTTTTAAGAACCCCAATGAGCATAATGAAGTGGACGAAGTTGGAACGCGCTTTCGCTGTTGAAGCATTTTTTTCAAGCGGTCGCTCAATCGTCGCAACGCAACGTGCATTCCGTAGACATTTCAATATTTCCCCCGTGGTCGTGTTTCTGGCCGGCAGTCAATTATTTCATGGGTAAACAACTTCAGGGAAACGGGTGATGTAAAGAAAAACAAACCTGGTGTTGCGACCAAATCAATGACCTAGTTTCGTGACCTAGTTTACGGTTAAATAATTAGGACGGTACACGTCATTCTAATCGGGACCACGTTTCACACGCATAAGATTCCTTTCATTCAGTGAAGTAGCAGGTTTGATTGCGCACGGAAATTTTGGCTCGCTCGTTTAATGAAGAAAGTTTCCGCTATCTTGAATAATTTGGTAAGTCACATCTTATTGGGTTTATGAATAGTTTTAATATATGACATTGCTTTAGGTGACCTATAAAATTTTTGAATCGCAACTATTGCATCGGCGTGTGTTTTCGTTTTTCTTTGCTCGTTGTTGGTGTGCTAGAGCAGGCAGCATAGTGCTTCGCATTTCTCGTCTTTTATATTAAATTATTTAGCTATTTATTCGCTGGTGTAATAATTTCGCGCATTCGAAATTATTCATAGTCTCTTAGATTTAAGATAGCGGTAGTTGGGCCATTCGTCCCTTCCCCCCTGTAGATTTTGGAGCCTACATACATTCAAAAATTTTTGGTTTATTTGGTTTACTTGATACGTTTAAAATCTTGGTTTGTGTAAGGTTACTTGTGTTAAAATACGCTCATAAGGTTAGGGTTATTGCTGCTAGATATACTCTAAACTTTTAGGATCTTGCCTTTGAGTTTAAGCTTTACTACTTTTCGATAGACATTCTAAAATTAGCTTTGCTTGTTTGGTTTCCTTCACTAGTTACTGTACCTCGTTAGATTATGAATAGACGTAGTGTGTCACTTAGTTGCTTAACGAAAGAAGAACCGCCGCTTGTAAGTAAACACCATAATGAGCTCAACTCTAGGGAAGCTGAGCTGGCACGGTGGAGTGAAGACCTTAAACGTAGAGAGAAAGCCTTGCAACAAAAGCATGAAATAAGAGACCAAGATTTGTTGTACTCGGGAAATCAAAATTTGTCGCCCCCTTCCTTTCATTGGTTAGATCGTTACCCACCCAACTTTTCTTGTCGCCCATCCCCTTCTAGCTGGGAAAGCATTAAGAGAACCCGCGTTGATCCAGGCGGCTCTACTCGTGGCACGGCTTCACGTTTGTTGAGAGCTACCGATCAACATGATGCATGGCCCGGTTCACGGTACGGCGATTTACAAGAGCACTCCGCGCCATTTGTTCAGACTCCAGAACAGCCACGATCCTCCCTTCTTCGGCCACGTGTCGGCTTTCATCCCCCTTGTCAAGAAGTTGAATTTGATAACCCTGCATTTTCGGGCCTTGATATAGAAAATAGTCAGTCGGTTAGACCTAGATTTTCGGCTCATAATGACCCAAACTACTTATCTCAAGGTCCCTCCAGCTCGTGTAGTGATATTGAAAAATTGGTCGGAGCACTATATACATTAACCAATCGTGTGAATCAAAGACCTCTGGCGCTCTCTAAGGAAGAACTGTTCGATGGCAATCCCTTAAATTACAGGCGCTTTATACGTCACTTTGACGCCTATATCGCAAGAGGCGTAGTAGACATGGCAGATAGGTTGAATCTTCTCATCTCCTCGTGTACGGGGGAAGCAAAAGAGAGCATTGCAGATTGTATCTTGGCTAGGTCCCCAGATTTAGGTTATGATGAAGCCAGGAGAATTCTTGAAGTCAACTTTGGTCAGGAGCACGCTATCGTGAGTGCTTACGTAAGAAAACTTACAGAGGGTCCACCTATTCGCTCTAATGATAAATCCGCTTTAGCCCAGCTAGCTCGAGACATGCGAAATTGTGAGATTTCCTGTGGGGGCATGTCCAGTGCCGGGCTGAACACGCAGCACACAGTAGCTAGCATCTTCAAGCGTCTACCTGCAAATCTGCAGGATAAATTTATGGCTTCGGTTGGGCCACAGCTCGAGAGAGGTCAGCCCATTTTATTTTCGCAACTTTCAGAGTTTTTAGAGAGGCGTTCACTTATAGAAAAGAGTTTTCTGGGGCAGTTGGCTTATCATCGTAAGGAAAGAGGGTTTAGTTCTAGTTCACAACCAGACTTTGGCCCTCGACGCACACAAAAATATTCAGTCAATACAGCCCAAGTCGGAGACGACGATTCACGAGGCAACGTTGCAAAACAGGGATGTGCGTTCTGTTTAGGTCAGCATGCAATCTGGAGGTGTGAAAGGTTCTCAAAACAACCATTGAGAAAGCGCCGAGCCGTAGTTAAATCTGAGAATCTTTGTTTTAATTGCCTTGGGTCACATTTAGTGCGCGCATGCAAATCTAAATCCACGTGCCGTGAGTGTGGAGGGAGACACAACACACTGCTTTACGAGGAGCGTCAGGAGGTCCTCCCCAAGGAAAATACTCCACCTTTACAGGAACGGCAAGATGTTAACGGGGCCGGCTTATCGTCCCGAATAATGTCAGTGGTTCAAAATATAGGAAGTAAGTGTAATGAACATACGGCCGGACCAAATACATCCAGCTTTGCTCAGACTAAAGACAGCACTGCAGTGCGGCTGAAAGTAGTCCCTGTAAGAGTCTGGGGAGCAGGTCGCCGCCGGCATGCTGACGTGTACGCTTTCTTAGATGAGGGATCAGATACATCTCTGTGTACAGAAAACTTAATAAAACTTCTTGGCCTGAAAGGTAAGCCCACACAATTTTCCCTATCTACTATGAGTGGCACCGAACAACAATCTGGCCGCCAAGTCAGTTTGTGCGTTCAAGGTCTTAACGAGGATGCAGTTGTCAACCTTTCTAACGTCCTGTCTGTCACTCGTCTTCCAGACTTAGGTGTTAGCATTCCCTCTTGCAGGGACCATGAAATTCATGCTGAGGTTCTCAAAGGAGTTACCTTTCCCGATCTTTGCGGTAAGGTAGAATTGCTCATTGGTGCCAATGTACCAGAGGCCCATCGCACACTCGAATACCGAATAAATCAAAGTGGGGGGCCGAATGCCGTGAAGTCACCTTTAGGTTGGAGTTTAATAGGTCCGACACAAGGGGCTAAAACTGTCAACTTTGTCAACTTAAACTTTGTTCAAACTGATAGCTTTAAGGTTCGAACTAACGTTAAAGAAAACACACCTACAAGGAGGGGCATCCTGTCTACTGTCAGTCAGTGTTACGATCCCTTAGGTATTGTGCAGCCAGCTTTACTTCCGGCAAAAATGTTAATGCAGGACCTTTGCTGTCGGGGCCTTGGTTGGGATGAAACGGTTTCTCCAAGTGATATGCAGCGCTGGAATAATTGGTTAGATAGTCTCCCAGCGTTACAAGATGTAGAAATTCCCAGATGTGTTAAGCCATCTGGCTTTGAGTTAAAGTTTTCTCAGCTGCACTGCTTTTGCGATGCCAGCCAGACTGGTTACGGAGCTGTGATATACATGCGGTCGGTAAGTGTTAATGGAGAGGTTCATTGTTCTTTTATTGTGGCAAGGTCTAGAGTTGCTCCTATTAAACCAGTGACAATACCACGCATAGAGTTGGTTGCAGCAGTAGTTGGAGTAGAGCTAACAACCTTTCTTAAGCGAGAACTCGACCTTAAACTTAATGACACCATCTTTTGGACGGATTCTACCTCTGTTCTACAATATACAATACATAAAGAGTAGCTCTAAAAGATTTAAAACCTTCGTAGCTAATCGCATTGCAGTCATTCAAGCAGGCTCCTCTCCTTCGCAATGGAGGCATGTAGGGACAGCGCATAATCCAGCTGACATAGCGTCCAGAGGAATTAGTCCGAGTCGTTTGGCCTCTTGTACCAGCTGGTTGAAAGGCCCAGACTTTCTTTGGAAGGATGAAGATGCATGGCCAGTTGCCCCTATAGGTCCTCCTTCCACACCGCCGGTAGATCCAGAGTTGCTAAAAGTGCATCAAGTTAATTGCACCAATACCTTTGACACCGCAAGCGATAAAGTCATCCTGTACAGATTGTTGACCCACTTCTCTTCGTGGAGTCGCTTAAGAAGAGCAGTCGCCTACCTTCTTCGTCTTAAACAATTCTTGCTCACTAAAAGTAAAAACGGCATCACCAAAAATATGTTTTCTTCTCAATACTTATCAGTAAAAAAGTTTAGGGCTTCTACCTTAGCAATAGTAAAGTTAGTCCAAATCAAGTATTTCCATAAGGAACTAAATTCTCTCAAAAATAACGACAGGTTTTTCGTGTCCGGAGCTAAAAATATTCACTCTCATCTGAGAAAGTTATGTCCTATCCAAGTAAATGGCATTTTACGAGTAGGAGGCAGATTACAAAATTCATCTCTTTCTGATTCTGCAAAACACCCTATCATTCTTCCCAGCAACCATCATGTGACTAAGCTAATTATTTTAGACATTCACGAAAAAGAAGGTCACGTGGGTCCCCTCCATACCTTATCAGTCGTTCGTCAACACTATTGGGTAATTAAGATACATGTTACCGTACGTAAAGTAATCAGAGAATGTCGTTTTTGCCGACATATGAATGCACAACCGGGAAAACAGCTTATGGCACCGCTTCCTTCAGCTAGGGTTACTCCTGGGAAACCACCATTCGCCTTTACCGGAGTAGATTACGCAGAGCCTTATACCACCACTGTAGGGCGTAGAAGCGCCAAGCGTTATATTTGCCTGTTTTCATGCATGACCACACGAGCTGTGCATTTGGAATGCGCTTATGCTCTTGACGTCGATTCGTTCTTGTTGGCACTCCAACGGTTTACCGCGCGACGCTGCACACCAGAAGCCATCTACAGCGACAACGGAACAAATTTCACCGCTGCCGAACGAGAGCTCCGACTTTCAATCAACAAATGGAACCAGCAGTCTTTGCCATCCAAGCTCGCGCGACGAGGAATCCGCTGGCATTTTAATCCTTCGGTGGCCAGCCATCAAGGCGGGTCTTGGGAGAGGATCATAAGATCGGTGAAGAGAACCCTCGCTGCAGTTTCCAAAGGCGCAACAATGAGCGACGAGACCTTTACGACCTTTTTAATTGAGGTTGAAAGGATCCTCAATGACCGCCCCATAACTAAAATTGCTTCCAACTCTCGCGATCTAGAAGCGTTAACGCCTAATGCTTTATTGAAGGGGCACCTCGAGCCTTCCCTACCCATGGGGGTGTTTGCCAAGGCCGACGGCCATAGAAAGTCGTGGAGACTCATTGGTTTGCTGGCTGATCAATTCTGGAGTCGTTGGCTCAAGGAATACCTTCCTTTGTTACAGCAGAGACAAAAGTGGCTTGTGGAAAGTCGAAATTTTCAAGTCGGTGACGTCGTTTTGGTGATTGGTGAAAAATCAAACCGCGGGCAGTGGCCGAAAGTATTAATAGAAGAGGTGCACAAAGACAAGGACGGGTTTGTGCGCTCTGTTCGGCTACGAACTTCTTCCCAATCACTTGTTCGAGACATTCGTAAACTGTGCCTTCTTGAAGAACATGTATAATTAACAATTTGTGTTAAGTGTTGTAATTTTATTTGTGTACGTTGTATTGTTAGACTTACTCAATTCTATTCAATTAATATTGATTTGACACTTGATGAAATATCTCCCTGCCGGTCATATTTGGGGCCGGTATGTTGCGACCAAATCAATGACCTAGTTTCGTGACCTAGTTTACGGTTGAATAATTAGGACGGTACACGTCATTCTAATCGGGACCACGTTTCACACGCATAAGATTCCTTTCATTCAGTGAAGTAGCAGGTTTGATTGCGCACGGAAATTTTGGCTCGCTCGTTTAATGAAGAAAGTTTCCGCTATCTTGAATAATTTGGTAAGTCACATCTTATTGGGTTTATGAATAGTTTTAATATATGACATTGCTTTAGGTGACCTATAAAATTTTTGAATCGCAACTATTGCATCGGCGTGTGTTTTCGTTTTTCTTTGCTCGTTGTTGGTGTGCTAGAGCAGGCAGCATAGTGCTTCGCATTTCTCGTCTTTTATATTAAATTATTTAGCTATTTATTCGCTGGTGTAATAATTTCGCGCATTCGAAATTATTCATAGTCTCTTAGATTTAAGATAGCGGTAGTTGGGCCATTCGTCCCTTCCCCCCTGTAGGTTTTGGAGCCTACACCTGGCCTCCTACGAACAGCAAGGTCACCCAAAACATTGAAGCGGTGAGACAATCTGGTTTGAGGTCTGCCCGCAAACACGCATCTGCTCTTGGGTTGTCTGCTCGTTCTGTGAGACGAATCCTCCATGAAGAATTGCAATTTCATTCCTACAAATTGGCTATGGTTCAGGAACTTAATCCACGCGATTTTATTGTTTGTGAAAATGCATGTGAAGCACTTTTGGCCTTGCCTGACGACACACTTGTTTTCTTTTAATGAGGAGGCTCACTTCTATCTTTCGGGATCTGTAAATAAGCAAAACATGCGTTATTGGAGACCTAAAAATCCCAGAGAACTTCATCAACGTCCTCTACATGCACTACGTGTAACTGTTTGGTGTGCACTATCGCGAGTTGACATAATTGGCCAATGGTTTTTTAAAGAAAACGAACAGGCAGTATCAATGACATCTGACCGTTATGTCAACATGATCAATGAGTGTTTCCTGCCAACACTGAACCAGATGGGTGTGGAAAATCTGTGGTTCCAGCAGGACGGTGCCACGGCACACACAGCGCGCGCGTCAATGACTATTTTGCGGCAGAACTTTCCAGGACATCTCATCTCCTCGAGGGGCGATCTGCATTGGCCAGCACGGTCCCCTGACTTATCACATGTGACTTTTTTTTTATGAGGATATCTGAAATCAATTGTTTACAACGATCGTCCTAGCACCTTGACTCACCTGAAAAACAACATTCGTTGAGCTGTCGCCAACATACCCATCAATACCCTGGAAAGAGTTGACCGAAATTTCAGAGTTCGATTAACACAGTGTATAGAGAAGAATGGCCGCCATCTTACTGATATCACCTTTAAAACTCCTAAAAAATAAAATTTAAATGTTGTACTAGTTGCAGTTCAAAGAATTACATGTATACCTGTATTACTTGTGTATTAATTGATATTCCAAATAAGCAAGTTGCTCTGTCCCACCCTGTACATATCGTGTAGAGTAGATAAAAAGTGAAAAACTTTTAATGGCCCGGAATCGAACCTGGAGCCCGCATCGCACGCGAGGATTCTACCACTAAACCACCATTGCAACATATCATGTTCCCAGACCGGGAATCGAACCCGGGCCGCGTGGGTGAAAGCCACGAATCCTGACCACTAGACTACCTGGGAGTTGTTTGTGATTTTGGTTCATTGCTTGTTTAAAATTCTTCGCACAACTTTGAATTTGAATTCGACATGATTGCAATAGTATTGCATTCTGATTTTGTTTAATGCCAACTGACATGAGGTTGCGTGGTCGCGTGACCTAAGGCGCCGGTTTAAGACAACAGTCATATCGACGGCGTGGGTTCGAATCCTACAATTTCCCAGTGATCAATTATTTAGTTTTTAAGACAAATATACAAAATAACCATAGATCAAAGTCTCGGTTGTACAGAATTTAAAAACAATCAATGGTAATGACGAAACCAATTACCTCTTTCAATTTTTTGTCAGTTTTTAAAAGTATTGTTTTTTCTGAGAATTCTTTTGGCCAACTTTCGTCAGAAGAAAGCGTTGGCTGAAAGAAAGAAGTAATCGTTTGCCGAAAATCATTTCTTTTGACAAAGTTAGCCGAAAATTTTTTTAGCAAAACGGTTGTTTTAAAGACTTCCAAAATTTGAAAGAGTTAATGGTTCCGTCATTACCATTGATTATTATTTTTAACAACAGATCAAAAAAATAAGGATCAATTCAATCTTTTTTTAACAAATATAACTGAAGCACTTACAAAATTGTGGTTGTAGCCAAAAACGGTAAAAGCGGGCAAGACAATGTCCCTCTTTTTGGCAATCGCTCGTGATTTTGGCTTGTTTAAATTGCCCCCTTCTCTACAAAAGCGGGAAGGGTACAGGTCGGCAAATACAGAAGCATTGGTTATATTTGCCCGACAATCATAGAAACTTAACCAAAACAGCAAATCGTTGAAAGGTAAAGGCTTTTCATTTAGTTTTCATTTTTATCTCAAATTTAGGACAATAGTAGGAATCATGGATTCGATTGAAAATGATGATCTGTTTTTTTATAGTTTTTACCTTGAAATTGGGCCAAAAATAGAAATTTTGAAAGTAATTACTTTTGTTTAAATACATATGTATATATAAATTTTTTAGTCAACCATAAAATCACTAAACTTTAGCGCTGTAAACGGTCGTGATACTAAGTAGCAAATTAAATAAAGGTACAGTAATTAAATATTCTTGAATTTTATCCGCCTAAAACTTTTCCGGCGTCCCTGGTTATAGCTGCTGAACTTTGATTCAAAATTAATTCCTGGAAGGATAACGATTTATTAGGCGTTGAACTCTGTTCAAGACTTTTTTTTGTTTTTAACTCAATTCAAGTCACAAATTTTAGTCGTCGAGGTGGTGAAACCGGTTGGGAATCATCAATGTAAGCAAGCAGAAATTACTTTTACCGCAACAAAAAGAGTACAAAAAATCGTATTTCAACCCGTTACTTACACAATTTTCGCGTGGCCCACCTAGAAATTTTGCTGTGGTCTGCCGGTTGGAAAACATGGTTTTAACAGTCGCCAGTGTGGTGTGCACTGTAGTTCTGATCAACATGGTCTCAATTCAAAACCTACCCATGCCACTTTGTTGTGTTCTTGGGAATGACATTTTACGGCACTTTGCCCTGTTTGGCGCGGTCTTGGCAAATGGTTTTACATTTCAGTCATATCTATAAAAAACTAATAAAAAACAATTTACAAATTTCAACCGGTAACAATATCTTTAAATGTCCGAAAGCAGGTCGGAGTAATTGTTTTCGCTATAAATCAGCGTGTCCGTCGCTTTTCTGCGAGTCAGAAGAATAAACACAAAAATATAATGAAATAAAAATGTAATCAAAATCAAACCATTGCACATTTTAAAAGTTAAAATCTTATTGAATATTCTAAATCTAAAGTTATGCAAAGAATTTCAAAGTAGCAACAAACCATGCTCGCGAACAACTCCCAGGTAATCTAGTGGTTAGGATTCGTGGCTTTCACCCACGCGGCCCGGGTTCGATTCCCGGTCTGGAAACACAGTATGTTGCAATGGTAGTTCAGTGGTAGAATCTTCGCCTGCATCGCGGGAGGCCCGGGTTTGATTCCCGCCATTGCAAATGTTTATCGTTTTGTATATACAACAAGGACAAAAGGATCAGAGAAATTTTTTTCCGATTCCCATTCGGACTCAGATCTGACAATTTTTAATGTTGCATCTAAAAATGTTTCATGAACTGATTTTTAAATCTTTATTTCAATCTTTTCAAAAAAATCCTCAAACCAAAATTTAAGTTTAAATTTTAAATGGATAACCACAGTTTGGTAGTTAATTGATGCAAAACGTTTTTAGTCTTGACTTGAAATTAAAATCTAAAAAGCGGCCGTCCCTGTCCTTGCAAAAGCGCTTATTTGCTCGTGTTTGTTTTGAGATATTTACATGATAAATCTAACATTGCTTTCATGTAATTATCAAAAATTACACTAGAGTCGGAGTCGCCAAAAGCAATAAGACTTCAACTCCTTACTCCGAATCCAGTGCATCTTGAAATTAACCCTGACTACGACTTATGCACATCTAAAAACCGACTACGACTCAAGACGTTTCAAATCTCAAGACGTTTCAGAAACGCTTTCTTCTGACAAAAGTTGGCCAAAAGAATTCTCAGAAAAAACAATATTTTTAAAGACTGACAAAAAATTGAAAGAGGTAATTGGTTTCGTCATTACCATTGATTGTTTTTAAATTCTGTACAACCGAGACTTTGATCTATGGTTATTTTGTATATTTGTCTTAAAAACTAAATAATTGATCACTGAGAAATTGTAGGATTCGAACCCACGCCGTCGATATGACTGTTGTCTTAAACCGGCGCCTTAGATCACGCGACCACGCAACCTCATGTCAGTTGGCATTAAACAAAATCAGAATGCAATACTATTGCAATCGTGTCGAATTCAAATTCAAAGTTGTGCGAAGAATTTTAAACAAGCAATGAACCAAAATCACAAACAACTCCCAGGTAGTCTAGTGGTCAGGATTCGTGGCTTTCACCCACGCGGCCCGGGTTCGATTCCCGGTCTGGGAACATGATATGTTGCAATGGTGGTTTAGTGGTAGAACCTCGCGTGCGATGCGGGCTCCAAGGTTCGATTCCGGGCCATTGAAAGTTTTTCACTTTTTATCTACTCTACACGATATGTACAGGGTGGGATAGAGCAACTTGCTTATTTGGAATATCAATTAATACACAAGTAATGCAGGTATACATGTAATTCTTTGAACTGCAACTAGTACAACATTTAAATTTTATTTTTTAGGAGTTTTAAAGGTGATATCAGTAAGATGGCGGCCATTCTTCTCTATACACTGTGTTAATCGAACTCTGAAATTTCGGCCAACTCTTTCCAGGGTATTGATGGGTATGTTGGCGACAGCTCGACGAATGTTGTTTTTCAGGTGAGTCAAGGTGCTAGGACGATCGTTGTAAACGATTGATTTCAGATATCCCCATAAAAAAAAGTCACATGTGATAAGTCAGGGGACAGTGCTGGCCAATGCAGATCGCCCCTCGAGGAGATAAGATGTCCTGGAAAGTTCTGCCGCAAAATAGTCATTGACGCTCGCGCTGTGTGTGCCGTGGCACCGTCCTGCTGGAACCACAGATTTTCCACACCCATCTGGTTCAGTGTTGGCAGGAAACATTCATTGATCATGTTGACATAACGGTCAGATGTCATTGATACTGCCTGTTCGTTTTCTTTAAAAAACCATTGGCCAATTATGTCAACTCGCGATAGTGCACACCAAACAGTTACACGTAGTGCATGTAGAGGACGTTGATGAAGTTCTCTGGGATTTTTAGGTCTCCAATAACGCATGTTTTGCTTATTTACAGATTCCGAAAGATAGAAGTGAGCCTCCTCACTAAAGAAAACAAGTGTGTCGTCAGGCCAGGCCAAAAGTGCTTCACATGCATTTTCACAAACAATAAAATCGCGTGGATTAAGTTCCTGAACCATAGCCAATTTGTAGGAATGAAATTGCAATTCTTCATGGAGGATTCGTCTCACAGAACGAGCAGACAACCCAAGAGCAGATGCGTGTTTGCGGGCAGACCTCAAACCAGATTGTCTCACCGCTTCAATGTTTTGGGTGACCTTGCTGTTCGTAGGAGGCCAGGTTTGTTTTTCTTTACATCACCCGTTTCCCTGAAGTTGTTTACCCATGAAATAATTGACTGCCGGCCAGAAGCACGACCACGGGGGAAATATTGAAATGTCTACGGAATGCACGTTGCGTTGCGACGATTGAGCGACCGCTTGAAAAAAATGCTTCAACAGCGAAAGCGCGTTCCAACTTCGTCCACTCCATTATGCTCATTGGGGTTCCTAAACAATAAACAAAAAATAAGTAAAGAACCAAACTTTAAGCCCCACCCTCTTAAATAAGTCCATCCCTACCATCCACGAAGCAACCATCGCTTCAGTGGCCAAATTTAAATAAGCAAGTTGCTCTGCCCCACTCGTACAACTAGGATTGTAGAGCCGGAAGATTAAACTTTTTCGATTGAATAAGATTAAATTGTGGATAAGATTAAATTTTGGAGCCGGAAAAATTCGATTCTGACGTTATGAGATCTAAAAAATTTGGAATCGTAGTCCGTTTTTTAAAGGTGCTTGAGTCTGAGTCATGAGTCAAAACCACATTGCTTTTAACGACTCCGACTCTAATTTTTAATAATAGCATGGAAACTATGTTAGATTTACCATGTAAATGTCCCAAAACAAACACGAGCAAATAAGCACTTTTACTAGAACAGGACGGCCACTTTTTGGGTTTCAATTTGAAGTCAAAACGAAACAATGTTTTGCATTAAATTAACTACCTAACTGTGGTTATCCATTTAAAACTTAAACTTAAATTTCGGTTTGAGAATTGTTTTGAAAAATTTCAATAAAGATTTTACCAAAATTTTATTAAAAAAATTAAGATCTTAGTCCGAGTGGGAATCAAAAAATAGTTTCTCTGATCCTGCAATCTTTGTTATATATAACTTGTAAATACAAAACTAAAAACATTTGCAATGGCCGGGAATCGAACCCGGGCCCCCGCGTGGCAGGCGAGGATTCTACCACTGAACCACCATTGCAACATACTGTGTTCGCAGACCGGGAATCGAACCCGGGCCGCGTGGGTGAGAGCTACGAATCCTAACCACTAGACTACCTGGGAGTTGTTTGTAGCATTTATTTGTTTATTGCTTCATTGAAATTCTTTGCACAACTTTAAGTTTGAATCGAAAAAAAGATCTTAAAAAGTTTGGAATCGTAGTCGGTTTTTTAGATGTGCTTGAGTCGGAGTCAGGAGTCAAAATGTTATTGTTTTTGGAAACTTCAACTCTAAGTTTCGATAATTGCATGCAAATTATGTTAGGTTTACCATGGAAATTTTCTAAAAACAAGCACGAGCAAACAAACACTTTTTGCAAGATCGCAATATGATAAATTGAATTCTAATTTTTTATACTGCTGATTGACACAAGGTAGCGTGGCCGAGTGGTCTAAGGCGCTGGTTTAAGGCACCAGTCATTTCGATGGCGTGGGTTCGAATCCCACCGCTGCCATGTGTTTTAGTGTTTTTTCAAGAATTTTCAAATCATTCACTTGCAAAACAGTTTGAACTCTGTTAACGCATATGTTACGTATGTCTATTAGAAACTTGAGTAAAATAGTTCAATTTGTTTTGCTCATTTAAAAAATGACATCAGATCAATTGAATCAGTTCAAACGAATATTACCAGAAAAGAATGTGTTGGTTGCAAATATTTTATTTCTCTTGACGCAACGATCATTTATATAAAACTAAACCTAAAATATTCGAATATTGCCAATTACTATTTGATATGGTTTCTAAATGTGTTGAGTCGGACACAGGAATTGATTTGTAATTGCTCTGGAATCGGAGTCAGGAGTCGATGTCAGACTGCTTTTCGCGACTCCGACTTCAGTTTTTCATAGCTGCTTGTAAACTATGTTAGATTTACCATGTAAATGTCCCAGAACAAACACGAGCAAATAAATACTTTTGTAAGGACAAAGATGGCCACTTTTTGGATTATAGTTTTAAGTCAAGACGAAACAACGTTCACATTAAATTAACAACCCAACTGAGGTTATTCATTTAAAATTTAAACTTAAATTTCGGTTTGAGAATTGTTTTAAAAAATTCAAATAAAGATTTTAAAAAAGTTCATTAAAAGTTTCAGATGCAACATTAAAAATTGTAAGATTTGAGTCCGAACGAGGATTGGAAAATAATTTCTCGGACACTACAATCCTTGTTGTATATAACTTGTAAATACAAAACTAAAAACATTTGCAATGGCCGGGAATCGAACCCGGGCCCCCCGCGTGGCAGGCGAGGATTCTACCACTGAACCACCATTGCAACATTCTGTGTTCCCAGACCGGGAATCGAACCCGGACCGCGTGGGTGAGAGCCACGAATCCTAACCACTAGACTACCTGGGAGTTGCTTGTAATAATTAATGTCCATTGCTTCATTGAAATTTTTCGCACAACTTTAGATTTGCATTCGACATGATAGCAATAGGATAAGTTGCATTCTAATTTTGTTTAATACCGATTGACACACGATAGCGTGGCCGAATGGTTAAAGGCGCTGGTTTTACTGTAGGTACCAGTCATTTCGATGATGTGGGTTCGAGTCCCATTAAGTGTTTTTTCAGGAATTTTCAAATCATTTACTTGCAAAACAATTTGGATTCTGTTAACTCATATGTGATATACTGTATATCTATCCAAAACTTGAGTAAAATAGTTCAATTTGTTTTGTCCATCTAAACCAGCGGTCGGCAACCTTTTTCGCACAGCGGACCGGTTTAAGTCGGAAAACTTTTCGCGGACCGGCCTTAAAAACAAACATAAATATTCAGCAATTAAATTTTATTTCAGCTCATAAGATATTACAACAGTGATTCAATGAGAACCTTGAGCTTGTTTTGCCGCAACAAGACGCTCCCACCTTGGAATTATGGAACTCAATGACACACGCAATGTGTCCCTCACGTCCAGTCTGTTTCGCGATTTCGTCTTTGTTGCTGCCATCACAGAAAATCCAGACTCGCATAAGTAGGAGGTTGGAAATGGTAGCATTGTTTTTAATGCTTTTATGGCAAGGTCGGGGTATTCTGGTAAGACCTTCATCCAAAACATTGGCAGAGTCATTGTATCAAAAAGACGTTTCAGGCTACCATCATTTGCAATGTCCAGCAGCTAATCTTCTTGTCGTACTGGTAAGTTTGATCCACCTGGCTTGAAAATAAATGGATTACGGATCCATTTCTTTGCAGCTCGAGGGTCTTTAGCGCTTGGAAAATAGCGCTTAAACTCTTGTAAAAGAACACGCAAGTGACTGGTTACAAGGTCGAAGAACTCTTGCTCAGGCTCGCTGCCTTTCAAAGTCTCTGCTAACGTTTGAAACATGTCAAATACTCTTTTGTTTACTCGCTGCTCCCATGATTTAAGTTTGTCTTTAAATGCAGCCACTTTATCTGCCAACTTGAATACAGTTGTCATTTTGCCCTGCAATGAGAGATTAAGTTCATTAAGCAGATTGAAAATGTCACATAAGTAGGCAAGTTTGAGAACCCATTTTTCATCACTAAATTTATTGGCAAGGCCTGAGTTTTTCTCCAGTAGAAACCTTTGCAGTGGTTCACATAATTCAAACACTCTGTTTAATGATTTTCCACGGGAAAGCCACCTTACTTCTGTGTGCAAAAGAAGGCATTTGTGTTCTGCATCCATATCTTCGCATATCTGCTCAAACAGCTTAAATGCATGAGCTTTAATAAGGTTGATCATTTTAACTACATCACCAAATACACTGTGAAGCTTAGGTGATAGTTTTCGGCTCGCCAGCATTTCCCTGTGAATGACACAATAAGTGGCTTCGCACTCTGGTGCAACCTCCTTAATGCGAACAGTCAAACCAGACAGACGGCCAATCATGGCTGCAGCTCCATCCGTGCACACACCGATACAAAACGACCAATTCAGTTTTTCTGAGAAATATTCATTGAGAGACTTGAATAGTTCAGAGGCAGTGGTGTTTTTTGGTAATAACAAAGCACACAATATGTCCTCATGAATATCCTCTTCATGGAGATATCGAACAAAAACTAGCAGCACAGCTTTGTTTTCAATAACTCATCACATTGAATCGCAAACCACGGTGACTTTACAATCTGCTCTAACAATTGAGTTTCAATGTCTTCCGCCATATCCACAATTCGTCTTGCAACAGTGCGAGCCGAAAGAGCAACCTGCGCTATTTTTTTAGCTGCCGATTCTCCTAAAACTTCACGGCAAATATCAGTACACGCAGGTAGAATCAATTCTTCTCCAATAGTAAATGGTTTCTTAGTCTTAGCAATGCGGTAAGACACCAAATACGATGCTCTTAGTACATCGGAATTTTTTGACAAAGCAGTCTTCAATGATCGTTTTTCGTCTTCGTAATCACGCTTCCTTCTTTCAAAAAACTCCAAAGGCTTATCTTTTAATTCGGGGTGCTTTGTTTTCATGTGCCGAAGTAGTTTTGAAGGTTTCATTGCCTCGTTCGATAATTTGCTGTTGCAAATTAGGCAGAGCGGACAAGGTGCTGCGAAATCACTAGTTGAAATAAATCCGTATTTTAAGTACGACTCGTTATATTGGCGATTGAAAGAGGCTTTCCGTTTTTTCGATGTTGTAGGTCCCTCGTCCTCGACGTCAGACTCTTGAAATGGTACTGACCTTTTTCCAAAAAAATCTCAGCAAAGATGTTTGTTTTTCACTCATTATTTTCAGACTCAAAGTATAAGTGCTAAAACTTATAAACTGTAATATTTTAGCTTTCAAATTTTAGTAGGAATAATTTATTTTAACTGTAACTGCAGTTTGCTATAATTTCTAACTGCTTAGACCTAATTTCTAACGTTATTTTCTTGCTTAACTCCCTCATTAACCGAACACTGCTAACACAGCAAAACCACAATTGCTAGTTGCATCACACATAACAAAGGTATTTGTTAGTTTTATTGTCTTTTTGCCTTGTTACGTCATATGCAATAATGCTTGAATAAACACCATTCAAAGCCGACATTAGAAAACGCTTTTAAGCACCGAAATAATCGAAACTTCGCATAAATGTCCTATTTTACAACCCACCCAAAGTGTTAAAATCGAGCAGTCAAATCTCACAAAACGTCCGAAAGCAATTGGGTATTAAACTCTAACGTTACAAAAATGTTTCAAAGCATTTAATCTGGAAAAGTACGCGGCCCGGCAACTAACTCCTCACGGACCGGCACTGGGCCGCGGCCCGGTGGTTGCCGACCACTGATCTAAACTATAACATCAGATCCATTGAATCAGTTTAAACGAATATTATCAGTACAAAATGTGTTCGTTGCAACATTTCTTTCTCATGATATAAACGATCATTTATATAAAACTAAACCTAAAATATTCGAATACTGCCAATTAACGTTTGATATACTTTTGACTTTTAAAATGTGCATTGGTTTGATTTTCATTACATTTTCAATTCATTATATTTTTGCATTTATTCTCCTGACTCCCAGGAAAGCGACGAAGACGCTAATACATAGTACAAACAATTATTTCGACCTGCTTCCGGTGATGTCAAAATATTGCTGTCCGGTTGAAATTTGAAAATTGTTTTTTATTAGTTTTATAGAGATATGAGTGAAATTTAGAACCGTTTGGCAAACCTGCGCCAAACAGGGGAAAGTACTGTAAAATATCGTTTCCAAGGACCCAACGGAATTGTTTTTTATTAGTCATTGTCAAATTAAATTCAGTAAATTGTTTTTTATTAGTCATTGTCAAATTAAATTCAAATTAAATAGAGTTGCAGCCATTGTCAAATTAAATTCAAACAAAAAAATTAAACCAACGAACAAATAATAAACAATAAAAAAATAAAAAAACTGATATTTTGTAACATTTAAACTAACGAACAACAGCAACAGTACGCTATCGGACGAAAATTCAACAACACTACGAACTACAATAAAAAAAAGCATCTATGTGACCTAGGTTAGCAATATAGTGTGCACAAATCTTATGTTTTTTGAGAAAATTTAATGTATTCCTTTCTAAAACGTTTGAATGATAAGTTCCGGATTGAGATGGGTATGAAATTCCATATTTTGTTTGCATTAAAAATAAAAGATGTCTGTAATTTACTAAATGAATTAATTGTTTTGGATTCTCACTCCGACACAAGCACATGTAAGAAAAGATTTCGGCTCCGACTTGATGAAATCTAAAGCGTCGGAAATCGTAATCGGTTTTTCGATGCGCTGAGTCGGAGTCTGGAGTCAAAATCTTATTGCTTTTGGCAACTCCGACTCCAATTTTCAATAATTACATGAAAACTGTGTTAGATTTACCACGTAAATGTTCCAAAACAACTACGAGCAAATAAGAGTTTTTGCAAGAAGAGGGATGGCCACTTTTTGGATTTTAATTTCAAGTCAAGACTAAAAACGTTTTGCATTAAATTAACAACCAAACTGTGGTTATCCATTTAAAATTTAAACTTAAATTTCGGTTTGAGGATTGTTTTGAAAAAATTTAAATATAAATTTAAAGATAGATTTAAAATTAAGCTCATTGAAAGTTTCAAATGCAACATTAAAAATTGTCAGATCTGAGTTCGGGTGGGAATCGGAAAATAATTTCTCCGATCCTGTCGTCCTTGTTGTATCTAAGTTTTAAAGACAAAACAATAAATATTGTAATGGCCGGGAATCGAACCCGGGCCCCCCGCGTGGCAGACGAGGATTCTACCACTGAACCATATTGTGTTCCCAGACCGGGAATCGAACCCGGGCCGCGTGGGTGAAAACCACGAATCCTGACCACTAGACTACCTGGGAGTTGCTTATGATTATTAACCATTACTTCTTTCAAATTCTTCGCACAATTTTAGATTTTCATTCGACATAATTGCAATAGAATTCCATTCTAATTTTGTTTATTGCCAATTGACACAAGGTAGCGTGCCCGAATGGTCTAAGGCACTGTTTTAAGGCACCAGTCATTTCGATGGCGTGATCCCACCGCTGCCACGTTAACAGTTTTTTTTCAGGAATTTTTAAATCATTTATTTGCAAAACAATTTGGACTGTGTTAACACATATATTACGTATGTCTATCCTAAAATTGAGTAAAATAGTTATTTTGTTTTGACTATTTAAAAAATGACATCAGATCTATTGAATCAATTTAAACGAATATTACCAGAAAAGAATGTGTTCGTTGCAATATTTTATTTCTCATGATATGCGATTATTTGTATAAAACTAAATCTAAAATATTCGAATATTGCCAATTAATGTTTGATATGATTTCGACTTTTAAAATGTACGTTTGATTTTGATTACATTTTTATTTATCATATTATTGTATTTATTCTCCTGACTCGCGGAAAAGCGACAAAGGCGCTGATACATAGTGCAAACAATTACTCCGACGTGCTTTCGGAGATGTCAAGATATTACTGTCCGGTTGAAATTTGTAAATTGTGTTTTATAAGATTTATAAAAATATGACTGAAATGTAGAACCGTTTGCCAAAATGGTGTCAAGCAGGTCAAAGTACCATAAAGTGTCTTTACCAAGAACACAACAAAGTGATGCAAGTAGGTTTTGAATCGAGACCATGTTGATCACAACCACAGGGCTCTAACCACTTGACCACACTGGCAACTGTTAAGACCATGGTTTCGCAACCGGTAGGCCACAGGAAAATTTTTAGGTGGGCCACGGGAAAATTTTTAGGTGGGCCACGCAAAGATTGTGTAAATAACGATTTGAAATAATATTTTTGTTGCAGTAATTTCTGCTTGCTTACATTAATGATTTTAAACTGATTTCACCACTCTGAGAACTAAAATTCGTGACTTGAATTTAATTAAAGACAAAGAAAAGTCTTGAACGGAGTTCAACGCCTAATGGATTGTTATCCTCCCAGGAACTAATTTTGAATCAAAAAGCTCAAGCAGCAATAAACAGGGACGCCAGAAAAATTTTAGGCCGGGCAAAACTTTAAAAAAGACACCTTTTACAGATTTGCTACTTAGTATCGCAACCGTTTTCAAGTCGAAAGTTTAGTATTGTTATTGATGACTTAGCAAATTTATATATTTATAAATAAAAAGGTATTGCTTTTAATTAGTGTCCAAAATCTCTATTTTTGTCCCAAATTCTAGGTTAAAAACTAAAAAAAAACAAAATAAAAAGTATAGCCTATATATTTTGGAACTTACTATAGTTTATTGAGGACGTTTCGAAATTATTACTCATTCCATTATCAACTTCTAAAATTGATAAAGAGAAACAGATCATCATTTTTAATTGGGGACATGATTTCTACTATTGCCCTAAATCAGTGCTCTTCAACCTTTTTGTTATCGCGAAACCCCTGGAGGACTTTCACGTTTGTCATGGAACCCCATTAACAAAAATTTAAAAAACATAAGTTACATGTAAAAAAAGCAAATGTTTTATTATTTGACACTTCAACAAACAAGCTGTTATTACAGAAGTTAAAAAGCAAGAAATTTAATGACTCGATTGTTCTTGAATTTCTTTTACAATCTTCGTAAATCGTGGCTGCTCGTTGCTCAGTGCATTTCTTATGCACATATCTACACTCTTCAAACAACTTCTGTTTTTGTTCTTAATGGTGGTTAAAACAGAAAATGCTGTTTCACACAAATAGGTATTGGGAAATTGACACAGAAGTTTCAGTGCTTCCTTTGCAATTGCTGTTCCCTCTTTGCACAAAAAAATCCAAAAATATTCCTTACCATATTTTTCAAAGATTTTGTCCAAATTGATATCATTACAGATGTCCAGAAGTTCTTCTTGTTCTGACAAAGTGAAAATAAAAGGATTAACTACCCACTTCAGCAAACGGAAAGCCTCAGATTCTTTTTCAGGAAAATACAGATTAAAATTTTTTTCAATAGCTTCAAATGTTCCAACACCAATATTTTATTTCAGCTGTATCCTCAACTTCGGAGTCCTCGCTCAGAAATTAATTCAAAAACTGAAAAGGAGAAAAATCATTTTTTGACACTTTATTGGCCCAGCAGTCAATTTTTCTTTTAAAGGCATCAATTTTTCCAACTTGGAAAAATATATCTAAACTTTTCCCTTGAAGACTGATGTTGAGTATGGACAACACATCGAATACTGAAGCCAGATATGCCAATTTGGAGACCCATTCATGGTCAAGAAAATTCGTTGCATACTGTATTTATGATTTTTCTCTGCAAGAAAAGCTGATATTTCCCGTCTTAATTTGAACCCACGAATCAAAACTTTGCCACGAGAGAGCCAATGCATTTTTGTATGTAGCAGAACAGTGACATCCTCAAAATCCATTTCTTCACAGAGTTTTTGAAAAACTCTAGCAGATTTGCCTTTACCACCACATTTTATGTAATTCACAGTTTTCACAACAATATTCAAAACACTTTCTAGTTCCGTTTTTCTCTGCTTATCAGAGCTAAGCGGTTTTACAATTAGAGCATCACCATTAATAATCCAATGTTTTAATATACAGTTTGTAGCAACTGCCTTTACACGAGCACCAACTCCCGAAAAGTGTCTAGTCATCACAGCTGCTCCATCTGCAGTTGGAAAACAACATTTTTCCCACGGTATTTGCTTTTCAGTCATAAATTCGTTGAGTTTACTGAACACTTGTTCAGCACTTGTGTTCACTTCCAAGTCTAGACAGCACAAATATTTATCAACAATACTAATAAAAGTGGCAAGACTGTCAGTAAATCACCTCCTGATGAGCCGTAAAGGCGAAACAGACTGTTGAGGTTTTAATAAAATCTCTTTTGTGGCTTTTGTAATTTAATATCAACAATACTACGAGGGTCAGTCAATAAGTAATGAGACTTTCTCAATTACTTTGGTGTTCTTGGAGTTATGCAACTGAAATTTTATGTGATGATTATGAATGGAGTTGTCATCTTATTTACAACAAAACTTGTTTATTTTCAGATTACTGTAGGTGTGACGATAAATTGAAATGACTACTAGGCTAGGAAACAGCTCATGCTTGGAACAAAGAGGAGTCATCAGATTTCTGTTGGCAGAGAGTGTAAAATCATGTGAGATTCTGTCTAGAATGCAAAGACAATATGGTCCTTCCTGTATGTCTAGAGCAAACTTCTACAAATGGGTGCAAGCATTCAAAGATGGACGCGAAAGCATTACTGATGATCTGAGAAGTGGAAGACCTGTGGATGTCTCTACCCCAGAAGCAGTACAGGCAGTTGAAGACCTGATCAAATCTGATAGAAGGGTCACTTTAGATGAAATTGCTACAAACTTGGACATCTCCCATGGCACAGTGTACGCAATTGTGCGTGAGAAGCTGCGTTTTTCAAAAGTCAGCTGTCGCTGGGTTCCAAAGATGTTAACGGATGATCACAAAATGCAGTGCCTGATGGCTTCCAGAGCATCACTACGCAGATACAGAAAGGAGGGAGATGTATTTCTATCGAGAATAGTGACAACTGATGAGACCTGGGTCTTTCATTATGAACCTGAATCGAAACGACGATCAATGGAGTGGAAGCATGTTTCTTCCCCAGTGAAGAAAAAATTCAAATCTCAGAAAAGTTTAAGGAAAGTCATGCTCACTGTGTTCTGGGACAGAAATGGGCCGATCACTATCAGTTTCTTGGAAAGGGGCAATACTGTGAACTCAGAGAACTACTGTGAGCTGCTAACTCAAGTGAAAAAAGACATTAAGAACAAACGGAGAGGACTTCAATCAAGAGGTGTGATTCTCCTTCAGGATAATGCAAGGCCCCACACAGCAGCAAGAACCCTAGCCAAAATTGAAGATTTAGGCTGGAAACTTCTAACACACCCACCCTACAGCCCAGACCTTGCATCATCTGATTTTCACCTCTTCGGCCCACTCAAAGAGAGTATGAGGGGAATTCACTTCCAGACTGATGAAGAAGTGAAGGCTGCTGTGAGCAACTGGCTAAGGACCCAGTCCACGGAATTCTATGCCAAAGGAATAGACAATCTAATATCAAGATGGAACAAGTGTGTTGCAAAGGAGGGAGACTATGTTGAAAAATAAAAAAGCATTTTTTGATTACCAGTCATTGCAAACTTGAGTTATTAAAAAAGTCTCATTACTTATTGACTGACCCTCGTATATAAATCAGTATCAGGAATTCTTATAAACACAAGCAGTTGTGCTCTTCTCTCAATATCAGTTGATTTATCCAGTTGCAGTCCATAACAAGGAACTTTTCCAATTTTACACAAAAGTTGTTTCAACAAATCTTCGGCCATATGAAATTCCCTTCTGCTTACAATGATATCGGAAAGAGGTATGTTTTGAAACTTGCGTTCAGTTTCTTTGTCTAGGAGCTGCTCTGCCACAATTTACAACGCTGGTTTAATAACTTTCTCACCCAAAGTAAACAGTTTCTTTGTTTTAAGAATATGATGCGACAGTTGATATGAAGTCAACAACAAATCTTGATCAGTTTTAATTGCTCCTAAGAACGAATCTTTCTACTTGCATACGCTGCTTTTCATATGTTTAAAGAATGAGATAGTCTTTGTCTCGTACGCAGCATGATTGGCTTCCAAGTGCCTTTATAACTTAGCTAGAACCAGGGCAGAATTAGAAAGTCCCTTACAGCAAATCAGACATTCGGGCTTAGGAGCTACATTCGGAATTTGGTCATCCGGCAAAAAAGAACCCGTATTTTAAATATGTTTCCTCCCATTTTGTAACTTTGGCAGTTTTATTACATTTGGTCCGCTTGGAAGGAGGTGCCTCTTGCTCAATACTGTCCACACCTTCGCCGTTATTACTATTTTGCTTCACATAAGAAAATATGTTACTTTGCTTCATCTGACCGGCTCATAGTAAAAAGTTGGTTTTCGCACTACTTTTGCTTTATTCCTATAAAAGGTGAACAGCTGCAGCTATACTGTAGTTTGTTATCTTATTCTCTATTCATTGTCTACTTAACTACTGTAAACGGCAGCATCATGCATAGCTGTGATACAACAATAACATTTATTCGTTCTGAATAACGTTCTTGTTAACCTCATAACAATGAACATCAAGTTGCGCCGTTACGCAACAACTATCAATATTTTCATCTATAAACTGCACTCAACCTCTTATTTAACTAACTGGCCTACTTGGAGTTTAAATGCGGCATGGTGATGGTGATCTAAAGAAGCAATTTAATAATGATACATCAACGTACTGAAGCAAGAAATCATTTTCCTTACAAAACAAGGAACCCTAGCGGAACCCTTAAAACTCACGAAACCCCATTAAATGTTTTGCGATACCCCTGTTGAAGAGCACTGCCCTAAATTTGAAATAAAAATGAAAACCAAATGAAAAGTCTTTACCTTCCAACAATCTGATATTTTGGTCGAATTTGTATGATTGTAGGGCAAATGCAAATCAATGTTTTGCATCTGTCCACCTGTACCCTCCCTACATTTGAAGAAGGGGGCAATTCAAAAAACCCAAAAATACGGACGATTTCCAAAAAAGAGAGCCATTGTCCTGTCCCTGCTCTTAGCCTCCCTGGCTTAGGACACAATTTTGTAACTTTTTAGTTACACATTTGTTTAAAATGAATTAGAACTGACGCTTATGTTATTTGAGCTATTGTTGTTTTATATATTTATCTTAAAAACAAAGTTATTGACGAATTGGAAGCGGTTGGATTCGAACCCACGCTATCAAACTGACTGGTGGTTTAGTCCACTTGATCATGCTACCTCATGTCAGTTGGCAATAAACAAAATCAGAATGCAATACTATTGCGATCATGTTGAATGCAAGTCCAAAGTCGTGCGAAGAGTTTCAAACAAACAATGAACAGAAAGGGCAAACAACTCCTAGGTAGTCTAGTTGTCAGGATTCGTGGCTTTTAACCACGAGGCCCGGGTCCAATTTTTGATCTGGAAACATAGTATGTTTCAATGGTGGTTCAGTGGTAGAATCCTTGCGTGCCACGACGGGGTTCCAGGTTCGATTCCCCACCATTGCAGGTTTTTCACTTTTTATGACTGGTGCCTTAAAACAGTGCCTTAGACCATTCGGCCACGCTACCTTGTGTCAATTGGCAATAAACAAAATTAGAATGGAATCCTATTGCAATCATGTCGAATGCAAATCTAAAATTGTGCGAAGAATTTGAAAGAAGTAATGGTTAATAATCATAAGCAACTCCCAGGTAGTCTAGTGGTCAGGATTCGTAGTTTTCACTCACGCGGCACGGGTTCGATTCCCGGTCTGGATTGTTGCAGTGGTGGTTCAGTGGTAGAATCCTCGTCTGCCACGCGGGGGGCCCGGGTTCGATTCCCGGCCATTACAATATTTATTGTTTTGTCTTTAAAACTTAGATACAACAAGGACGACAGGATCAGAGAAATTATTTTCCGATTCCCACCCGAACTCAGATCTGACAATTTTTAATGTTGCATTTGAAACTTTCAATGAGCTTGATTTTAAATCTACGTATCTTTAAATTTATATTTAAATTTTTTCAAAACAATCCTCAAACCGAAATTTAAGTTTAAATTTTAAATGGATAACCACAGTTTGGTTGTTAATTTAATGCAAAACGTTTTTAGTCTTGACTTGAAATTAAAATCCAAAAAGTGGCCATCCCTCTTCTTGCGAAAACTCTTATTTGCTCGTAGTTGTTTTGGAACATTTACGTGGTAAATCTAACACAGTTTTCATGTAATTATTGAAAATTGGAGTCGGAGTTGCCAAAAGCAATAAGATTTTGACTCCAGACTCCAACTCAGCGCATCGAAAAACCGATTACGATTTCCGACGCTTTAGATTTCATCAAGTCGGAGCCGAAATCTTTTCTTACATGTGCTTGTGTCGGAGTGAGAATCCAAAACAATTAATCTTTCAGCTCTACAACCCTAATTGTATATATCGTGTAGAGTAGATAACAAGTGAAAAACTTGCAATGCCCGAGAATTGAAACTAGACCCTCGACGTGGCATGCAAGGATTCTATCACTAAACCACCATTGCAACATACCATGTACGCAGCTACCTGGGAGTTGTTTGTTTCAAATTCTTCGTACTATTTAAGATCTGCATTCGACATGATTGCAATAAAATTGCATTCTAATTTTGTTTAATGCCGATTGACACAAGGTAGCGTGATTGAGTGGTCTAAGGCGCCAGTCAGTTTGATAGCGTGGGTTCGAATTCCACCATTTCCCAGTCGTCAGTTATTTAATTTTAAGATAATTATACAAAATGATAATAGATCAAAGTCTTGGTTATACAGAATTTAGAAACAATCAATTGTACTGACAAAACCATTAACGCTTTCAAGTTTTTGATAGTCTTTAAAATGACTGTTTTTCCTGGGAATTATTTTGGCCAACTTTTTTCAGAAGAAATCGTTCGTCGAAAATTGTTTCTTCGAACAAAATTTGGCCGAAAAAATTCTTAGGAAAAACAGTCTTTTTAAAGACTACCAAAAAATTAAAAAAGTTTATGGTTTCTTCAGTACCATTGGTTATTTTTAACAATAGATTTAAAAAATGAGCGTCAGTTAGAATCCATTTTTAACAAATGTGTGATTGAAGCACTTAAAAAATTGTGGTTAAATCCAGAAGCGCTAAAACCGGGCCAGAACAATGGCCCTCTTTTTGGCAATCGCCCGTTTTTTCGTTTCTTTCAATTTCCTCTTTCTTCTTTAGAAAAGGGAGGGTACGGGTCGATAGATACAAAAGCATTGGTTTACATTTGCCCTACATTCATAAAAACTCGACCAAAACATCAGATCGATGGAAGGTGAAGACGTTTCATTTGGTTTTTATTTTTATCTTAAATTTAAGACGAAAATAGGAATCATGTACTCGATTGAAAGTGATGACCTGTTTTTTTTAGTAATTACTTTGCAGTATCAGTATCAGTATCAGTATCAGTATCTTCTATTTCAGTTCCGCCATAAAAAATACAGTGAAGTAGAAAATTTGTAAGTAGTAGAAAGCAGAACAGAAAAAGGAAGAGGCAACAAAACGATAAACCTTATGGCATGCTATTAAGATAAGAAGAGATTTTTAAAAATAAGTGTGCATGGTTGTAGCACCAATAAACTAAAAAAAAAGAAAAAATAAATAAAATAAAGAAAAAAAATGAAGTAAAAAATAAAAATAAAAGCGTCATCCAAGTCATTTGTCTTGTTATTCATTTAGTAAATTACAGACATCTTTTATTTTTAATGCAAACAAAATATGGAATTTCATACCATCTCAATCCGGAACTTATCATTCAAACGTTTTAGAAAGGAATACATTAAATTTTCTCAAAAAACATAAGATTTGTGCACACTACATTGCTAACCTAGGTCACACAGATGCTTTTTTTTATTGTAGTTCGTAGTATTGTTGAATTTTCGTCTGATAGCGTACTGTTGCTGTTGTTCGTTAGTTTAAATGTTACAAAATATCAGTTTTTTATTTTTTTATTGTTTATTATTTGTTCGTTGGTTTAATTTTTTTTGTTTGAATTTAATTTGACAATGGCTGCAACTCGAAGACCTGCATTAGCGGTCACTTTGCAGTCATTTAGATCTTGTTATTGTTAAACGCGTTTTTGTATTCTTTTACTGTTGGTGTTTGAATTTTGGCAAGTAACTGTAAAATAAAATATTATTATTATTATTATTATTATTATTAAACGCTGTTGTGTTGGCGGAAAATGTGGTAGGATACACAACACGTCGTTGGCAGAAAAGACCTGATAGGCAAAGAAACCCACCCAAAGAAATCCTGTCGCGCGTCAAAAGGACCATACACTCATATGACAAGGCAAGAAAAAATTGAAGATAAAATAAAGAATTACAAACACTAGAAAAAAGACAAAAAGCAAACAAATAATAATAATAACGATGTATTTATATACCGCTCTACACTAAAATGGGTTGTATAGTCTCAGAGCGGTTGAGCATAATAATAAACATCACAACTTGTTGAAATTCTTGATTCTATTTAAGGAACAAACGATCAAACCTTTCTATCTTGATTAAAGAATTTAATCACGGTTCATGTATACATGCATCCAGGATGGGATTCAAAATTTTAAGAACAGGTTCTCTTTTGTATCGAACTCGCTAACAACAGTTTTAGTGTTGGGATTCAAAGTTTTAAGAACAGGTTAAAAATTAGGGTGTTCTCTAAAAAAAAGAAAAAGGTCTTAACTTCGATTTCATCTCCAATTTCTCTATTTTTCTCCCAAAATTATGGTGTTCTCTAAAAAAAAAAAAAAAAAAAGGTCTTCACTTCGATTTCATCTCTGATTTCTCCATTTTCTGATTATTTTATCTCTGATTTCTCCATAAAATTATGGTGTTCTCTAAAAAAAAAGGTCTCCACTCAGAATCGTTCTTTACCCTCTAAACAAACATTTGCAGCGGATTGAAACTCTTACATCAAACACAGAGGTATTGAAATACATAGATTACGTAAAGTTAAAAGCGGTTCGCTAAACGTGCTGAAATTTCAAGAACGGGTTAGCGCGAACCCGTGCGAACCCCCTGAATCCCATCACTGCATGCATCCCACAACAAGGTGTACACAATACAATAAACTTAGAAGTTAGAAACATTGTTTTTATTTTATTTCCTTATTCAAATAGAATCAAGAATTTCAACATTATAGAAACATTTTCTTCACAACTACAACAACAAAAAAACAGAAAAAAAACAAGCATCCTAACTACAACAACAAAAACAAAGAAAAATAATAAAGCCCAGATTAGCTGTAGATTTAAATGCACTTATTCAATATAAAGACTAAAATTAAAGATCAATTATTCAGACAAGTTAGAGTTACAAAATACAAGTTAGACTTACAAAGCGAAAAACACAAGATGACAAGCGCAAATGTTTTAAAAATAATACACAGTTTATAGTAAAATCTTTTATTCATTGCAATGCAAAAAAAGTAGAAGTGGGTGCGTCATCTTATAAGGTACGAATTTTTTGAAAAAAAAAACAACAAAAACAAGGACTAGGAAGTGAGAATTTTTTAAGTTCATAAAATATATGAAAATCGATTTGAAATGTTAAGAATTTAAAAGGAATTGGTTTAATTTTTGTTTAAAAACATTGCTTGTTTTAGAGTCTTTAAGTATAAGAGGAATATTATTCCAAACTTTTGGTCCAATAATTTTAATAATTGTTGAATAACAGTAGATCGGTAAAAGCTGGTAACAACATTACTGTTGCTTCTGGTTTACATGTGAAATGATTTTTGGATAAACATTTTGTCAAAAGATCGAGGCAATATGTTTTTATGATATTTGAACATGAAAATACCAATTTCCGCTTTGTACATATGTTTTATAGTAACTAGATTGTATTCTGACATTGTACGACAAACATTTTCCCTGTAAGAAAAATTAAAAATTATTTGTATGAATTTTTTGCACAGTCTTTGTAATTTGTCCATCAATGTTTCATTTCCAAAGCACCAACTTGATATACAGTAGCCTATATAGCTCATGAAGAGAGAGTAATAGAGCATTAGCAATGTTTTTTCCTTTAGATTACGTTTTATTCTTACTACATTTATTATGCAAAAGATTCGTCATAATTTTTTGTATATTAACATGAACTGTTCTTTCCACGACAAATGTTCATTAACAACAACGCCTAAAAGTTTTATTGATGACAACTTTTTAATATTGCGTCCCTAAAGGTTAAAAAAAGATTAACTGGAGGTGTTTTTGAGTTAGGCGTTCTAAACAACATATATTTGGTCTCGTCAGAATTTTAAAAAAGTTTATTGGCAATTAGTCGGTTATCAATGTTAAGGAGTTTGTTGCCGCCCTTTTAAAATAAGCATTTAGTATTTTTGTTGGACAGTAGGATAGTACATCATCTGCAAAGGACAGGCAAGAGCTCTCATTTAAGCAATGAGGAAAATCGTTTTCATAGATAATAAAGAGAAGTGGGCCGAGTACAGAGATGTAGTTTTGATAAAAATAGATATTTTGGACACTGATTGAATGAAATAAACTTATATTTGTTTATTTAGTCAACAGTAATATCACTAAATTTAACCGAGTAAACTGTCGCTATACTAAGTAGCAGATCTCCAAAAAGGTATTACTTGTTATTTTTAACTTAGTAGTGTGCCGTGACTTTTTTCAAAACTAAAAAATGTACCGCAGCTGAAAAAACGTTGAAAAATAGTGCCTTAGACCATTCGGCTACGCTACATAGTGTCAATTGGCAATGAACAAAATTAGAATGTAATTCTATTGCGATCATGTCGAATGCAAATCTACAGCTATGCAAAGAATTTTGAAGCAATGGACAATAATTACTACAAACAACTCCCAGGTAGTCTAGTGGTTAGGATTCGTCGCTTTCGCCCACGCGGCCGGGGTTCGATTCCCGATCTGGAAACACAGTATGTTGCAATGATGGTTCAGTGGTAGAATTTTTGTCTGCCACGCGGGAAGCTCGGGTTCGATTCCCGGCCATTGCAATATTTATTGTTTCGTCTTTACAAGTTATACACAAGGATTGTGAAGTCGGAAAACTTATTTTCTGATTCCCACTCGGACTCAGATCACAATTTTTAATGTTGCATTTGAAACTTTTAATGAGCTTGATTTTAAATCTATATTTAAATTTTTTCAAAACAATCCTCAAACCGAAATTTAAGTTTAAATTTTAAATGAATAACCACAGTTTGGTTGTTAATTTAATGCAAAACGTTTTTAGTCTTGACTTGAAATTAAAATCAAAAAAGTGGCCATCCATGTTCTCGCAAAAGCGCTTTTCGATTTCACTAGTTGAATAACAAAGATTTTTAAGCATTTTTTCTGTTTTTAGTGGATTAGTATGTTGACTTATAAACCTTGTTATTAATGAAATCAATTCAATTTTTGTGGCTGGTTTAATTTATATAATTAGGTTAACTTAAATGTATCTTTAAATTAAATTAAATTAGAATTAACTTAAATATTTTTTGGACAGGCTACAATCAATTTGGCTTTGTTTAGACCGTTTTTTTATTCATTTATTTTTAATTTTTACTTCTCTGTTTATCCTCCTGACTTGCAGGAAAGCAACGGTGGCGCTAATACATAAGGGTAAGCAATTACCCCAACCTGCTTTCGGAGATGCCAAGATATTGCTGTCCGCTTGTAATTTAATAGAAATATGACTGAAATTTAAACTACTTTCCAAGATCACCAAGCAGGGGAAGGTGCCGCAAAGTGTCTTTTCCAAGGACAAAACAGAATGGCGCCAGTAAGTTTTCAATTTAGATCACGTCAAACACAATCCCGGCGCTCTAACCACTCGACCACGCTGCCCGCAAAGCAGATTGAATGCTGAATTAAAAGCAGTTCTATGTTATGTTATTGTTTTTTTTTTGTTGCTTAAAAGCTCAGCAAATTTGATTGTGTTTGAAAAAATTAGAATGGGTCTCATCTAATTAAGGGCAGCTATGTTAGTTTTATTTAAACCAGTAGGTATAAACTATATCTATGAACTACTTCTGTACTTAGTTATTTGTTTAGAGATGTGGAACAGGTATCATAAAGTATTGAAAAGACAGAAAAAAAAACAAGCAACCTATATTTAATACTAGTATCTGTGCTTGCAAAAATACAAAAGTTGTTAGCTTATATTTTAGATTGTATTTTGATTCATAATCATAATGTAGCTTTTAATTAATTAATACACTATAGTTCAACTCAATATAATTTTTAGCAAATCAATATTCTTTCCAAAACAAAAAATAATATTTTAAATTTATTTTAAATTTATCCAAAACAAAAAAAAGATAAGCAAAACTAGAAAGTGAAATTTTAAATTAATTTTTTGAGTGAATCTGAGTTTTTTTAAAAAAATCATTTTTTTCAAAGATACTGGTATAGATGAAAATATTTGGTCTTGTCAAAAAGTCACTGTTTGGAATTTTTTTCAGTGAAACTAACCTGAAACTTGCTTACAGCATCTGAAGAAAATAAAAAAGAAACCGAGAGGAAAAGAATCTCTTCAAGTAGTGATGGTTACCATAGGGGGATTACAGTTCAATTGTACAAATAAAAATCGCTTATGGTGATTTTTTAAAGAGACCCAAAATATTATTGAAACAAAACTTTTTAAGTTACGTAGTTTTAAGTTGGTATTTGGTATTTTTTAAACTAATTTAACTTTTTGTTACTTAGTATGTATCCTTTTGGCTTATACGGTTCTTCATAACTTAGTCTATTAAATTATAACTTGCAACTATGTTGTTTTTGCTGGATAATAAATAACAAAAAAATTAGATAATGAAGCACATGCAAACATAATAATTAATCCAGAAAAACTATAGAGTCTCATTCACTGTTTACCATTACTGACCTTCTACTTGCCATGAAATTGCTTTAAGAGAAATTAGAATGCTTAAGTTATGAAACACAAGATTTAGAACATTAATTACATTTTTATTTTTATTTTTTTATTTTATTTTAATCTCTATATTTATCCTCCTGACTCGCAGGAAAGCGACGGAGGCGCTATACATAGGGTAGGCAATTACCCTGACCTGCTTCCGGAGATGCCAAGATATTGCTGTCCGCTATTAATTTAGTAGAGATATTACTGTAATTTAGAACTGCTTGTCAAGACCACCAAGCAGAGGAAAGTGCCGTAAAGTGTTTTTCCCAAGAACACAACAGAATGGCGCAAGTGGTTTTTGAACCGAGACCATGTTGATCATCAGTCCGGTGCGTTAACCACTCGACCACGCTGCCGACAATATTAATGGCTAGCTTACTTTTATATCATAATATAGCCAAAAATGTATAGATCTTGTTCACTATTCATTGTTTAGACTTAATAAACTTTTAAATTTTGGGAAATCCCCGAAGTCTATGTGGTAAGTAATCGCCTCATAGACGCCTTGTGTACAATCACTGGATGCCTGCGTCCCACTCCAACGGACTAGCTAACCATACTTTCAGGCATCCAGCCAGCTGCGCTTTGCTAACTAAGAGCGACAGTACTCTCCTTGGCCCACTGTGGATCTCTGGACCCTTATCATATCTTATATAGTCTTTTAAGTGGGTCCTCAGATGCTCGCCAAGAGAGACTAAGATCTAGACGCCCATTTGTGCCAGCCACGTGGAATTATTTGGACAACCTTGCCGGACTTGTCATCCGCGCTTCTGAGTGGAAAAATCATAAATGGAATGCGGAGTACTGTGAAAACGCTTCCAGGCTCCGTGTTTTTGTGCCCAGGACCGGTGCCAGGCCTGTTGGGATGGGCTTGTCCCGAACAGTTTGGGTTAAGCTCAACCGCTTGAAAACTGATATTGGGCGATTCCATTCGTCCATGCACAAATGGAGTCTCGTTTCACACACATCAATCGCGAGTGCGGCGCCTCTGAACAAACCGCAGACCATGTTCTAATAGCGTGCCCCATACATTGGGCACCATATCAAACACGAGGTCTTACGGTTTTAGATGGCGAGACTCGATACTGGCTTTAACAACATCACTGCCAGCATCCGATCCGGGCAGAACAGCAGCCTGGGGTTGTAAAAGGATAAACCCTCGGCCCCAGTCCTGTTTGTGTCTGACCTGGAGTGGATGCCTTCCAAACGACCAAGACAATTCATCACTTTTAAAAAATGTGTCCGATTTCATCTTTTTTGATGCAAAAAATTAGTGAGGACTAAAAAAAGGTATTCAAATCAAATCGTTTTAAATTTTGAAACTTTATCCTGCGAAAGTAATTTGTTTGCTGTCGGTACCCAAACAATTCAAAGTTATATTAAACATTAATTTGTAATATTTGAACATTTTAGGTTTAGTTTTATACAAATGATCGTTATATTCTTGGAAAGAAATATTGCAGCGGGCACATGTTCTTCTAATAAAAACTTTTAAACTGATTTAAGAGATTTAATGTCATTTTTTAGATAAAGAAAACAAAATCAACAATTGTGATCAAGTTTCGGATAGACATACTTAACATATGCGTCAACAGAGTCCAAATTGTTTTGCAAGTAAATAATTTAAAAATTCCTGTAAAAAACTAGGCACGGAAGCAGGTTGGGGTAATTGCTTGTCATATACCGGTATATAGCGACTCCTACACTTTACTTCGAGTTAGGAGAATAAATACAACAATAAAATGAAAATGAAAAAAATTTACGTCATCCTCATGTACTTGTTACCTATCAGATAATAAACACAAGGTGCAACAACATTTTAACTCAATATTTCACTCAAGCACTGTTGTTTAAAACTAAAAAAAATTCTTATTGTGAAAATGTTTTCAGGTAAAATTTCATAAAACGTATAATTAGAAAAACCAAGATATATTAATACATTTTAATATTACTCCTTGAAGAAGATTTGAACATAAAATCCCAGATATGTCCGGGAAAATCCTGACGTACGGCAGCCCTACATTAAACAAAAATAAATTGGAATTCTATTGCAATTATGTCGAATGTAAACCTCAAGTTGTTTGAAGAATTTCAAAGCAGCAATAAACAATTATCACCAACACTTTTTGGTCCAGACCCTTTTGGTCTTTGAGTTTGTTGCTTCTCCCATCCATGATTATATAACATTCTCTGAATATGGCTCGGATGTGTGTATTAATTATCTTCTTTTCGCTTTCCTTTTCTTATTAACATCAATCGCTTTGTTCAAAGGTACGGCGACAGTTGTGCATGTAATAACGTACTTCGTTTAGTCGCTGCTTCCTTATTCACAATCTTTATTTCTACATGCACTATGATTAATTTCAAGTTGATTGTGAGTAAAAATGAAAATAAATATAAAAAAAAAAACTCCCAGGTAGTCGCTTCCCGAGCGCGGCCGGGGCTCGGTTCCCGGTCTTGGATCATAATCTCGGTCTTAGTAGATCCTCCCCTGCCAAGCGGGGGTAGGTTCGATTTCCAGCCAATGCAAATGTTTCTCGTTTTATCTTTACAAGTTATATACAACCGAGGTTTGTAGAGCCGCAAAAAATTTTTTCTGATTCTTACTCCGACTTTAGCACATTTAAAAAAAGACTTCGATTCCGACTTTGCGAGATCTAAAAAGTTTGGAATCATATTCGGTTTTTTAGATGCGACGTAGTTAGGAGTCAAAATTTTATTGCTTTTGGTGACTCCAACTCCAACTTTGAATAAATAGCGTGGAAACTATGTTAGATTTATCATTTGAGTGTCCAAAAACGAGCACGGGCAAATAAGCGCTTTTGCTTTTGCAAAAACAGGGAGGCCAAAATTTACAAAAACAGAAGAGGGACAGCCACTTTTTGGATTATAATTTCAAGTCAAGACTAAAAACGTTTTGCATCAAATTAACAACCAAACTGTGTTATCCATTTAAAATTTAAACTTAAATTTTGAATAAATGATTGTTTTGAAAACTTAAAATAAAGATTGAAGTCAATTTCAAAACAAATGAAAATTAAAAAATAAATGAATGAATAACAAATACAAACCAAATGAATAAAAACAAATGAAGATTAAAAAATAAAAATATGAAAATTAAGATAAGAAGTGGGAATCGGAAAATAGTTTCTTCGACTCTACAATCCTACTTGTATATAACTTGTAAAGACAAAACGAGAAACATTTGCAATGGCCGGGAATCGAACCCGGTTCCCCCGCGTGGCAGGCGAGGATTCTACCAATAAACCACCATTGCAACATACTGTGTTCCCAGACCGGGAATCGAACCCGTGCCGCGTGAGTGAAAACTACGAATCCTGACCACTAGACTACCTGGGAGTTGCTTATGATTATTAACCATTACTTCTTTGAAATTCTTCGCACAATTTTAGATTTTCATTCGACATGATTGCAATAGAATTTTATTCTAATTTTGTTTATTGCCAATTGACACAAGGTACCGTGGCCGAGTGGTCTAAGGCGCTGGTTTAAGGCACCAGTTATTTCGATGGCATGGGTTCGAATCCCACCGCTGCCATATTTTTAGTGTTTATTTAGAAATTCTTGAATTATTTACTTGCAAAACGATTCAGACTGTAATAACGCATATGTTACGTATGTCTATAAGAAACTTAAGTAAAATAGTTCAATTTGTTTTGCCTATCTAAAAAATGACATCAGATCAATTAAATCAGTTTAAACGAATATTACTATAAAAGAATGTGTTTGTTGCAATATTTTTTTCTTGATGCAAAGATCATTTGTATAAAACTATACCTAAAATATTCGAATATTGCCAATTAATGTTTGATATAATTTTGATTTTTAAAATGTGCAATGATTTGATTTTCAATTCATTATATTGTTGTATTTATTCTCCTGACTCGAAAGAAAGCGACGAACACGCTAATACATAGTGCAAACAAGTACTCCGACCTGCACACAGAGATGTCAACATATTGTAGTCCGGTTAAAACTTTTAATTTGTTTTATAGAGATATGAGTGAAATTTAGAACTGTTTGCCAAGACTGCACCAAGCAGAGAAAAGTGCCGTAAAGTGTCCTTCCCATGGACACAACAAAGTGGCGCGAGTAGGTTTTGAATCGAGAGCATGTTGATCACAACTACAACGCTCTAAACACTCGACCACACTGACACAAAAGACACCTTTTACAGATTTGCTATTTAGTATCGCGACCGTTTACTGCACTAAAGTTTAGTGATGTTATTGTTGACTAAAAAAATAAATATAAAGTTATTACTTTCAATCAGTGTCCAAAGTCTCCATTTCTATCAAAACTGCAATGTAACAACTGAAGAAAAACAGGTTATCACTTTCAATCGATTACATGATTCTATTTTCGTCCTAAATTTAAGGTAAAAATGAATACCAAACAAAAAGTCTTCACCTTCCACCGATCTCATGTTTTGGTCGAGTTTGTATGAACGTAGGCCAAATAGAAATCAATGCTTTTGTATCTGCCGACGTCTATCTTCCCTTTTTTAAAAAAGAAGGGGGCAAAACAGCCAAAAAGAGGGCTATTTCAGCGGCCGTGGCTTCAGCCTCAATTTTATAAGTGTTTCAGTTACATACGAGGGTATTTATTAAAAATAAAGTCTAACTGACGTTTATTTTTTTGATCTATTGTTAAAAATAACCAAAGGTACTGACGGAACCATTAAATATTTCAATTTTTTGGTAGTCTTTAAAATGACTGTTTTTCTTAAAAATTTTTTCGGTCAACTTTTGTTAGAGGAATAGACTTTTAACGAACGATTTCTTCTTTCTTTCGACCAACGATTTTTTCTGACAAGTGTTAGCCAAAAGAATTCTCAGGAAAAACAGTCATTTTAAAGACTACCAAAAAATTGATAGAGTTAAGGGTTCCGTCAGTACCATTGGTTATTTTTAAATTCTGTATAATCAAGAACTGTGATTTACTGTCATTTTGTACAGAGTACAGTTATTTTAAAAACTAAATGTATGTATGTATCTTTTTTTAAAATAGCTTTTAACAGCAAATACTTCATCTAAAGCTCTTTTGTTAAATAAGTAGCCTTAAAAAAGGCTGTTTTGAAAACTCGAACGTTTTCGTCTAGCTCTCTTCAGGAGGTTTCGCTAGAATAAATTGCAGAACTGAATGTAGTATTTCAAAAGTTTTAAGATTGATCCTGATTGGCTAAAAATTAAGGTTAGTAGCAGTTATCATAATAATTAAAAGTATTTAATAAATAAAACCACGTTTCGTCAGCGTAAGAAATTTTTGGCAAAAAAAAAAAAAGGAACAAAATTATGCAAGTTTTGTGCTAAAATTTGGAACTAAAAAGACAATTTTTTTACAATTATACTAACAATTTGTGTTTGTAAACAAATTCTTTCTGTCTACACAAATTAGGTTTTCGAAAAGTGATGAAAATTGATTCCAAGACTGATAAATGGAAATCGGATCGTGCTTTAGAGAGAATAAAAAATTGATTGTCCTTATAGTGAGATGCACATTTTTGGTTATGTAACAGATGGTTTCCAATCGCTGAATCACAGTGCGGTATTGAGTTCGCTAGTTTTCCTGGGCGTTCTGGTTGTTTACGTTCTTGACTGGTCCTGTTCCGAATAGACTTCGGCACATGCTGGCGGATTCTGTCCTGCAAACGTTGAGACGTTCTACTCACGTACCGACTATCACAGTGGCACACGTATTCATATACGACGTTACTTTGTTGAAAAGTGGGAAGAACGTCTTTATGTATAGCAGGTAAAATTCGTCTGGTGGAAAAGATCACTCGTGGTTGAACCGCTCCAAAACAATTTTTAATAGATAATTTTATTTTTCTTTCAAATTTCAGGGAATTTTCGCCAATCCAAGGCAATTTTAAATAGACAGGGCATTTTTTTGGGCCCGTCTTTAGTGCTTTGTTGGAAACGTAAAAGTTTTTTGGAAATTCTCGAATCAATAAGGAATTCTGGATAAACATTTTTTACAAGAATAGAGCGAATATTGTCTAGTTCATGTTTTAATGTAGATTTAGAGCAGATTTTTAAGGCTCGATGTGTTAAAGTATCAATGAGATTTGTTTTACGTTGTTTTGGTCAATCAAAGTAAGATTTTAATCGACAAAATTTCTTTAGTATTCTACAATGATTAATACAACACAAAGTGAAATTTTAATGATATCGACATACACCAGTGCAGGAATCACCAACACGATCCCGCGGGCATCAAGTCGCCCGCGAGGACCACATGAGTGTGCCCGCAGGCTTGTTATAGAAATAGTATAACTCCTAAGTGAGCTGAGCCGAAAATGTGTTTTTTTTCTGCCGATATTTTTTAATTACACTTGTACCCAAAAAGTAGCCCTTGGTTCAAAAAGGTTGGTGACCCCTGCACTAGTGCATGGGTGTAGATTTAGAGGTAAGTTTTTTAACACCGCGATTTATTTTCGCTGGGGGTTCGTCACATTTATTTACTCGTTTTAGTTCGTTTTTTGAAAAGCAGTTGAAAAAGGATTGCAATATTGCCTTAAAATTGCAATGTCCTTCATTACAAATTTAATTCAGCAGGAATTCATGCTGGTCGGCATTCTGCTTCACTACTTCTGCGAGCACAGAAACAAATGCTACTCGTTGATTGTTCAAATAAAGGAATTCCTTTCGAATACTGTCATTGCTGCGCAGCTTCGAATAGATCTGCACTCCCAAAGCACAAATAGCAAAACAATATTGCTTTGGAGCAGTCAAACCACCATAGTCTGCCATGGCTAGTAGCAAGTCTTTTACTTCGGAAACATCACCTAAAGAAGGGATGTTTTCTCGGTCTATCGGTTCAGTTCACTTCAGTTCAGTCGTTTTTTTATTTCCTCCACTTGTCGAACAAAACACTTACATCAACGTAATTACACTACGGAAAAAGGGACATGCAATAAAACGAAACAACGTTGAAACATGCAAAAACTCAATAAACTACACTAGCTAAGGTAACGGCTTGCATGGTTGCATCACCTAGAAAAAAATATATATATTAGTATAGAAAATAAAAATGCCTAAAACAAAACAAAAAAAAAGTATAAAAAAATGCATAAAAACAACAAAAATTAAGACAGCCTTGTTTATTATTGTATTATTTGCTGGCATGTAACACTAGCACAGGGAGGCTTTCAGGTACTACACCTTGCCCAAGGGTGACCTGGAGGAAGTTGTAATTGGGTATCCTCATTCATCCCGACTCATCAGTTGATAAGCTTACAACCGGATGCAGTTTACATTCATACCCAAGAGAAACATATTTATAGACCAGACTTGTTTTTGTAACACATTTATTTTCGTTTAAAATTTTTTAAGCGCATTATTTAAAGTTCTAATATGAGTTTATTTTAAGACTCTGCTGGCATTAAACTTTTTTGTCTGGTCAATTTTTAGGAAAAAAAAAAGTTTGTCGCGTTTCAAGACTAGTTTAATACAATTTGGGATTAAACGATTGTTCCAGGTGCATGTAGAGTTGAATTCTTGAATTGATATCGACGATGACCTAAAATATAAAAAGAAAACAGCAGCAGGCAGGAAAAAAAAAACTTTTTCTATGTTGCAGGTACGGTATTATGTTTTCGTAAATTCGTCGGGTATTGCGCCAGTTAGATAATAAATTTTTGGTTTGTTTTTGAAAGAAACTAATGTAGAGCAGTTTTTAATTTCTTGAGGCAAAGTATTCCAAATTTTGGGTCCAATAAATTTAATTGATTGTTGGCAGACTGTTGTTCTAAAACACGAAGAAATAATTTGACTATCACTTCTAGTTTTAATTTGACATGGTTTAAGCTGAAATAGTTGTTGAATTGGAATAGGAAGAGTGCGTTTTTGAAATTTATACATTAAAATTGCAATTTCATTTTCATACAACTGCTGAATATTTAAAAGCTCGTTTTTGATCATAACATTTTTTACACAGCCTCTCCGTTTTATTCCATACATGGCTCGAATAAATTTATTACAAATACGTTGAAGTTGATTGATTGTTGTGCAATTTCCAAAGCACCAGCTGGTGATACAATATCTTAAATGACTTAATAATAATGAATTGTACAAAATTAGCATTGCTTTAGTGGTAAGACACGGTTTTACACGCATAATACGTCCTATAGAAAGACGAATTTTTTGTTTTATCATATTCATGTGCTCTTTCCAGCTTAAATTTTCATTAATTATTACATTGATTGTTGAATTGATGAAACTTTTTCAATAGTATTATTTCTAAAATGTACTTCGAACGATGTATTTGAGACGGAATAATTACTTTTTCTAGGAGTAAAAAGTAGATATTTAGTTTTTGCAGAATTTACAGTTAGTTTATTCGCGGTCATCCATTCATCAATATTTTTAAGTTCAAGATTAGTTTTTTATTTTTTTTATTTTTATCTCTATATTTATCCTCCTGACTCGCAGGAAAGCGACGGAGGCGCTATACATAGGGTAAGCAATTACCCCGACCTGCTTCCGGAGATGCCAAGATATTGCTGTCCGCTAGTAATTTAGTAGAGATATGACTGCAATTTAGAACTGCTTGTCAAGATCACCAAGCAGGGGAAAGTGCCGTAAAGTGTCTTTCCCAAGGACACAACAGAATGACGCAAGTGGGTTTTGAACCCAGACCATGCTGATCATGCTGATCATCAGTCCGGTGCTTTAACCACTCGACCACGCTGCCGACCAATTGAATAGACTGATTACCAGTTTTTGAATAGACTGATTGTATATTTTTACCAGTAATAAAGATGTTAGTATCATCAGCAAACGATACATTTGTGCTAAAATCCAAGCAGTTTCTAAAATCGTTGACATAAAGTATAAATAAAAGAGGACCCGAAATTGAGCCTTGCGGTACCGAGCTGGTGATTGGCTTTATAATTGAAGAAAGATAATTATTGAATTGCACCTGTTGCGTGCGTCCTGATAGATAGCTTTTAAACCATTTGAATGCAGTTCCTCGAATTCCATAATAACTCAGTTTATAGAGTAGGATCTCATGGTCTATAGTGTCAAAGGCTTTGGAAAGATCCGAGAAAACACCAATTGTTAACAGTTTTTTTTTTTTCTTATCAGCAAGTCTTTACATGCAGTACACTTTCTTCTTCGAGATATACATCTTCCTATGTAACCCGCAACATAGTACGTGACAACTGCATCATCATCACTCACTTCACTGACTTGGGCTTGCACAACCCAGTCCTTCAACCAAGTAAGATTTTCTGTGCTGTCATCCACGCTTAAGAATTTTTTCGGCCAACTTTTGTCAGAGCAATAGACTTTCGGCGAACAATTTTTTTTTCTTTCGACTAACGATTTCTTCTGACGAGAGTTGGCCAAAAGAATTCTCAGCAAACACAGTCATTTTAAAGACTACCAAAAAATTGATAGAGTTAATGGTTAAAATAACTGTACAAAATGACAATAAATCAAAGTCTTTGGTTTTAGCACCAAGACTTTGATTTATTGTCATTTTGTACAGTTATTTTAAAAACTAAATAATATGACTACAGGGAAATGGTGGGATTCGAACCCTCGCTATCGACATGACGGAGACTTAAACTAGCGTATTAGACCATTCAGCCACGCGCTACCTTGTGTCAATTGCCATTAAACAAAATTAAAATCCAATTGTATTGCAATCATATCGAATGCAAATTTAAAGTTGTACAATAAATTTCAAACAAACAATGGACCAAAATAACAAACAACTCGCAGGTATTCCAGTATTCAATATTTGTCGCTTTCACTCACACCACCCGGGTTCGATTCCCGGTCTGGGATCACAATATGTTGCAATGGTGGTTCAGTGGTAGAATCCTCGTATCCCAAGTGGGGGCTCCATGCTCGATTCCCGGCCATTGCAATTTTTTCACTTTTTATCTACTCTACAAGATATATACGTACAACTAGGGCCGCGTGGGTGAGAACCACGAATCCTGACCACTAGACCACCTGAAAGTTGTTTGTTGTTTCGCTTTACTGTTTGTTTGAAATTCTTTGCACAATTTAAGATTTGCATTCGACATGATCGCAATAGTATTGCATTCTAATTTTGTTTAATACCAACTAACATTCGGTAGCACGTTCAAGTGGACTAAGGCACCAATCATTTTGATGGCGTGGCTTTGAAGCCCATTGCTTCCAAGTCGTCAATTATTTAGTTTTTAAGATAACTATGCAAAATAGCAATTGATCAAAGAACTTAAGGGTCAATCATTTTCAACAAATGTTCATCAAATGTGTAACTGAAACATTTAAGAAATTGTAGCTGAAGCCAGGGACGCTAATTCAATTCAATTTCAATTCAATTTATTTTTATCATCAAACAACTTTACCCAGTACAAAAAAATAAAAATAAAAAAAATAAAAAACGAGGAAATAGAAAATAGTATAATAAAAATTAAATGTGTTAAATTAAATGTATAAATTGTAACAAAATAAAAATTAAAGGTGTTGTTTGATAACAAGGCTAAGAGCAAGGCATGACAATGGCCGTCTTTTTGGCAATCGCCTGTGTTTTGCCTTCTTTCAATTGCCCCCTTCTTCTTCACAGACGGGAAGGAAAGCAAAGCATTGATTTACATTTAGCCTACATTCATAGATACTCGACCGAAATATCGAATCGATTGAAGGCGAAAGTTTTTCATTTGCTTTTTTATTTTTATCTCAAATTTAAAACAATGGTAGGAATCATGGACTCAATTGAAAGTTATGACATGTTTTTCTTTAGTTTTTACCTTGAAGTTGGGACGAAGTTAGGACGAAAATTTGATGATAAATTTGATGATTTGAGGGATGAAAATTTACCTTGATTTTGGACAGTGAATTAAAGCAATAACTTTTTATTCACATATACATGTATATATATTTGTTTAGTCAACAACAAATTACTAAACTTTAGCGCAGTAAACGGTAGCGTTACTAAATAGGAAATCTGTAAAAGTTGTTTCTTTTTTGAATTTTGCCCACGCTTAAACTTCCCCTGCTTATAACAGCTTGAACTTTGATTTAAAATTAGTTCATGGGGGGAGAACGATTCATTAGGCGTTGAACTCTGTTCAAGAATTTTCTTTGTCTGTAATTAAATTCAAATCACGAATTTTAATCGTCAGGTTGGTAAAACCGATTGGGAATCATCAATGTAAGCAAGCAGAAATTACTTCTATTGTAACAAAAATATTATTTCAACACGTAATTTGCACAATTTCCGCATAGCCCACCTAAAATTTTTGCTGTGGCCTACCGCTTTGGACACTATGATCTAGACCAGATGTCACAGAATGTTTTTCATGAAAGGCTAGATAATTCTGAGGACTAACGATAGCAGGCTGGGTACAAACGGAGTACCGTGTGAAATTTTATGAATCAATTAATAACAAATTTACAAACTAAATCAATACAAAAAATTGATTTAGTGTGATTTATGAAACTGTCGTTCATCTCGGAATATGTCATCAAGATTTGGTTTGGTATTGGTGCCTCCGGTTAAGAAAATTGATTTCAAATGTTCATCAGTCAATCTCGTTTGATGCTCTGACTTCTCTTATTCCAATTTTGAAAATATTTGTTTACAAACATTAAAGTGATTTTAAAAAGGTGTAATTACAACAAAATCTATGTAATAAAAAATACTATCAAGGAAGCTAATTGCTAGAGTGTTTAATCTGTCGATGCAATGATTAACTGAAAAGAAGTTTAGTTACCAAAGCGTAAACCACCTGACTCAACTAAAGGCTCGAACAAACCGCTTTACATAATTGCTTCAAGCAAACGATAACCTATTGTAAAAAAACATTAGCTGATTTATCTGTACTGTCAAAAATCGTTGTAAGAAACAAAAATATAAAATCATTGGTGAATTTCTTATGGCCTGATAACTGAAATTTTAATGTTTTATTCTGTATGGCTATAACCCATTGCTATAGCTTTTTTGAGATAACATGTGGCAGGCCGGAGAAAATAATGCAGCGGGCCGTAGTTTGGTGAACCCTGGTCAAAACAATCTCCAGCGTGGTCGAGTGTTAGAGCCCTGTGGTGTTAATCAAGTTGGTCTCGTTTCAAAACCTAATTCACCATTCTGTTGTGTTCTTGAGAATGAGACTTTAAGGCACTTTCTTCTGTTTGGCGCGGTCTTGGCAAACAGTTCTAAATTTCACTCATATATCTATAAAACTATTATAAACAAATTAAAAATTTCATCCGGACAGCAATATCCTGACATGTTCGGAAGCTGGTCGGAGTACTTGTTTGCGCTATGCATTTGCGCCTCTGTCGTTTTCCTGCGAGTCAGGAGAATAAATACCACAATATGATGAATTGAAAATGTAATGAAAATCAAACCATTGCACATTTTAAAAGTCAAAATCATATCAAACATTAATTGGCAATATTCGAATATTTTAGATTTAGTTTTATATAAATGATCTTGCATCATGAAAAAAAATATTACAACAAACACATTCTTTTCTGGTAATATTCGTTTAAACTGATTTAATGGATCTGATGACATTTTTTAAATAGACAAAACAAAATAACTATTTTACTCAAGTTTCGGATAGACATACGTAACATATGCGTTAACAGAGTCCAAATTGCTTTGCAAGTAAATGATTTGAAAATTCCTGAAAAAAACTTTAAACGTGGCAGCGGTGGGATTCGAACCCACGCCATCGAAATGACTGGTGCCTTAAACCAGCGCCTTTGACCACTCGGCCACGCTACCTTGTGCCAATTGGCAACAAACAAAATTAAAATGCAATTCTATTGCAATTATGTCGAATGCAAATCTAAAGTTTTGCAAAAAATTTCAATGAAGCAATGGACATTAATTACCACAAACAACTCCCAGGTAGTCTAGCGGTTAGGATTCGTGGCTCTCACCCACGCGGCCCGGGTTCGATTCCCGGTCTGGGAGCACAATATGTTGCAATGGTGGTTCAGTGGTAGAATCCTCGCCTGCCACTCGGGGGGCCCGGGTTCGATTCCCGGCCATTGCAAATGTTTCTCTTTTTGTCTTTACAAGTTACTGTATATACAACAAGTACGACAGCATCGGAGAAATCATTTTCCGATTCCCACTGGACTCAGATCTGACAATTTTTAATGTTGCATCTGAAACTTTTAATGAGTTTGATTTCAAATCTTTATTTAAATTTTTTCAAAACAATCCTCAAACCGAAATTTTAAAAAAATTTTAAATGAATAACCACAACTTGATGATAGCCATAGTTAATTTGATGAGAAAAGTTTTTTATTCTTGATTTGAAATTGAAATATAAAAGCTGGCCGTCCTGTCCTTCCAAAAACTCTCATTTGCTCGTGCTTGTTTTGGGACATTTTTATGGTAAATAGTTATATACTTGTTTCCATAGAACAACATAGTTTTCATGGAATTGTTAAAAATTGGAATCGGAGTCGCCAAAAGCAATAAAACTTCGACTCCGACTTCAACGCATGTAAAAACTAACCCTGACTACGACTCAAGCACGCTTAAAAACCGACTACGATTCAAAAAGTTTCGGATCTCATACAGCCAGAGCCGAAGTCTTTTCTTACATGCGCTAGATACGGAGTCACCGTCGTCGTCGTCGTCGTTGTTTGAATGGTTTCCACTCCAGGCCAGACACAAACAGGACTGGGACCGAGGGTTTATCCTTTGACTACCCCAGACTGTTGCACTGCCTGGATCAGATGCTGGCAGTGATGTCATTAAGCCAGCATCGAGTTTCGTCATCCAAAACCGTCAGACCTTGTGCTTCATGTGGTGCCCGATGTATAGGGCACGCTGTTAGTACATGGTCTGCGGTTTGCTCAGAGGCGCCACACTCGCAATTCGGTGTGAGAATCCAAAATGACGGGATACGGAGTAAGAATCCAAAACAACAATAAATGACAGGATATGGAGTGAGAATCCAAAACAATTAATCTTTCGGTTCTACAACCCTGATTGTATATATCTGGTAGAGTAGATAAAAAGTGAAAAACTTGCAATGGCCAGGAATCGAACATGGAGTCCCCACGTGGGACACGAGGATTCTACCACTGAACCACCATTGCAACATACTGTCTTCCCAGACCGGAAATAGAACCTGGGCCGCTAGGGTGAAAGCCACGAATCCTAACCATTAGACTACCTGGGAGTTGTTTATGATTATTGTTCATTGTTTGTTTGAAATTCTTCGCACAACTTTAGATTTGCATTCGACATGATCGAAATATAATTGCATTTTAATTTTGTTTAATGGCGATTGACACAAGATAGCGTGGTCGAGTTATCTAAGGCGCTGGCATATCGATAGCGTTGGTCAAATCCGGCCATTTCCCAGTCGTCAAATATCAATTATTGTGTTTTTCTCTTTTGATTTTGCTGTTGCGGCTGAGAAATAAAAAAGATACATACATACATTTAGTTTTTAAAATAACTGTACTCTGTACAAAATGACAGTAAATCACAGTTCTTGATTATACAGAATTTAAAAATAACCAATGGTACTGACGGAACCCTTAACTCTATCAATTTTTGGTAGTCTTTAAAATGACTGTTTTTCCTGAGAATTCTTTTGGCTAACACTTGTCAGAAAAAATCGTTGGTCGAAAGAAAGAAAAAATCGTTGGTCGAAAGAAAGAAAAAATCGTTCGCCAAAAGTCTATTCCTCTAACAAAAGTTGACCGAAAAAATTTAAAAAAAAACAGTCATTTTAAAGACTACCAAAAAATTGAAATATTTAATGGTTCCGTCAGTACCTTTGGTTATTTTTAACAATAGATCAAAAAAATAAACGTCAGTTAGACTTTATTTTTAATAAATATGTAACTGAAACACTTATAAAATTGAGGCTGAAGCCACGGCCGCTGAAATAGCCCTCTTTTTGGCTGTTTTGCCCCTTCTTTTTTAAAAAAGGGAAGATAGACGTCGGCAGATACAAAAGTATTGATTTCTATTTGGCCTACGTTCATACAAACTCGACCAAAACATGAGATCGGTGGAAGGTGAAGACTTTTTGTTTGGTATTCATTTTTACTTTAAATTTAGGACGAAAATAGAATCATGTAATCGATTGAAAGTGATAACCTGTTTTTCTTTAGTTGTTACATTGCAGTTTTGATAGAAATGGAGACTTTGGACACTGATTGAAAGTAATAACTTTATATTTATTTTTTTAGTCAACAATAACATCACTAAACTTTAGTGCAGTAAACGGTCGCGATACTACAGTCGTGGCCAAAAGTGTAGGATCACCCTTCAAAATTCTGATTTTGACAGCAAATTGCTTATTCAATTGTTAATAAAAGAATGTATTCGTCATATTATGCGCATGCAACAAATAAAAAACATTTGTGGATATACATAACACACGTTAACATGGAAATTTTTAGAAAAGTCAATATTTTGTTGGTCCACTTTTGGCTTTGATGACAGCTTCCAAACGTCTTGGCATGCTTTCCACCAAACTTTGGCAGTATTCATTGGATAGTTCACGCACCCAGACTTCTTTAATGGCTTGTTCCAACATCTTAGCACTTGTTGGTTGCTTCTCGGAAACTTTGTCCTTCAAAATTGACCAAAGATTTTCAATTGGATTCAAATCAGGACTGTTTCCAGGCCAGTCCAGGATTCGGATTTTCTTTGATTTCAGGAATTGAGTCACGATTTTGGCTCGATGACATGGAGCACCATCCTGCATGAAAACTGTGCAATTATGGACAGCCATGTGCAGTTCCAACTTGTTTTTCAACAAATCTAAGTATCGCTGGCCATTCATTGTCGTTCCTGTTGGCAAAAAAAAGAGTCCAGCTGTTCCATTTAGTGACATTCCCCCCAAATCATGACACTTGGGGGGTGTTTCATAGTTTGTATTGTGTATCGATCATCAAATCGCTTTCCTGATGGTCTACGGACATACCAATTCCGAGTAGTGAACTGCTGCACAGAAGATTCGTCTGTGAACAACACTTGATGCCACCGCTGAATTGTCCATTGCACGTGTTTCTTGGCAAACGCCAAGCGCTTAACTTTCATAGCCTGTGTCAACCTGGGTTTACGTGCAGGTTTATGAGCTTTTAAGCCAAAGTCGTCCACCAAACGTCGACTGACAGTTCTTCGACTGATATTCGTACCCTTAGCAAGCAGTGCAGACCGAATCTTGCTAGCAGAACTCATTGGAGAACGAACTGCTGTTCTCCGAATCATGAGGTCGTCTCTAGGGGTGGTTTTTCGAGGTCTCCCAGATTTTTTGGCAGTTGAATAAGTCCCTGTAATCCGAAATTTTACGATTGCGTTATGAACAGCATTCTTGCTACACTTAATTTTTTGACTGATCAATCGTTCTGAATACCCTTCTTTGTGCAGAGCCATTATTTGAGCCCGCAAAACTTCTGAAAGTGGCGAATTTTTAGCCATTTTTTACAATTTTCAACTCTTAAGATTTCAGCATATATGCTACAAATTTAACTAAAATAAACTCTGAAACAAGTAAAAGTCATTAAATGAGATTATAATCATGCCTTAATGAGCTAATAAAAGTGATCACAAAAAGCTAGCAAATGAATATTTCAGTCAAATGCAAAAAAACAGAGAAAATCTACTTTTTACTTTGTGGTCCTACACTTTTGGCCACGACTGTAAATAGCAAATCTGTAAAAGGTGTCTTTTTGTGTCAGTGTGGTCGAGTGTTTAGAGTGTTGTGGTTGTGATCAACATGCTCTCGATTCAAAACCTACTCGCGCCACTTTGTTGTGTCCATGGGAAGGACACTTTACGGCACTTTTCTCTGCTTGGTGCAATCTTGGCAAACAGTTCTAAATTTCACTCATATCTCTATAAAACAAATTAAAAGTTTTAACCGGACTACAATATGTTGACATCTCCGTGTGCAGGTCGGAGTACTTGTTTGCACTATGTATTAGCGTGTTCGTCGCTTTCTTTCGAGTCAGGAGAATAAATACAACAATATAATGAATTGAAAATCAAATCATTGCACATTTTAAAAGTCAAAATTATATCAAACATTAATTGGCAATATTCGAATATTTTAGAATTAGTTTTATACAAAAAATGATCTTTGCATCAAGAAAAAAATATTGCAACGAATACATTCTTTTGTAGTAATATATTCGTTTAAACTGATTTAATGGATCTGATGTCATTTTTTAGATAGGCAAAACAAATTGAACTATTTTACTTAAGTTTCTTATAGACATACGTAACATATGCGTTAACAGAGTCCAAATTATTTTGCAAGTAAATAATTCAAGAATTTCTAATAAACACCAAAAATGTGGCAGCGGTGGGATTCGAACCCACGCCATCGAAATGACTGGTGCCTTAAACCAGCGCCTTAGACCACTCGGCCACGCTACCTTGTGTCAATTGGCAATAAACAAAATTAAAATGCAATTCTATTGCTATCATGTCGAATGAAAATCTAAAGTTGTGCGAAGAATCTCAAAAAAAACACTAAACATTAATTACCACAAGCAACTCCCAGGTAGTCTAATGGTTAGGATTCGTGGCTCTCACCCACGCGGCCCGGGTGCGATTCCCGGTCTGGGAACACAGTATGTTGCAATGGTGGTTCAGTGGTAGAATCCTCGCCTGCCACGCGGGGGGCCCGGGTTCGATTCCCGGCCATTGCAAATGTTTTCCGTTTTGTCTTTACAAGTTATATACAAGTAGGATTGTAGAGTCGAAGAAACTATTTTCCGATTCCCACTTCTTATCTTAATTTTCATATTTTTAGTTTTTAATCTTCATTTGTTTTTATTCATTTGGTTTGTATTTGTTATTTATTCATTTATTTTTTAATTTTCATTTGTTTTAAAATTGACTTCAATCTTTATTTTAAGTTTTCAAAACAATCATTTATTTAAAATTTAAGTTTAAATTTTAAATGGATAACACAGTTTGGTTGTTAATTTGATGCAAAACGTTTTTAGTCTTGACTTGAAATTGAAATCCAAAAAGTGGCTGTCCCTCTTCTGTTTTTGTAAATTTTGGCCTCCCTGTTTTTGCAAAAGCAAAAGCGCTTATTTGCCCGTGCTCGTTTTTGGACATTCAAATGATAAATCTAACATAGTTTCCACGCTATTTATTCAAAGTTGGAGTTGGAGTCACCAAAAGCAATAAAATTTTGACTCCTAACTACGTCGCATCTCAAAAACCGAATACGATTTCAAACTTTTTAGTTCTCGCAAAGTCGGAATCGAAGTCTTTTTTTACATGTGCTGGAGTCAAGTAAGAATCAGAAAAAATTTTTTCGGCTCTACAAACCCCGGTTGTAGATAACTTAATTGCAAAGATAAAACGAGAAACATTTGCATTGGCTTGAAATCGAACCCACCCCCCGCGTGGCAGGCAAGGATTCTACCAAGACCGAGATTATTATCCAAGACCCGGAACCGAGCTTGAGCCGCGTGAGTGAGAGGCACGAATCCTAACATTGGATTACCTGGGAGTTGTTTGTGATAATTGTTTATTGCTTTTTTGAAATTCTTCAAACAACTTGAGGTTTACATTCGACATGATTGCAATAGAATTCCAATTTATTTTTGTTTAATGTAAAGCTGCCATACGTCAGGATTTTCCCGGACATATCTAGGATTTTATGTTCAAATCTTCTTCAAGGAGTAATATTAAAATGTGTTAATATATCTTGGTTTTTCTAATTATACGTTTTATGATATTTTATGTGAAAACATTTTCACAATAAGAATTTTTTTTAGTTTTAAACAACAGTGCTTGAGTGAAATATTGAGTTAAAATACTGTTGCACCTTGTGTTTAATATCTGATAGGTAACAAATACATGAGGATGACGTAATTTTTTTTCATTTTTATTTTATCGTTGCATTTATTCTCCTAACTCGAAGTAAAGTGTAGGAGTCGCTATATACCGGTATATGACAAGCAATTACCCCAACCTGCTTTACGGTTAAAATCTTTAATTTTGATTTTTTAGTATGACTAAATTTAGAACTGCTTGCCAAGACCGCCAAGACCCCCAAAGTAGGGGAAAGTGCCAAAAAAAGTCTTTCCAAATGGCGCAACAGATTAGTGCGAGTAAGTTTTGAACCGTAACCATGTCGATCACTATCACGGTGCCGAATTAAAATATTTTTTATCAAGTTTGTAGTGTGAAAACCTTTGTGGCGTGTTGATTGATTGATGAAAATTTTACTGCACTACCAGCACATAAAAATAGTTGAAACATCTTGTATGGTCATCAGATTTGCTAAAGATTGTTCAGTTTATTTTCCTGTGGTATCTTGCAATGCAAATGTTAGGGAAACAAATGTGTTTGTAGTGCAATAAATTTTTTATCATAGGGAATCCATAGGGAAAGCAACGGTGGCAATGTGCTTTGGCTAGAATCAGAAATTTATCAAAATTCATTTATCATTCAAATTAAAAGTTTTTGCCAAAAATTGGTTAACATGACCGACATAAATTGTAAGGGTTACGCCTATTCAGATATGGTAACACTAGTTTAATCGCAATTGATACAAGCAGCACGTCCAAGTGGTCTAAGTCCCTGGCTTCAGGCATTAGTCATTTCGATACGTGGGTTCGAATCCCACCGCTGCCACGTTTTTTTAAAGAGTTTTTAAATCATTTACTTGCAAAACAATTTGGACTCTGTTGACGCATATATTACGTATGTCTATCTGAAACTTGAACACAATTGTTCATTTTGTTTTCTCTATTTAAAAATGACATTAAATTTCTTGAATCAGTTCAAAAGCTTTTATCAGAAGAAGATGTGCCCGTTGCAATATTTCTTTCTAATGATATAACGATCATTCGTATAAAACAAAAATAAAATGTTCAAATATCACAAATTAATGTTTAATATAACTTTGAATTATTTGTGTACCGCGCAGGATTACAAACAAATTAGTTGCGCAGGAGAAAGTTTCAAAATTTAAAACGATTTGATGTGAATATCTTTTTTTAGTCATCACTAATTTTTTGCATTAAAAAAGGTAAAATCGGACACATTTTTTAAAAGTGATGACTTTTTTTAGTCATTATCAAATTTCTGTGACAAAAATGTGTGACAATTGGTCTTATCTATGCAATGCTACAGTAACATGTTTTGGGCAATCTTCGAAACTGTATTGCTTCTCTCTTTCAAATTTTTTCGGTTGGTAAGGCTATGTTGCAACTGTATACACTTTTGACTAAACAATAAAGCTAAACACTCTAACTTTAAATCATGCGTTAACGATTGTAGTGAAGAAGATCTTCTTTTGATTTTCACTTGCATGCAGCCCTGCCTTATTATGTACATTTTACAATTGTTACAAATAGGAATGCTGCATGGACTATTTTAATGTCGTGGGATCGAATCCCACCGCTGCCATCTTGCAAAATTTTCTTGCAAAACAATTTGGCTCTGCTTAAATCATAGGTTACGTATGTCTATCATAGGGGTGTCCAACCTTTTGCTTGTCGCAGCCCAAATTTTCGTATGTACCGTTTATACCCATGTATTAGCCGCCCCCATGTATAGGCCGCACCTTCTTTGAATATTTAAAACCTCCCCTCTCAATAGTGACCCGCATATAAGACGCATTTTAATTTGACAATTTTAATAATTACAACATTCAACATCAAAAGACGCTATTTTGATTTACAGCAAATTAATCTTATACCACAAATCGAATAAAATTTAAAGAATTTAGACATACCGGTATTTAGACAATTTAGACCTACCGGTATTAGCACACTTTTTTTTACAAAATTGAGAGATTAAATTACCAGTACATAAGCAAGTCCATAAAACTTTGAATTATTTGTGAGTCAATAACCATTCTTACGTCATAGTTGGTTAGTTTACACACAAGCATGATTAACTTCTGAAACCTACGATTGTTACGAAGCTGTTTACGTGTACATGTGTAATTTGTAGAAAGTCAAATTTCTCTAGAAAATTTTGGTAATTCTGAATCCCCATGTATTAGCCGCATTCCGATTTTTGGGCTACATTTAAAATCAAAAAAGTGCGACTAATACATGGGTATATACAGTAAGTTTATCAACGGCCACAATCGCTGCAACATTTAAAATGATGTACTCATGGCAGTTAGTTCGAAAATTTCCGTCCCCAAAACAGGCGTCCTCTAAAACAAAAATAGAGTCTTTACTCAAAACCAGCTTCTAATTTGCAATTTTCATCCCGAAAACCATGTGTTCTCTAAAAAAAAGGTCTTTACCCGAAATTAGCGTCTGATTTGGCATTTTCATCTCCAAAACCGTGTGATCTCTAAAAAGAAAAAAAAAGTCTTCACTCTGCTTGAGGGTTTTATTTTATGGTTTGAATGAATACTATCTGCATGTTCACTATCGCTGGACTAGTGTTTTTGAAAAGATTTTGTGGCACACTTGGGAATCTCTCGCGCATCACAGATTGGGGAGGTTTCAATGCACTGCAGTGATTAATTACAAGTAAACCTTTAATATTATTGAAAAAAAATTCTTCTTTTTATGCTGTGCTTTTTTTTGCAATTAAGCTCAAATTAATATTTAATTGTAAAATCAAAAAAATAAATAGCGGTATACGAGTAAAATCGTTATTTGGTAATGCTAAATCCAAATTATTTTTACAATTTTATCAATTGTTTTACGAAAAATCTTGCGTGGGGAAATACAAAAAATTTTAATAAAAAAATCATGTGCTTTTCAACCTTTTTGCTAGCACTTACCATCTGACAATTTTTTGTTACCCTACGTACCACAAAGTAGCCTACATTGAAAAATTAATTTTTAATATTTGCTTAAATACAATTGATAATAGTACTAATTTAGGGGGAAAGTTGTATCTGCTTATCCAGCGCTCCAGCACAAATTGCTTTATGCGCTGACCGACCATACTAACTGCACATCAAAAACAAGGATAGGGTGATGTAAAACAAGTTTTGGTTTTTCGTTTAAAAAAATTTATTCATTAAGTCAATACTTCAAAAGTGATTGGAATCATTGTTGCTATGAAACTTTATAAACTTTTCCGCTTGAACTCCGAAATACGATTTTTGCAGGTTGTAGCGCAGCTCGCCTCATTGTTTACTTATGGTTCGATTAGTTATTTAATCCATGTGATCTCAGCGAGGAGTCTATAGTTATTGCTGCTAAGTCTTTTTTTGTAGAGCGAGCATGTCTTACAAATTATTTTTTGTAAATTAGCTCTAACTTGATCGATTTTACTATGTGAATAACAAAGATTTTTAAGCATTTATTCCTTTTTAGTGGATTAGTAGGTAGACATATAAACCTTGTTATTAATTAAATCAATTCATTTGTTGTGGCTGGTTCAATTTGTATTTTAAATTAGGTGAACTTAAATGTTTTTTGGACAGACTACTATCAATCTGGCTTATCTCTCTGTTTATCCTCCTGACTCGCTGGAAAGCAACGGAGGCGCTAATAGTGGGTAAGCGTAAGGGTAAGGGTAAGCAATTACCCCAACCTGCTTCCAGAGATGCCAAGATATTGCTGTCCGCTTGTAATTTAATAGAGATACGATTGAAATTTAGAACTATATCAAGCAGGGGAAGGCGTCCTTAAGTGTCTTTCCCAAGGACACAACAGGATGGCGCCAGTAGGTTTTCAACTTAGACCATGTCAAACACAATCCCGGCGCTCTAACCACTTGACCACGCTGCCCGCAAAGCAGATTAAATGCTGAATTAAAAGCAGTTCTAATGTTTTTTTTGTATTGCTTAAAAGTTTAACCTTTCTAATTAAGAGTAGCTATGTTAGTTTTATTTACTCCAGTAGGTATAAACTATATCCATGAACTACTTCTGTACTTAGGTTATTTGTTTAGAGATGTGAAACAGGTATCATAAAATATTGAAAAGACAGAAAAAAACAAAAAACAACCTATATTTAATACTAGTATCTGTGCTTGCAAAAATACACAAGTTGTTAGCTTGTATTTTAAATTGTATTTTGATTCATAATCCTAATGTAGCTTTTAATTAATTAAATCACTATTGTTCAACTCGATATAATTTTTAACAAATCAATATATTCGTTCCAAAACAAAAAAATAATATTTTAAATTTATTTTAAATTTATCCAAAACAAAAAAAATGATAAGCAAAACTAGAAAGTGAAATTTTAAATTAATTTTTTGAGTGAATCTGAGTTTTTTTTAAAAAATCATTTTTATCAAAGATACTGGTATAGATGAAAATATTTGGTTTTGGCAAAAAGTCACTGTTTGCAATTTTTTTCAGTGAAACTAACCTGGAACTCCCCCAAGGCATCTGAAGAAAATAAAAAAGAAACCAAGAGGAAAAGAATCTCTTCAAGTAGTAATAGTTACCACAGGGGGATTACAGGTTAATTTTACAAATAAAAATTGCTTATAGTGATTTTTTGAAGGGACCCAAAATATTATTGAAACCAAACTTTTTAAGTTAGTTTTAAGTTGGTATTTGGTATTTTTTAAATAATTTAATTTTTTGTTACTTAGATTATATCCTTTTGGCTTATATGGTACTTTATAACTTAGTCAGCTATTCAATTAAAACTTGCAGCTATGTTGTTTGCTGGATAATAAATAACAAAAAAATTAGATAATGAAGCATATGCAAACATAATAATTAATCCAGAAACAACTATAGAGTCTGATTCACTGTTTGCCATTACTGATGTCATAGGCTTTGGAAAATTCCTAAAATTAGAGGTAATAAAAGTAGAAAGAGCAAACAGTTAACAAATTTGTAACAATTTGAATAACTGCAATTAATTATAGTTACTTATAAAAAGTTAATAAACTTTTTTATTAAAACAGATTTTTGGATATCTTTCAAATACTTTAAATTTTTTTTAAATTTTATTGTATAAGCCTCATGTTGTTAGTTTTTGACTGTTTTTTTTCAGAAAAAATGTAATAGTATGATCAATGACTATTTTCTTATGTACAGTACAAGTCCTTTTGTTAGTTGATTAAAAATGACAAAATATGAAAAAATAAGTAAAATTGGGGAAGGTTCATATGGGAATGTATACAAGTGTAGAAATCGAGACAATGGGCAAATTGTTGCTGTTAAGAAATTTATTGAGTCTGAAGATGATCCTCTCATCAAAAAAATTGCTCTAAGAGAAATTAGAATGCTTAAGGTATGAAACACTAGATTTACAACAATAATTACATTTTTATTAATGGTTAGCTTACTTTTTATATCATAATATAGCCAAAAATGTATAGATCTTGTTCACTATTCATTGTTTTGACTTAATAAGCTTTTAAATTTTGGGAAATCCCCAAATTCTATGTGGTAAGTAACAGTCAACAGTGAATGAGACTCAAATGTATTTGGTTTCACAGAAATGTTTTGGATGTAACTTATATAAATTACTGAATGTTTTATTGTTTGTCTTAATTTTGCAGCAATTGAAGCACCACAACTTAGTAAACCTAATTGAAGTGTTTCGTCGAAAGCGAAAGCTTCATCTTGTGTTTGAATATTGTGACCATACAGTCTTGAACGAATTGGACAAGCACACACAAGGGTGAGTTGAATCCAAAAACTTGTTTTTAAAAGTGTAACATTGGATTTTTTCGTAAAAATTTTATGGTCCCGGGTGTATAGTTCATAATTAATCTGCCTGCTTTTAATGATCTTAGCTTATGTAAAATTTAACAATTGTTGGCAGTATTTTATTGATGGCACATGATTAACACAATTAACATGATATAGGTTTAACTTCTGCATCATGCTTCTGTTTCTCCTTAAAAAAGACACTGTATTTGACTTATCTCTGCTTGGCAGGTTTAGCAATTAGTTCTAAATTACAGTCACATAACTTTATAAAACTAAAAACAATATATAAAACTTTTAAATAAACAACAAATTTTGGTTTTTAAAGCACATTGGGATTATTGTTTGATGTTGGCTTAAAATTTAATGTCTTCTTAATTATTTTGTGATTCAGGAGAAACAGATTAACTAAAATAAACAAACAATATAGGCTGGTAAAAGTCAACACCCTAGGCTTAAACTTAGTTTATTTTTGTCTCTGTTTATCCCTTTTACTTGCAGGAAAATGTCAGAGACCTGGGGAATTTCCCAAACACAGCAAAATATTGTTGTCAAGTTGAAATTGTTATTTGGTTTTTAGCTTTTATTTAAATGTATGAGTGAAATTTAGTGCCATAAAGTGTCTTTGCCAAGGACACAAAAAATGATGGAAATAGGTTTTGAATCATGAACCTATCAATTGCATGCACCAGCAATACTACCTACTTGATTATGCTGCCCTCTATAATACTGTGATAAATTTTTGAAATTGAAATTGTTAGGAATATACAAACTATTTTTGTTTATTTTCATACTTAATGGTTGCAAATGTAGGTAGCGTAAAAAATGAAAACCAAAAATTTTAGATTTTGTTTTTCTTTTATTTTTTATAAGTCAATTGAAATAAGTTGCTTTTGAACTTATGAAGAGTTTATTTGCAGCGTCCCGGAGCAACACGTGAAGCGTATTGTGTGGCAAATCCTACAGGCTGTTCACTTCTGTCATCAACATAACGTGAGATTTGTGATGCAATAATCAGATATTTATTACTCAAAAGTATTTATGATCCTTTCTCTAGATCTTTTGTGCAGTCTACAACCAAGGACTTGGGAAGTGGAAGGGAAGGGGCAATTTTTCGCTGTCTTTTTGACGCCTTTAAATTACGAAGCAAGACAATTTGATGAGAGACAATTCGAGGGGACAAATTTGTCGGCGAGCCAATTTAGCGAGAAAATATATAATTTTGATTTTCCTTCACGAGCGCTGAAGCGACAACAAAAAACATTTTGTTATGTCACTAAGACAATTGCAATTGTTTAGCTGATAAAAATAAAAATTCGCATTTAAAATTGCTAAATGCATTAAATTTAGGGATGTTTGTAGCCGAATATTCATCTATTTGAATGTACAATAGCTTAATTTCAAATACTTAAAATGTTAAATTTTTGTGCGGGCGTACCAAATTTATGACGTCATAATAAGCATTAGACTGCATATAAACATTTTTCTACAAATCTATTCTGGCATAAACATTTTTCTGTAGATCGGCGTATCAGGAAAATACTGAATGACAGTTTATTCAAAGCGGCTATTATATTAAACTACCAAATCATGAAAATTATTTTATCTGTTTTTTATTAGCTCTAACAATTCGTTTCGTCTATAGGGCTCGTCAGAAAGCAATCAAAAATCTAAAAAGAAATACAAAAAGGAAAGCTTAACAAAGCGATAAAAAGTCGGCAAAAGAACTTAAAAACAAAAGCAAAAACACGGCAGTGATTAAAAAGTTAAACCGGTCAGAAATTTTTTTATTAAATTTCAATGGGTAAAGTTTTTTTCAGTGCCAGAATCATTAATCATGACATTGGCCATAATAAATTCATATTTGTAAATATTAGGGTAAGCAACGGAAAAAAACTTTACACATTAAAATTTAATCAAAAAAAATTTACAACCGGTTTAATTTTTTATTCACTATCGTGTTTTTCTTTTTGTTTTTAAGTTCTTTTGCCGACTTTTTATCGCTTTGTTAAGCTTTCGTTTTTGTGTTTGTTTTTCAGATTTTTGATTACTTTCTGACGAACCCTATCGACAAAACAAACTGTTGAAGCTAGTAAAAAAATTGTAAAAATAATTTTCATAATTTCATAGTTTAATTTATAACCGCTCTGAATGAACCGTCATTCACTACTTTTTTTGATAGGCCGATCTACAGAAAAATGTTTAGGCGCGCCCACCAGAATAAATTTGTAGAAAAATGTTTATATAACAATATAATGCTTATTATGACGTCATAACTTTGGTACGCTCGCAAAACTTAAAACTTGTTGTCTTTGTAGTAAGCTACATTATTGTATTTTTTCGCAAAAGATATATGTTAAACGACCTTGGTTCAAAAATTTAACTATTTAAGTACCTTTTTCTTAATTTAAATATTCGAAATTAATCTATTGTAATTTCAAATAAAATCTTCGGCTAGGAATATCCCTAAATTTAATGTATTTAGCGATTTTAAATGTGAATTTTCACTTTTACCAGCTGAACAATTGCAGTTGTCGTAGTGACATAACAAAACTTTTTTGTTGTCGCTTCAACGCTATTAAAGGAAAATCGAAATTATTTATTTTCTCGCCAAATTGGTCCCGCCAGATTGTCTCGAACCCTTTAAATTGCTCCCCACCCTTTGTCTGCACTTAAATTTAAGATAAAAGTGGGAAACATTGACTTGATTTCGGTTTTTGCCTGCACCTTAACTTTAGGACAAAAGTAAAAATCATGGACTCGATTAAAAGTGATGACTTTTTTTTAGTCTTCACTAGATTTTTGCGCTGAAAACGGTCGCGATACGAAGTGACAGTTTTGTAAAAGGTGCCTTTTTTTAAATTTTTGCCCCTCCCTAACAAAATGGTTTTCCACAGCGTTCCTGTCTACCACCTTGGTGAAATATCTTGTTTTTTTTTTCTTTATTTGATTCAAGCATGTAATAGACTTACCAATGTTGCTTGTTTGCTCGAAAAAATAGCCGCGGATTAACGATTGGTTAGCAAACATAATAATATGTTTAGAAGTTGTTTGTTTGCGTGTTGCTAGGCGCTGTTACAACTAAATTATGGATTGGTAGCCAAATTTTGTTGTTATGACTTTGAAATTTCTAATGTTTTATTTCATCGACTTGTTGCTAGGAAGTAGATAAGCTGAATTCTCGTCGATTGCTACCTATTCGTTACAAGAGTTGGAAAAAAATTATTTTTTGAAAATGACAATAATTCTCAAAGTGGATAAAAATTTTTTCGTTAATTTTGAAAATTATTGAATTATTCATGCGAAAGTAAAAGTATAGAGGTAGACATTGATTTTTTCAAAATTCGTACGACTTTCTTGAAAGTTTAAAAAAAGGCGCAGTTTAAAAAGTAGTGCCCACTTTAATATTTGTGCCTCTGACTTTTGAAGAGGAAGTCAAAGCATTTTTTTTTTCAGTGCATTCACCGTGATGTTAAACCGGAAAATATTCTTATTACAAAGCAAGGTGTGATCAAATTATGCGACTTTGGATTTGCTAGAATATTAAGTACGTTGTCAGAAAATATCCTTTTCATGCTTCATTGTTACTCATAATAGCCTATTTAATTTAAGCGGCCAAGCGTTGCACCAAGGATCCCAGATTGCATAAGAAAAAACAACCGATTCGTCCAAAGTATTTTTCCAAGAAAATGTACTAAATTCAAAACGAGTTTGTTTATTACTGCAAATTGCAATGTTTTAGAAAAATTCATATAAAATATTAAGACACATAAGCAATATTATATAAAAATTTTACACGCGAAGAAGCAGAATGTCGAGAAAAAATTAGAGAAACCTGACAAACAATACTCTTCAATCCATGGGTTCAGACCTCGTTGCCATTTTTTATCTTACATGTCAAGTATTTTATATATTATTTTTTTTTTTGCAAACAAAATTTTTATTTAAAAAACTGTTAAATATTTATTTAAATTAGATTTGTAAAAAAAAATTTTTACGTATTGATACCACGAAAAATAAAACCTTTTTTCGTATCATTTTTATATAGATGTGCGGAAGGGAAGGGGTTATAATAATAAATGATTATTTATTTTCTCAAAAAAAACAGATTTGAAGGGCTTTTTAAAAAGAAAACCTAGAAACCCAGATGAGACAAGAAAAACCCAGGACTGGAAGTCATGTGCTACACAATCTCTGTGAAATATTTACCTTATTTTTAAAATTCTTTAAAATCAAACTCTTAGATTCAGTTTGTTTCATTTTTTATGGTGTAAACAATAGTTAATACGACCACGTGTAGCTTGGATTGTGACGTCAAGTATTGAAACACTTGTCATTGGTCATTTTAACTTCGGTCGCACTCAATGTTTCGTTGGTTAAATGTAAAAAAACTTCATTAAATTTATTTTTCAGCTGGACCAGGTGATGAATATACTGATTATGTCGCCACTAGATGGTACCGTGCTCCCGAACTTCTGGTTGGGGATACGCAGTATGGTCCTCCAGTAGATATTTGGGCGATTGGGTGTGTCTTTGGCGAACTCCTGAATGGGCGACCATTGTGGCCTGGGAAGTCGGACGTAGACCAGCTCTACTTGATACAGAAGACACTGGGTATGAGCTGGTTATCTAATTGTTCTAGTTCTAGTTGTTTTAAACCAATTTTTTTTAAACTCTTCCAAGAAATTTAATTTTCATGTAACATTGCAGTGGTGTTCGTTGCTTGAATCAGGGATCTCAACCCGTTAAATTTTTGAAATGAGTTTGCGTCCCGAGTTTGTCTTGAGATTGTTGAAAAAATTTTTAATAAAAATTGTTTAAGCCGAGTATACGTAATTGAACATTGTTTACTTAAATGTCAAAAAATAAAAATTCTTTTGGCCAGCCAATAATATTTTTCCCTCCGTTCTTCCAATCGCATGTGTATTTAATTATATTGCTATAACTCATAACTATAAATCAATGTGTGTCTCGTAGAGTTTAAGATTAAGTTTGCAATATCTACAAGCTTTGTGTTGAAAATAATAAAATGAGCTAAATCCAGAATTAAACCAGGTTTATATTGATAAAAAAACCTTTGACCTGCATCATCGATACAAACCCGACGTGAATAGAAAAGATAGTTAGCAATATATAGTCGAAATGATTGATATAAATGATAACCTGTAATTAATCAAGAAACTTACAAGGTGAGCAAGAACGCTTACGTTCATTTTATGAGATCACAAAATAAATAATGTTGACATAAGTTTTTTTTTAAAGTTTGTTTGACCAATTCTAACCACGTCATTGATTGACATATCACAGGTTGATGCACGTTATTATAGGACTTAAATCAATATTTTTTAAAGAAAATTTCCTGTCACTGAAAATCTTAGCGTTTGTCGTAAAAATAAATTATTTAAACGCAATCAATACATCATCGTTTTTGTATAAAATTTGACTAAGGTAATCACGGTTTAAGAGAAACATTTAACTACGGTATAGAATATTATTAAAATATTATGAAACGTTGACTTAAAGAATCTATATACGTTGCTACAAAGATGCATCCCCACTTTCTCTCTTATATTCGTCCCTGGCAGTTCCCGTCAAGATATTGAAATTACAAATATCAATAAAAACGTAAGAGTCAGCTGTTCTCCTTCATAAAAATTATTTCTTAACCAGCCTATAATCGGCATATGATGCTGGATGAATTATGACGTCAGATTTGCCGGACTCGTTGCTTTTGCGGGAGTGAGAGTCCAGTCATAATGCTTCGGGTTCGCATCCTTGGTTCGTACGGGGGTAATCCAGTCGCGCCTAAATAAAAACTATGTTTGTGTGACATGAAAAGAAAAAAGGTAGAATAGAATCATAAAAATTGTGCATCTTATACATTTTTTAATGGTGTTTATTTTTTTCGTCAATCTTTGTGGAATGTGTTGAAGAAACTTTTTTTGTTTAATCAATTCGCAATTGTTATCTCAGGTGATCTCACATTACGTCACAAGCAAATGTTTAGCTCAAATCAATTCTTTCAAGGTCTGACTCTTCCACAACCAGACATCAGAGTAAGACAATGTGTCTATTGTCATGTGACAATGGTGTCGACATAAAACATTCATAATTGCTATAAAATTATGAATGTTTTATGACGCAACCTCGAATGCATCGAACAGTGACAATGTATTTAATAAGAGATATTGATTGAATTGATGTTGATAAAGATTATGTTCAGTAGAAGACAATTCATGTGGAAGCTTCTGTAGCCTTGTTAATAAAAACAAAACAATTCAAAGATCTTCTTCATATAGCGCAACACTTTCTTGTGTTTCAGCTTAAGGTTTTTGTTTATTTGATCTCTAAAGTCGCCTTAAAAACAATTTTTTTTGCTAGAAAATTGATTTAACGAGACAAATAAAGCTAATGGATGAAAGTTTGTCACTCTTTGTTTGTAAATAATAAGCTTTTTTTGAAGGTAACTAAGATTTTAAAAGTTTTAAATTACTTTCTCATAATGTTTCTGGGTGGATTTTTAAAAGGTGGTTGTTATCTGCGGTGCTTACTGTGATATGCAGTTTTTTTTTCTGTTTACTTTTTGAGCTTAAACAAATTGCTTTGGAATCATTTGATTCTTGTTTATCATTTTATGATCAAACATTTGCATAAAATTTAATCTTATTATGCAACAAAATTTTTGAAACTTTGGATTACAATAAATCGTTTTTTGTTACCCGTTTATCTAGATTACTGCCTTACGTTATCATGTAACTAAATTTTATTTTTATTACTCTTACATCTACTTTACTAAAGATGAAATATGGAAAGCTCAGCAAGTTGTGGCATGACGTTAAACTAATCACTTAATTAAAATCTTGTTGCAGGAACCCCTCGAGTTGCGATATGCTAGTTTCGACGCTCTGTCCTTGAGCTTTATGAAAGTGAGGAAGTTACAATAAGATTTTAGATTTGAACATATTTCTAATGTGTAGGATATCGATCAAATTAGCTGAGTTTTTATGTTGAAGCAATGCCCGGCATTGTGACGTCATACACGGAGCAACCGCCAAGCAAGTATCCCGAACCTTCTTTCGGAGATGCCAAGATATTGCTGTTCGGTTGAAATTTTTTATTTGATTTGTTGTTTTTGTTTTAAAATACAACTGAAATTTAAGCTGGTCGAAAAAACTGCCCAGATGGGGAAAGTGCTGTTAAGTATATTTTCCAAGGACATAACAAAATGATGAAAAGAAGAGTTGAACCTAAACTATACCGTCGCGATTTTTCTTAAAACGGCGCTCTGACCGAATGTTATGTCGAAGTGGAAAAAAAGAAAAGAATAAGTAAAAACTGAATTTATATTGGTAACATTGAAAAAGAAATAAGAAATTACAAAACTTCCCACTTATTCTTTAAAACAAAGACGGACTTCGATTGTCCAGGACATTTCACGATTGCGAATGGCGATCTTGTTTAAGATCTCTTGAATCCGAATTTGATTTTTCAGGCTTGTTTGCAAATGGATCCTAGCTCGCGGAAGACATGTGAAGAATTGCTCGAGCATTCTTATTTCGATACCTTCCGGGACGAAATGAAGGACAAGCATTTACAAGCACCTCAGAAATCTCGCCGCAGGAAACCCCGAAAAAATCAAGGAGTATCTGGGTCGACGCGTAAAAACTTCTCTCATTTTCCTGTGAGCACAACAATTTTGATTTGTTTAGTTTCTTACTCAAGTTGGTTAAGAGGTTTTTTAAATGTCTGATGAATTTTTGATGTAGCAGTTCAGTAAAACTCAGTAAAAATGTATAATGAGGTAATTTTTATTGATATTGTGGAGTAAAAAAAAACAATTTGAGAAACTTTAATTCATTCAATTTGCTGGTAATCTTGAGAAAAAATTCAATTTTGCAACAAAACTAAACTTTCTTATGTTTTTTCAAAAAGTTAAAATAACTTTTGAAGAGTTTTTTTTGAAAATTTTATTTGTTACAACCAGTTTGAAGTAAGTGAGTGGCGATGAAGACAACAGATATCCCTAAACTAGGTTTCAAGTTTATTGATGTTTGTGCGAGAGGATGGAAGAAAATATTAAATGGGGTACGCAATTAAATGCTATATGTTGTATTTGAGGTTGGTCGTTAATAATCAAAACTTTGACCGCACTCAACTGCTAGCTAGCAGGTTTTGTTAGTGACCCATCGCCATAAAGTTAATAGCAGATTTGGTAATGACGATCAGTCTATTTTTATCTATCTTTAGAATTGTAAAGAACATTAATTAAATTTTCGTGTTTTTTTTACTTCAGGACAGAAAGATAAGCACGAATTTTAAACGTTTTTAACATTTAACTTATAACACGACAATGCAAATTGATGTTAGATTTTTTTCTTTCTTGTATGAACAACGGCAATGGAATGCTGTCTTTAACAAAGAGATTCCTTATATTTCAAGCAAAATCTATTTCTTTACAGCCCTGAAACCTTTCATATAAGCCGACATTGTTGGTTTAGAGCAAACTAAATTTGATTGCCGACTTAAAAAGGTGTTAGTGTTTGCCTTGCTAATAAATCGGTCGGCAGCTTGGTCGAGTGGTTAGAGCGCCGTAATTGTAATCGACATGGTCTTGGTTCAAAACCTACTCGCGCCTTTATGTTGTGTCCTTGAAAAAGACTCTTTACGGCACTTTCCCCTGCTTGGTGGTCTTAGCAAGCAGTTTTAAATTTTCATCATATTGCTATGAAACTGAAAAACAAAATTAAAAATTTTAACCGGACAGTAATATCTTGGCATCTCCGGAAGCAGGTCGGGGTAATTGCTTGCCCTATTTATTAGCGCCTCCTTTGCTTTCCTGCGAGTCAGGAGGAGAAATATAAAGATGAAATCAAAAAAAAGTTATTACTTGCAGGATTTTGAAGTGGACAATGCCTTTCTAGCGTAACGTTTTTTCCAGTCAAATCACCCCCACTTATTACTCGGAAAGCTTGTAACAAACTTAAGAGTTGCCGTATTATGATTCGATATCTGTGGTTTTTTAAAATTCTAAGTTTTAATTCAATTGAAATCGTACCTCGGATGTTATTTAATAGAATGGTGGAAGCATAATGATTCAATGCAGTGTGAACGCAATCACACCTTGTTTGACGCAGTAGGGTTAGAGTGAATAGTATTTCCAAAATAAACCTACTTTTCTTGTATCAAATGAACATACAATGAGATTTTAAAGTTTGAAACGCTATTTCTTTGTTAATGATTGCAGTAATTCAGCTAAAATATCTTTCTTTAGTTAGTCAAACAAAGTCCATTGTTTCGTTTCAAAACACCCATCATAACATGGGCTTGAGGTACGGGTATTGATCATTGTAAACTTACCTGACAGTGGTGTGTTTGTTTTGATGGACTTTCATTGCTATTGTCGGGTTATCCATTTTTGTTATTGCAAAAAAATTCTATGTTTTAAAAATAAATTTCGTGTGTGACGTTTTTTGTCAACACAGGTTTTTCTTTTCAAAATTAAATTTTTGTTTTCTTAATCCAGTTGCTTCTATTTGATGTAAAAGTTGAAACTGAAAACTTAGATAATTCCATAGCAACTGCATTCTAATAACGTTTAAAGCTTTTACAAAAGCTCATTGTTTGCTTCAAACAATAGCCTTTCAAAATCGTTTTTTGCAGAGTTTTGGTTGTCAGGATTCATTATATTTGTTGTTATGTAGCAGGCAAATAAATCTTCTTTTGTTTTTTCCTCTACGTAAATTGGTTACATTCCTTCTTCTCCCAATTGCTCATAAATCATAAAAACTATCAGATTTCAATAAACAGATGAACGCCCAGTTGAGTTCGGTTGCCGTATGTTGCTGTTCACCTTCTGCTTGTTTCCACGTTGAGCAAACAAAAGCCAAACGTTTTCTTTCATTTGCGTCGTCATCGCTCGGTTAGTCGTCATGTGTCATGCGGCTAATTGTCTCCATGTTCTGGTGTTTTATTCAGCTCATGATCATGATCAACAACATTCCAGCTTCTTTTGATATCACGGTTTCATTTACTGCAGCGGTTTATATTCAAACATTGCGATTTGAGGTTAATCGAGATGAAATGAAATAAATGAGATGAAATGAAAAGGCAAAAAATAAGTTTCACGTTTTCTCTTTTATTTTAGCTTAAAATTTTGAAGTATTTTTTCATGTCAACGTACATGCTTCATGTCATGTCAAAATAACTTGCGTAGTGCATAGTGCATTAAAACGTCGTTGTTCAAAAGTAGAGATTCTTGTATTTTAACTTGATCTGCACCGGAATGAAGCGCAACGCTTATTATTTGGATGAATTTAATTTGTTTGCTTGAAGTGACGATGGGTGAAGGTTAAAGGTCAAATTTCTATTGTAGCAATAAAAATTCTATCGTCACAAAAAGCAGCTAGTTTAATTTAAAAAAAATTAGCATTTTATAAATATTGATTTTAATGTTAATTTTTAGATAAATTTACAGATAAATTAATTTGATTCAGTATGAACCAGTCGGCGATAGCTGGTTTAATGTGATGTGCAAGATACACACAAATAGATTTGAAAACTATCTGACGTAGGTAGTCAGGAAATTTTATTGTTTTGTAAAAGTCAATAGCGGACCAGTAAAAGTATTGTTTTGAAAAAAAAATTATGGCCTTTGATTTAAAAGGAAGGGTTATTTTAGTCTTTATTTGACTTTTTAAAAGACAATAGATAGTTTCTGTTCTTCTCATGACAACATCAATCGAGGAATGATTTTATCTGATCACGTGGCCTCTGTATTGTTCGAGTTATATAAGACTGATATAAACGAACAGTGATATTCAATGCAATAACTAAATCTCTTTTCCAAAGCTGCAAATGAATGTTTTCTATGCATTTGATGGAGCTAAAGTGAGTTGTTGATTGTGAAATGTCAATTGGAATTTTCTTGTATGCTTCCAGCTCATCATTGCTCACTTCTGGTTGTTAAGTTGCTTCAAGTGTCCTTTTAGCAGACCTCGGCTTTAATATGCTCTTTTTAGTGGTTTTAAAGTACACTTTATTTTTAGACACTAACCACAGGTCTTTATTTTTTCTTCATATTATTATGTTGCTGACGTCACGAAAGCGTGTGCGCGTTAAGGTTTTCCGATTGTCGAAATTTTGATTTTCCTTGCTACAATTTTCTTGTAACAATATTGAACGTCGTAAAACATTTATCGATTGCTTTTATCGACAATGTGGCTTGTGCTTTTATTGAATGTCGCCAGCGTGGTCGAGTGGTTAGAGCGCCGGAATTATGATCGACATGATCTTGATTTAAAACCTACTTGCGGCATTCTGTTATGTCCTTGGGAAAGACACTTTACGGCACTTTCTCCTGCTTGGTGGTCTTGCCAGGCATTTCTAAATTAAAATCATATCTCTATTAGATTTCAAGCAGATAGCAATATTGTGGCATATCTGGAAGAAGGTCGGAGCAATTGCTTGCCATATGTATTAGCGTATATCTGTAGCTTTCATGCGAGTCAGGAGGATAAATAATAGAGATAAAATAAATTAAATTTTTTCTTGTTTTATCGATTTGGTATTGGAAGTTTACGACAGAAAGCTTACTTTATTCGAGTTTGTGTTGCCGTACAATAATTTGTTTTAAATTCTTTTCTTTTGTATTCGATATTCATTTCATGTAAAAATGTTTTCAATAAAACAAACATCTTTGCTGTTGGAACAACCTCCGTTAAACAATAAACACCAATAAATGAATCTTTATCTCAAACTCACCTGTGAAGCAACCGAATTCCTCACCCAGTAATTACACGCGCTTTCGAAAAGTTTCTTGATCCAAGCTTTGAGTTGGTTCTTTTTGTCAATTATAGTCTAAAGGCCCGTTTCCACTACGAGCGTTGGCGGGATTATTCTTTGTTTATTTATTGATTTTGTTTACTTCTTTCCGCGCTTAAGCGCTAAGAGAAGCGAAAAAATCAATAAAATCAACAAAGAATACTCCCGCCAACGCTCGTAGTGGAAACGAGCCATTCATCGATTGCTCAGTTTGACGATTGGATTTGTTTTCAGAATATTTGTTGGCGCCGCTTTTGCTTTGCGTCAAGTGGCGGTAGCGCCCGATATTGTCTGCGTAGAAATATTCTAATTATTTTGAACATTTTATTGAAGTACTTACTTTTGCTTTTAGAACCTTCTTCCGACGCTCACGGTGAATTCAATCTCGAATGCGTCGTCTCCGTCACCGGATCAAAAACAGCACGGAAAAGACGGAGCAAATCCTTCCCGGATTCGATTCAAATATCCGATGGAACGGCTTCCAAATATTTAAATGCATTGTTGATTACACAGTAAAATCAAACCTCATGCAGCTGTGCAAAGCTCACCTCAGTGCATCTTTTACAAACGATTGGATCATGTATCGAATACGCCCTGAAGGTTGTTGAACCTTGATCATGATAAGTCGGGTGAGAAGCGACGGTAAGCGATTTTTGTTTGTGAAACTAATTTGGAATCCACCCTGTAGTTACTATCGCTTCTTAAAAAGATCCTTTTTTCTCTTTATTTTATTTTTATTTTTTCTTGGTGCTGTAGGGGGATTCTTAGTTAATTTCACCGACAAAAAACACTTACGGTCCCTTCTTGAAAAGACTCCACCACCCAGGGTCTCGATTTATCATGTATCAAACAAACCTTCAGGGCCAATTCTATACATGATCCAAATAATTTTCATATTTTTACAAAACAAATAAGCCGCGACTTTTCTTCGCAACTTCTTTTCACTTGCGGCCCGTGCTACTCGTGAATGCAACGATTGAAGTAAATCGCCGTGCGGTCGATGTCAAGTGATGTCACTGTTGTGAAAGACAGATCAGTTCATCAGCCAGATTGTGTTCAATTCACACCGCCCCCGAAGAAACCAGGCACGTACATTTTCATTAGTGCTCATCTGGCAACCTTTAAAATTTATCGTCACTTTTACCACGTGATCAGGCCCAGCTTTGATGACGGTCCTCATCAAAAATGACCAATGGTATTGATGGACCATTAACCACTTAATTAGCGAACTAGTTAATGGTTCCGTCAATACCATGGGTTATTTTAAAATTCTGTACAATCAAGAATTTATTCGAGGTCCGCATTAAGTGTGCTGCTTTAAAAATTTATCATCTTTCTTGCAAATATTACAACACGTCATAAGTGCTATGTCTTGTCTTGTGGATTGTGCTGAAAGTTAGTAAATCAATCTAAAAAACGTGTATGAAGTTTTTCTGATGCAGTTAATTATATTTGTTCAACTATGGCAGTAACCTTGACAAACACAAGTTTCTTGTTGTTGTAAAGTGGACGATATAAAATTTACGTTTTGTAAAGAACTCGGATAATAGGTTTTTTACTTGATTTGAAGTGTACATGTATAAAATAGACTATTGTTGTTTTTTGTAACTTTTATATTTCAATTTGTGGTGATAGTCTAAAAGGATTTTTTAAAAAGAATTCAGACATATTCTTACACAAGAATGAATTAAATTTAACAGTTGTTTAGTAATTAATAACACATTATAGTTTGCCTTTTTGTCTTAAACAATATGCGTTTATTTGTTCTTCTTTGTATTCTCTACTTTGATGTTATGCTCAATCATTATTTTTTTATTCCCTATTTTTGTACAATCTCATGCGCATTTCTGGTGTTTATGTTATTCCGACAATCCATTTATTTTTTTCTTTCAGTCATGTACAAAGTTAGCATAGCAATTGATTTTATTAATTTATCTTCTTAATCTTCATTTTACCGTGTCAAGGATTTGTTTTATTTTAGAAGCGTTTCAGTTATTTTAACCAAGGTTTCTCGGTTACTTCGTTTTTTGGTTTTTTATTTCATCGCTTTCACCACGCTCTGTTTCGATCATTTAATTTCAATTTGATGTTTTGTTCTATTGTTTCACTTGCATTTATTTCGCAATAAAGCAACTTCAATAAGTTGTCCGAGAGAATAACACAAAATAATGGTTTATTTGTGCCTTCGTCAATATGTGTCGAATAGGGAAATAAAATGATCAAAAATCCTTCTCGAGTCACTTCGTCCGAAACTTGTCAATAGGCGCAAGTATGAATTCACTTCGCTCGTCGTTTTCTATTCTGCGGCGGTAATGTTCCAGCGCCCTCGTGCGCGCGTCATGAACTGCATTGTCGAAAGAAACAAAAATGTTGTTTGGCGTTCGCCGAAAAACACCGACAAATCAAGCAGGTTTTACTAATCAATCCAAGTAACCAGAACCAATGGTTTGCAAAAGAAAAAAAAGAAGCGTTTGATTGTAAACAGTCGTATTTCGTTGACAACGTGGTGGAAACGCCGTTTGGATGGCCAAATCGATCGATACGATCTGAGTCCAAGTCTTATTCTAGTTCTACTGAGTACTGTCGTGTTCGTAACAAAAGATACGACACTTTCTTTTGCTTGGCAATCCCAAGGAGTACCAAGTTATCGTCATATCGCTACATAGATCAGGTCAAAGTTATCGCTTAACATTTTCGGCATCGTTCTGCAACTCAGAGGGTAAATTAAATCATTGACAGAAGAAAACTGCGGCTGCAACTTAATTTGCAACACTACGGCAGTAGCTTATGAAAGTAAAGCAATAATATGTTGATTTTAACCAGGGTTGCGAACTCAAACTTGAAAAACTTGGTCTTTTTGCCGAACTCAAACATGAACTTAAAAAATAAAAATTGCTAAACTTAAATTAAAAAAATTCATAATTGCAAAGTTCTGAAAAAAGAATAAATATTCGGAATATTTTGGATTTTACTTTTGATATTAAATTGTTACATTTCATATGCAATTGAGTTGTATTTGACTTAGGAAATATTTGGGCAAAGTCAGAAATTTTTGGGAAGCGACAGGAAAATATTTGAGCAACAAAAATTTTTTTTACACAGAAAACCAACTACTTTTGCAGGACGTAGTTTCCAAAATCAGAAAAAAAGATTATAGTTTAAGGCAGGTGTTGATCAATCAGATCGAAAAAAATGTAGACAGCACTTCTGCCTGATTCTATTTCTTTATCTGTAGTCGTAGCTTGCTCTAGTTGACAACCTTAGAGTTTAACCAGTCAATTAGCTTATTCACTATCAACTATTTTACTGGTGCTACGATCTACTAGATCGTGATCTAAAAAACACAAACAACAAAAACAGCGCAATACTGTAAGAAAATTATAAACGAAACAACTATACTACACTGCAGCCTTCTAGCACATATCAGCTAACTTTTTGCTGTTACTACTAAGTAAAATCAAACTCTAACTTTTGTGAATAAAACGCACGAGATAATGACAAAAGTTTTGACGTTGTTACGTCGTAATATAAAAAATGTGGAAAACAAAATACGGGTCATAAGCTTAGCACGGCTATCGCCTACAGCAGGGTTTCCCAAACTGTGTGCCGCGAAATTTTTGTGTTTTGACAGAAAGCCTGAGTCAGTGGTGAATACTGGGTGAGGCGAATGAGGCAGTTGCCTCGAGCCCCCTTTGAAAATACTGCATATAGTTTCATTTTGCTGTATATGTTTTTTTAGAGATCACCATGATTTTGGAGAAAAATAGCGAAATATGCGATCAAATCAAAGTGAAGATTTTTTTTTGTAAACTACAAGAGTGCATTAAGTAGGCTTTCGCCTTCATGAATAAGTGTGTCGCAGGCAAACTTAGAATTTATTAGTGTGTCGTTGTAAAAAAAAGTTTGAAAAGTACTGGTTTAAGGTAAAGATTTTGTGAAGAGGTCACTACTTTTTTGGGATAAAAATTGAGAAATTTGAGACAGATTCCAAGTGAAGATTTTTATTTTTGGTCTTTACTCTAAATTTGAGACAAAGTTTCTTCTCGTTTCTGTAAAAGTACTAAAGATCATGATTCGGGCAAAGTCATAAAGTTTGGGCAAAACTGTATTGCCCCTAATATTTTTTCGGCTGATACGCCTATATAATGGCCTGTATCATTTTTTCTCTTATTTTTTTATCTGTTTGTGGTGGTTTTTCAATTTTTTAAAATTATTGTGTAGATAGGCTTAATCAAGCTTTTAATTTTTACTGAATTGAATAGAATTCAAAAAATTAAAAATTAAAGAACTTGAACTCGGACTTGCAAATTTTTATGCACTCAAACTTGAATTTGAAAAAAAATGTATAAAGTTGGCAACCCTGGTTTTAACTCACGGAGAGTCAAGTTGACGGTATTGCCCTTAAGTGGACGGAAATAAAAAAATCTATAATTTAAAATTATTCAACTTGCTGGAAACTGTTGAAATTGTCAATAAATTTTTCTTGGACAAATATATTTTTAGGGGCAAGATACAACATAAAAATAATAATTAATCGTTTTATTAAGACGACAAATATGCAAATCGAAAAAAAACAGTATCATAAATATCTAATCAAAAGCAAAAAGTCGATGCAATTGCTTGACGATTGGTTTAAGATAATGGCTAAGCTAGAACATTAATGAACCAACTATTTCGTACATATTTTTATAAGACGCTTTTTTATTTAACAGAACTCATTTCGGCGAATTCTTTCTACATTATGACGATAGACAAAAATAAGTTTTCGGTCAAGCATGTTACAACGCATAGCTCTCTTGTTCGAAACTGGTAGAAGTGAGAAAGCATGTCATTTATATAAAAGAAAGAAACAAAAAGTTAAGAAAAATAAATTATCGTGCAATTAATAACCTAAAAGTTATCTATCGATTGAACAATAATGTGAATATCGAGATTAACTTCAACATAAATTTGCTTAAATTCACAAAAGCTAAATAACTTTGCGTAATAAACAAATACAATAAACTGCATCTGGTCTGCAACCTGAGGTTGTGCACCGGGGCCAGGTGCATAGAAATGCTAGTGAAAGATATTGAACTTAAGTAACCAAACCATGTTTTCACTTTAATCATTGCCTCACACAAAAGTATTGGAAAAATATGTATATTCGAAAAACTTTCAAACGCCAATCAACAAAGTTTCCATCAAGCGTATGGATTGCGAAATTACGAAATTCAATTCGCAGAAAAAATTATTTTATCTGTCAACTGGTTATGCAGAAAACACAAAATCTTATGGTTTAATAAATTATAGCAAACAGACAGAACGAGTTGGGTGTAGTCTATTGATGGGTATTCAATAATCGAATCTACTTATATTAAACGGTCGCAAAACATCAGCAATTGAATAAACACTCTTGACGCAACAGTGAAATTGACGGGGCGCCTCAGTGAAATTCAACAAAACTTAACTAAACGCCTTCCGCAAGGTGGAGCAGTTCGGAACAAGCACAAATGGAGCTACCGAACGTGGCTGTCTTCATGAACAAAATAACTCTTCATCGATGCGGCCGCCCCAACTGCGTTCTGACCCGCAACACGAAGCTTCTCCCGCAGAGGCAAGGCATCCTTTAAATGCCTCATCTAAAAGCGGAACAATAATATAAGATTCCTATAATACATGGATTTCAAATCATTAAGGCTCGCTTCCACTACGAGCGTTGGCGGGAATATTTTTTGTATATTTATTTATTTATTTTGCTTCTCTTTGCGCTTAAGCGCGTAAAGAAAAAAATCAAAAAAGAACCACAAAATAATTCCGTCAACGCTTTTAGTGGCAAGGGGCCTTTAGAGAGCTATACATGAGGATTATTGTGGGATACGGAACACTATAATCATACTTTATGTAGGATAGATGAACGGACCGTTAAAGTAACTTGCTTTTCTGGAATAAACGGCGCCTTCTCTTTACTTATGTTTTTACTTTCACAAAGCAAATCTTTCATCTTCCAATGATTTATATCAATTCATCTCATTCAAATCATCTTTTTAAATTATTCAAATTATTATCAGCTTTTTAAAAAATTGAGAACAAAAAAATTGTAGACAAACTTCTACGTATTTCGATCATAAATAACCGAGTTTAGATAAATCTGTCCATAAATCATCTCACCTTGGACACTTCATGCCTCCACACTAAGCCGAAGTCATTTACGTGAAGAGTAGAAACATAATCAGAGTATCTTAAAAATAACAAAAGCGTCTATAAAATCTAATAAGAGCAGTTGAGACATCACAAGCGCACGTGAGTGGGTGCGCTACGGCCGACTCGGCCGAAAGCAACCCAGCTTTAAAAATCCGACGTGTTAAAATTGCAAACCAAAAAAGAAAAGGAGGTTCGCTTGTTCGCAGTTAAATACAAGACATTCTTCACTGCCTTCTATGATGAAATTCGTTTCATTATTGCACTTCAAGGTGTATTTTTTTAAGCGGTTAAAACCATTAGCAGTTGGGGAAAGATTACTTAAACGTTTTAAAAGATTTAAAAGATTACTTAATTGAGGGACAAAGTTAATTTGGTCGAACCAGATCGACTTATGACATCACAATAACTACAGTATACGATGTGGTTTTTAAATGTTTTATTACCTTGGATAATTACATGAGCTTAGGCAAAAGCGAAAACAAATAAATCGAAGAAATGAGTTTTTGAAATAAATTGCCATGCAAAAATATTTCATGTTTTTTAAGGTTTTATAAAAAACTTTGAAAAAATGACTTTAACCGATAGTTTGATAGCCACACCGAAATATACGCATTAATATATACATGTAAAACAGATGAATTAATTTATTCAAACAAACCTTTGATTAGCTGGTAAATGAAGTAGAAACGTGTATAACATACTCAAACGAGACCATCCTGATATCCGCCATCGCACTTCGATCGTACTTTGTTCTTCGATGGTCCTTATTCCTATTACTTCCAGTTCAGGATAAATCAACCGAAAAAATTGAAGATTTCGGAAGAAACTCACTGCCGCTTTGTATTTTCTCCGACCTCTACAAAGTAACATCAACATTTAAAGAGCGATAAGTGTACAACTGCTTACGTTTAAGATTGCATGTAAAATATTAAAGTTAACTGTTCGTTTTGCATTTAATTTTGCAGTGAATCATGAATGTGAACAGCAAAAAACTTTATTTTATTGTTTTTTTAACATGAGATATCAATAAAAATTTTCCGTTTTTAAATGATTAGACTCAATTTTGGCTCAACATCATCGTCAGCATCTAAATCAGGGTTTGGCATCCTCTGGGCTGCAGCCCACTGGATCAATGATGAAAAAAATAAACAAACCAATGGTGAAAAAATAAACAAATTCCATTCTTGTCTTGTAGTTGATCCAGTGCAGATGCTTAATTAAGCAAAGATTTGATTTGAAAGCTTTTTACACATTATTTCAATCAAACAGCATTATCAGGAGTAGCAAAGGTCAACAATCAAAAATTAAACTTTGCTCATAACTGGGCTAGATGCATTCAGTAAATTATCATTCATAATTTTTCATCACTACACAAAAAAGCAACTAGGTTGTCTTTTTAAGAAATAACTATTTCTTTAATTCTATACTAATCTTCTAAAAATCTTAACAAAAAAACTAATACGAGGGTCAGTCAAAAAGTAATGAGCCCTGTTAACTTTAACCGCTTTAACCTTCATATTTTTTCTAGAAATTTTAAGGGTGTTTAGTAAATTTACTGCTTTAAAGATAAATTGTAAAAAAAAATTGTTTCAACGTGTCCACTTTTGGTATTGTGTTTTGGAAATGACATCATCACTGGATGTCCGTCAGAAGCAGAGAGCTGTGATTGAATTTCTTGTTTCGGAAGGGGAGCCACCAAAACAAATTTTCAAAAGATTGGTAAATATTTATGGAGATGCTTCATTAGCCTACAGCACTGTGAAAAAGTGGGTATCCAGGATTAAACACGAAGAAGATGATCCAAGTTTGAGTAGCCTCCAGGACAGACCAAGAAGTGGAAGACCATCTTCTGCAGTCAATCCTGGAAACAATGATAAGGTTGAGAAATTGATTAGAGATGATCGCAGAATCACTATTGATGACATTGCTGAACATGTTGGAGTTAGCCATGGAAGTGCTGTGAATATTGTTAATGAGCTAGGCTTTGCAAAGGTTTGCGCCAGATGGGTTCCGAGGCAACTTTTGGATTTTCACAAGCAAGCCCGTTTTGAAGCTTGTTCGGAGCTTATTGAGTGTCACAGAAGTGACAAAACTTTTCTCAGCCGTATAGTGACAGGAGATGAAACCTGGGTTCATCACTATGAACCTCTGTTGAAAAGATCATCCATGGAATGGCGTCACCCCACGTCCCCAAGAGCCAAGAAATTCAAAAGTCAACGTTCAGCTGGAAAAATTATGGTGACTGTGTTTTGGGACATTGAAGGAGTGATATTGGTAGATTTTATGCCTAAAGGTACTACCATCAACTCAGATGCTTACATTGACACTTTACGCAAACTGAAAGCGAAACTGAGAAGAGTACGACCTCACCTGGACATGTCTAAGGTCTTGCTGCAACACGATAACGCCAAGCCCCATACCAGTCTCAAAACTCGTGAAGTGATTGCTTCTTTTGGATGGACGACGGTAACCCATCCCCCATACTCACCCGACCTGGCACCATCTGACTATCATCTTTTTGGACCATTGAAAGAAGGAGTTAGGGGGCAGCACTTCACTAGTGATCAAGAAGTCAAGCACGCTGTAAGAAACTGGTTAAAAATGCAGCCTGCTGACTTTTACAAGGCTGGCATAGTGTCCCTTGTTCATCGATGGACAGTTGGAATTGAAAAGTGCGGAGATTACATTGAAAAGTAGAACTGAGATCTCCTATCCCTGGGCTTTCTTTTGATGTATGACTTTTGATTTTATTGCAACAAATATGGCCAGGAGAGACTTGGGCTCATTATTTTTTGACTGACCCTCGTATAATTGTAAAAAACAAAGCTGAAACTCTAATTTTAAAAGTTTAAAACAGATTTAACTTAAGAAAACACAAAAAATTATTTGATAAGGGCATTGCACACTTCTTACCGTAATAATAATCTTTTTTTAAATGTATTTTCAAAATATAGTTCTATTCCATCAGTATACATAGTAAAATCATGGTAAGGAGTAGTTTTTGTCAACAACATTGGTGCCTAGTGAAAAAAAAATACTATGCATTAATAAAAAGAAAAAAATCAAACACTAAAAAAACTCATAAAAGCAAACAAGGCTGCGCAAGGGCTAAAACCTTCGAGTCCAAATCCTAAAACTTTGATGTTCATTTCCGATTATGACTTCATCTATAATAATACTTAATACATGAATGTAATGGGAAATATTCTTATTTTCAAAATCTGAAGCTGTTGTGACAGTTAAGTCATATAACTAGAAAACAAATAAGATTGTTCAATTATCCCCCTGAAAAACTGCACAGTTGACTATTGTTATCATAATTATTTTGGCAGAATCAGAGTTGAAACCAGAGTTGGTCAGTTTTTAACAACTCTGATTCCTAAAGTATCAAAAAAGGTTTCAACTTTGACTTCACAGCTCTAGAAGCTTGGTCTTTGAAAAAAAGAAACACATGAAATAGACTGTACCTCTGTTCGAATTTTTTCAGCCAACATTCTAATTTTTTCTTTAGGGTCATCTGCAGGTTGCTTTTCTAGAAAAAAATTTTGAAGGACAATTTTATAATGCAACACTATTAATTTTGTTGCATAATTTCAATAATATCATATCACACAAACATTAATGGTCGGTGAATTCAATAAAACATAAAAATGAAAAGAAATTAGTTTTTTATTATTTTAATGTTAAACTTTGTCAGCAACATACTTATGCATTCCACAACAATTTGGCACTGAAACATGAGTTTCATTATATGCATTAGTTGCACTATTGTTTGGTTATTGGTCAAGCTTGCAAATTATCAAAAACTTATAAATTTTATAACTATCTAAGTAAAAATTGTTAATCCAGAAGCTGAATTTTCATGACACAAATTGAGTGCATGGATCACAGTAAATAAATCTATGTGAACATTTTTAAGTGAGGTTATAATGCAATTATGAATGAAAAAATCTCAGTTCAATTTTGTGCTTTAAGTAATCTGAAGTTTGGTTTAGAAATTATAATTTTAAATCTGAAATTTAAAATTATTGATTTGGAAACTGCAGTGAATATTGCAGTTGTTGTAAAACTATTAAACCAACAAAACTAATTTAATTATTGATTTCAATTTGAATACCTTGGCTATGTCATTCTAGACATAATTAAATTTTATCATTTGATTTTCTTATGGCTGATAAAGTTACTGAATAAATTTATGTAAGCATTTGGCTAAAAAAAGAAATTGCTAGTTTAATACTACTCTTTAATGAATCTTAAAACATGATAAAACAAGGCTACAGAGATATACAATAAGATGATTAAACAAATTCTTCATTTTGGCACATGAAAATCAGGCTACAACTTGTTAAAAATCATTTTTACTAATTTAATTTAAAATCAATTTTAATCACATACAATTCATCTTTATATGATTAAACAAATCTATAATTACTACAAAAATTTTTTTAAATATTTTTACAATATAAAGGTACATAAGAATAATTAGGTAAACTTAGATAAAACAATTAAACTTAATGACAGATTAGTTTAATTGAAGTCATTATATGCAAAAAAATTTAACTTATAATGCAAATATGTTTAACAAACCTTTCTGCGCAGTATTCGAAAAAGAAAATTTTAATAAAAACAATTCTTTTTCAGTTTCCTTTGAAACAAAGTTGTTCTTATTTAAATAAACTTCTGGAATTGGCATGGAATTATTAAAAACAAGATTATCAATCAAAATATCTTGATGATAAACACTTTTAAAATTTGAATTTTGGAGAAAATTTCTTTTCATAGCACTGAAAGACTCATTTTCAAAAAGGTGGTTGCATTTTGTAAGCTCTTTCAAATTTGACAATTTTTCTTGATTACAATTACTTTGTGCAGTTGAAGTAGATGATGAATTGAATGTTAAAGAAGAAACTTTTCCCATGTCAGATAGTTTTATTGATAATAAACAAAAAACTCTATTTTTGTTTTCATGATAGAAAGGAAGATTTTCTTGCTGGCAAATCTCAGAAGATGAGCAACTGCTACCAGAAGTGCAATGATGAGAATAAAGATATACATACTTGATGCTGGGGAAAACAGTAACAACATGCTTCCAACGAACAAAAATTGTGTCAGCATAAACCATATTTAACACCCTTTTAACTAGGTCTTAAACATTACATTAAAAAAATAAACAGTAAACTAAAAAACACACAAGGTACTACCTCAATTAATTCTTTTATTTAATGAAACTTATTGTTATGACTAATATATTGAAAGCATTTATTTTTTTAATCTCTAAATTTATCCTTCTGACTTGCAGGAAAGCAACAGAGGCGCTAATACATAGGGTAAGCAATTACCTTGACCTGCTTCTGGATATGCCAAGATATACCATTGCTGTCCACTTAAAATTTAACAAAGATATGATTGAAATTTAAAACTGCTTGCCAAGACCACCAAGCAAGGAAAAGTGCCATTAAGAGTCTTTCCCAATGACACAACAGCATTGCATGAGTAGCTTTTGAACTGAGACCATGTCAATCACAACCCCCACACTCTAACCATTTAACTACGCTGCAGACAAACCAAAATACTAATAGGCATACTTTAAAAATTCAACAAATTGCAAATAAATTTATACGAATAAAAATTGGATTACATCGAAGAGCTAGTGTTACTAACATACTTCAAAATAATAACATAATAACAATAAATCCTTTTAATGAATTGAAAATAACTTATTTCATATATAACAAGTATAAGCAGTGGCGGCTCGTGGCTTTCATTAATGGTGGGGCCAGCAAAACGATTATTGAAATGTCAAAAAGTTTCATTCGTAGACTACCTAAATTTAAAGGCGGGGTAAATAAATTTTTAGCAAAAAATTCGATTTATTCGATATTCAACACTAAACTTTATTTGTGTAAGTATTGAGCTCTTCGGTCCTTCATCTGCGCGAAAATATTGATGACTTTGTTGTTGTAATCTCTGATTTTGCTAATATACTCCTTGTGTATCGACAGGCAAGCAAGGCTGTTCAGTTTGTCTTGCAACATGGTGTTTCGAAGAAAAGTTTTTATTCGCTTCATTGTACTGAAGCTTCTCTCTGAGTCAGCAGTTGAAATTGATGTCACGAGAACAATTTCGAGCAGTTTAGAGACTTCAGAAAATGTTTTATCAAATCCATTTTCATTTATGAATTTTAATAGCTCGCTAATATTGGAAATTCCACCAAAATTATCATTCGCATACAAAACGGAGAATTCACGCTTTAGTTTATCTTTTTTAAGCATTGTGTAATTGGAAGCAATTTCTTTAACATAATTGTCGGGAAAAGAGTTTCTGTAAAGCTCAAATTCAGCTGGATTCACTATGGAAAATAAACGAAATATATTCGAAGATCCGAAGTTTTCTTTAACTTCCTCTGTGATTGTATCACATGCTTCCATTACACATGATTGCAATTGCAAATGAGAAACAGATGCATGAGTTGCAGCTCTTCTTGGCCTCTTTGCTTGCTGGAATGTTATATATTCTGTTATTGCTTCCGATTGTTCACTGTTATTCAAATATTTGACCACATTTCCACGCAAGTGATTAACAGCTGTGACAAAAGACTTAAGAGCTTCTTCAGAAGTTATGCTGTTTGATTTTTTAGACTCTAAGATTCCAAAAAGTACACTAACATGTTTGAACAAATCATCAAAAATTCTACAAAAAAAATAAATTCTTTATCTTACAAAATTTTCGTGAATCCAATCGATTCACAAAAATTCTTCTGATCCCAACCTTCTCCATTTTGAATGCTGATAAAAGACTCTAAAATTTGCTCCCTGTTGCTACTCACTGCAGAGATTATTCTAGATATATAATTCCAGCGTGTCTCACATATTCTCGGTATCTGAGCAGAACAGAATTTTTTGAGCTGACTATTGCGCTTTGGTGAAATAGTGAAAACACTCCAATTTCATTTAGACTTGAAAAAAACAGCTTAAGACTTTTGTTGCAAGAAGCCATTTTCTTTATAATCAGGTTCAGTTGGTGAGCGTAGCAATGAACGTAACGAGCGTTTGGGAAAAACTTTTTCATTTGAACCTAAACTCCATTTATGAAACCCCTCATTACTGCCGTGTCATCATATGCCTGAGCAATAAGTTTGCTTTCCAAATTAAGCAAATCAAGATTTTCCTTTAATACCTGAGTAAATCCATTAGCTGTTCTATCGTGAAGCTCAACAAACTTAAAAAATTTTTTGACAGGTTTAAAGTCCTTCACAAAGCGCACTATAATCACAAATTGAGATTTGCATAAAATATCAATAGTTTCATCTGCCTGTGCAGACACGTAACTAAAATTTTTAATTTCCCTAGTTATTTCTTCAGTATATACCGTACTTTAAGCATGCAAGACAAAAGATCATTTTGTATAGATTTCGATGTATTTTTTACCACATTATAGCCTATTTTTCAAGATGATCACGAAATGCACCGTCCAAATCAGCGTGTACGTTACAAGATTAAGAAAAACACCTCGGTTAGCAGACCCTTCCATTTCATCATGTCCTTTTAGCGGTAATTCATGAAAGCCACAAAATTTTATGCAGTTAATGATCCTGTTCAGACCGTGGCTATTTCTGTCAACTAATTTGTTATGTTTAATCATGCTTCGACGATAGACAGCATCAATTGTAGATAATATATTGATTTTTTCAAACATTTGTATAGAAACACAATTGTTCATATGAGCCTTACTGCATTCGTGCTTAGAAATTCGTTCTGACAAATGTTTTAAGTCGTTGCAACCTTTATTTGTCCATAAACTCTCACCTCCAAATAAGAGACAGCAAAAGCAAAATAAGCTCTTTCTTTCATCGCAGGCCGTAAGCCACGATTTTTTATCAAACCACGTCGATGAAAATGTCCTTAATTTCCTACCATCTTTCTGGAAGATATTGATGTCACGTGATTGATATTGACCTAGTCTTTTAATTTCTAGTTGTTCCTCATGTTTTAAGTTTTAAAATGGATTTTTCAATAAATTATCAACTTTATTCAAGGTGAGGGGTGTTGAATCACAAATATAAACCATGCAAAACGTAACGTCTAAGCTCAATAATTACGAGAATACAAACCACAATGTAGTATTCGTTAGTGAGCAATTTGACACCATTTACTGGCATAGCTTGTTTGAAGTAAAATTATTTTGATTTGGAAATACGAAAATCACGCAAAATATAAATAAACTAAGCATGTTATTCATAAATGAAAATGAACATAACTGATAAACAACCACAGCTGTGAAAAAACATGTGCTGAAAAGCAGAAACTGCTGTCTCACAAAAGAATGCACAACATCACCCAATATCAACTGAATAACAACTAATTCTTTAAGGCTGCACACGGGCACGCGCAGCTAACGTCCGCTTATAAGTTACGATTGCTGTTTGGGCCAGACATCGCTGGCCCCAATTTCGTGCTATTGATTTGCATTGTAAAATCTTCACAAAGCGCGGCGCGTGAGTTGGTTGGCTTTAGGTGTAAATATAGGAGTAAACGGGCCGAAATACGTGGGCCCCACTGGATCGTTTTGAAGAGACTTCAGAAAATATTTGAAAATATTTATCTTTGTTTTTCGGTTAACTGTTATCTTGGCATGCATGTAAACATTTTAATATTTAATATAGGGTTTCTCTTTAGAAATTCATTAGTCAAATTTTTAGCGGAGCCGGGCCCCTGTGGCCCCTATGTACGAGCCGCCACTGGGTATAAGTATATAAAAGACATGTTAACAAAAGCTTCTATGATTTTTTTCAAATTAACCCTTTCAATTTAACTTTAAAAATATACAAGAAATCATTTCAAATTCTATCCCTCACTTTGTAGAATATATATAAAACATAAGACCTCTTGCTTGGAGTAAAATCCCATTAAGCTGTTAAATCAATTACAGGAAAATGATTGCGTCTGGCATTTTTACCGCCCCCCAAAGCCTAACAAAAGTTAGGCCAAGGTTAGACTATAGTATACTTGGTTACTCATAAGATTTCTGATGTTTTGTGTCAAATCCAGGCGTCATCTTCATTTAGACTCAAAATTGTACACGCAGATGATTTGCGCATCTATGAGGCAAAGATCATGCCCGGCGATTGGCGGCATCTTTTATCTACAAATTACACCAATATTAATGACGATTTTAACACGAATGAACTCAAAGGTTTTGATGGTGATTGCGATGCTATTGAATGCCAACAGTCCAGTCAAAAATTAAAAAGGACCTCAAAGTTGGAGTAGGGTGCGTCGCATTCGTTGTTACTTGAACAATTATTACTGTTGACTAATTCCGTACTATCGTTACTTGTCTGTAATGTTGTTTTTTATGAATGTGACGATAATTTGTGCTGGTGGGTTGTTTAAAATTTATTTTATTATTTAGTAATTATTTGTTATTATTAATTTTTTAAGAAAGAGGGGTAGTGTAGAGTATTATGAAATTACAATACTCTATGTTCCAACCTTGCCTTGTGCATTGCTAAGTTCAGCTTAGTTGCTCGCTATCCTAATAAAAAGCAATCGGTTAAGTTGATAGTTTAAGCAGTTATAGCTAGAAGAACGTTACAGTACTAATAAATCTACTCTATCTCAATATACTTAATAATGATGAATGTGCTGCATCCAAATCTACCTCACAGCCTGAATGGCCTACTTTCCCAAAGAATAAAAGTTTTTTCATCTTCACCAACTTTGTGATTCCAACTCCAGGTTTTTAGGGGCAAGCTTAATTAAAGATTTATATTTTATCAAAAACAGCATATAAGATGTAAATTGATCATAAGGAGTCGTTCGGGTAAAATATCATTGGGCAAGTCGGCCGCGTGGTCGAGTGGTGGTCTCGGTTCAATTCTGTTGTGTCCAAGGGAAAAACACTTTCCCCTGCTTGGTGGTCTTGGCAAGCAGTTCTAAATTACAGTCGTATTTCTATTAGAATGAAAGCGGACAGCAATATCTTGGCATTACCCTATGTAGCCTATTAGCGCCTCTGTCGCTTTCTTGCAAGTCAGGGCGATAAATGTAGAGATAAAATAAGAAAGGTCGGCTTAGTTGATACAGCAGCTCTAAAATTCAAAAAATATTAGGCCTACTTATAATTAAAATAGTGTTACCAATTAAAACACAATGGTACTGTTTAATCATGATGATAAATTATTGGGAATTGGTATGATTTTACGCGAAGAAGAATTTTTTAAAGTGTTAAAATTTTACCAATTTTCTATTTCTGAGTAGTTGTTTATATTATTTACTGTGAATGATAGTAAGAGAGAGAGAGGGTTATTTATTTGATTGTTTCGCATAATAAAAAAAATGCCACACAAAAACGTAAACAATAAATGAACAAGACAATATATTTAACATAAAAATTCAATTAAGCTAAATAAATTACTGTTTTCGCGTCCAATCAGGAGACTGCGAAGTGACCAATTACGGTCTTCGGGTCAAACAGCCACCCTAAAGAAAAATGAAGGGGTTATTATATTTTAATGGAATATTATGTAAAAAGGGAAAAGAAAGCAGGAAGGAAACAGAGTAAAAGAATTTTAGTCATTATTAAGATATGAAATAAAAATTAATATTGTAATAATAATTACTTTTTGTAATTTTTTAAAAATTTATTAAATGAAAGTAATTTAATATTTAAATCAATGTTATTCCATATTTTTATTCCAATATATTGAAACAATTTTTGTATAGCCTGTGTTTCGGAATATATTATTTCAGAAAATGGTAATTTTTGTTAGAGTAATTGTGTACAGCGGAAGAAGTCACAAAATAATTATTAAACGTAATTGGGAGGCGAGAATAATGATATAAAAACATTGGTTTAGCTATTTCAAAATTACAAAGATTTTTAGTTTTTAAAATTTCTAACTCACGATAAGAAGAAGTGATGTGTTGAGATTTCTTCAGACCAACAATGGCTCTAATGCTGTTGTTTTGAAGCAATTGAAGTTGATTTAATGTATTTGACGAAACACTTGGTCCCAGAGTCACAATGCCATACAATAAATGTGAATGTACGAAAGCGTAATATAAGGAAACGAGAGTCTTCTTTATCAAAAATTTTCTTAATTTCCACAACATTCCAACACTTTTTGCCACTTTTTTTGCAAGTATGCTAATATGGGGCTTGAAATTTAAATTTTGATCTAAATTAATCCCAAGGTAATTGACATATTCACATGAAAAAATGTTATGTTTATTAAACCAAATTTTAAAATTTAGCGGTATTTTTTTAACGTAGGTTGTATATAAAGAATTGTTAACTTTTTGGGGTTTATTGTAAGTTGATTTGCAATCATCCATCTGTTAACTTTAACTAATTCTTTATTAATTGCTAAACAAATAGAATCAATACTTTTTTCTTTAATTATTAAACAAGTGTCATCTGCGTATAGTTTAGAGTTACAGTTAATCGCTTAAAAAAATCATTAACGTATATAAAGTAAAGTAATGGACCAAGAATGGATCCTTGTGGAACGCCATATTTTATCTGCTTTAATGTTGACAAATTATTATTGATGCGAACATATCGATATCGATTAGCTAAATAACTTTTTAATAAATCATATTACCTCTAATACCATAATTATTCAATTTTAATAACAATCTTTCGTGGCAGACAGTGTCAAAAGATTTTTTTAAATCGATCATGACCAAGCATGCCAGTTTTTTATCATTAATAGCATCATATACAGTAGTTGTTAAATCTAAAACAGCATGGCTAGATGAATGATCTTTTTGAAAACCATATTGATATGGTATTAAATATTATGCTTATTTATAAAAGACAGTATTCTACCCCTGATTAATTTTTCTAGAATTTTGAAGAGACATGGCAATATAGAAATAGGACGATAGTTAGCCATATCGTACTTTGAATCCATTTTATGTATGGGTATAGCGGAAGCATTTTTAAAAAGTCAGAAAATATTTCAAAATCAAAAGATAAAGAGAAAAAATATAATAAATAAGCTGCTAAAATATTACCCGTTTCTTTTTATAAAATATGAAGGAATGACATTATCGTCATAACATTTCTTTGATTTTAACGAATTTATTATATTGAGAATTTCGTTGACTCTTGGGTGTTCTAAAAAATTGTATTTTTCACTTTATCATTAAAAAAATATTTATTGATACATTTTGAAGTTTCAGATGAAGGGATTTTATTTTCCAATTTTTGCCCGATGTTAACAAAAAGGTCGTTGAAATGTTTGCAACTTCATTTGGTTTATTCTAATAATTACCATTTACCTTTAGGTTGATTGTTCAATTATCATTACTTTTTATGGAAGGCAAAATAAATTTTAATGTTTTTCCAAACAAGATTGAGATTATTAGTCTTATTACTAATTTGTTCACGAAAATATCGCTTTTTACATATAGATTTTAAATGTGTGCTTTTCAATATTATTGCTTTTAAAATGAGTTTAGTACAAGCTTTGCTTATGGCGAATTTAAACAAACAGCCCTTTTGTAATCCAGGGCTTTGACATTAAACGTTTTTGCTTTCTACTTACAGTGATAATTGGAGAATATTTGAATGAAGGAGGAGGCCCAGATGGTAGGTGCTTTCTTGCAGCCTGGGCCGTGAGTAAGTCTGTTCATTGATTTTAAAATGACAGACCGAAACCAAACCTACCAAAACGAAAGGGTATCCACCCATTCCGATGTTCAGTGTGGGTCTGCTAATCGGCAAACGTCCTTTTCAGGACGGGGCAATGCTAGGATAAAACTGCCCTTTTCAGGGCACATTGCCAACAAGTTCCGATGACCCATTATTCTTCAGCTGAACATCAAAAGCCTCACTGCAAGCAAGATGAACGTTCTTCATCACCTCGCTACGCAGTCTGAGACACTCGTCATCGTACTGCAGGAGACCCACTGCACTGATGCAAAAAAGTTGGTACTACCAAACTACCAACTAGCTGGGTCTTCTTTAAGCAGGAAGCATGGCCTTGCCACGTTTGTCCACGAGCGACTGAGATACACGGTTTTGGACCAATCTCCACCGACATCGGAGATCGAGTGGCTGTGTGTGGACGTTGATGACTATGAAATAGTCAACGTCTACAAACCACCGCCAACGCGATTGTGATCCCTGGATCTCCCAGTGTTTCCTCGTCCCTGTCTGTACGCTGGCGATTTTAACTGTCGTCATGCTTACTGGGGTTACGATGACAACAGTCCGGACGGTGAGTGCTTGGCTGGATGGGCAAGTATTAATTGTCTTCCCCTCCTATATAATGCCAAGGACGCTGCCAGTTTTCATTCCGGCCGCTGGAACACTGGCACCAATCCAGATCTAGCTTTCGCTAGCGTAGGTCCAAACAGTCGCTTACCGGATAGACGTGTCCTTGACAAGTTCCCCAGGTCACAGCATCGATCTTCGCTTATTACACCACCAAGGTTTGTTATGGCAGTGCCAAGCATGCCTGTTAAGCGATGGAACTTCCACAAGGCCAAATGGAATCACTACATTACTTTGACAAATAAATTCGCAAAGACTTTGTTGTCGCCTGATTCACTTGATGTGGATGCAGCTTACCAGGACTTCTGTAACACCATTAAGAAAGCAGCCAAAAAGACTATCCCACACGGGTATCGAAATAACTATATTCCGTGTTGGGATGTAAAGTGTGAATCTCTCTATAAAACCTTTCTGCAGTCTCCTCAGGGAGACGACTCAAGTTTGGCTGCTACAGCTCTGCTTGCCAAGCTTGACAGAAAGCGAAGGGATCGATGGTCCGAAGCAGTTCGGAGCATTGACTTCTCACACTCTAGTCGAAAAGCGTGGAGTACTTTGAACAACCTTACTGGTAAGTCACGACACTCTCCTCGTCTCTGTCCCGTTTCATCCGATGTTATTGCATCTCAGCTGGTTAGAAATGGGAAATACGAGGCTGTTGACTGCAAGTCATCTCGACTTGTCTTTCAAGAAGTGTCTGACCTTAGGAGGGCCATAACACCAGACGCACTAAATATCTCTGACAATTTTTCACGGAGAAAATTTGCTGCTGCCCTCCAACATTTAAAACCAGGTAAAGCTTCGGGACCTGATTCCATCTGCCCCGAGCTTATACTCCATGCTGGAGCTGCTTTGATATCCTGATTACGTGACTTCCTTTCTTCCTGTTTGCGCTGACTCAAAATTTCCAAGATCTGGAGAAAAGCGCTTGTGGTCGCGAACCTAAAACCAGCAAAGCCCGTGGGGGACCCAAAAAGTTATCGACCGATACCTCTGCTCTGTGTCCCCTACAAGATCCTCGAGAGGCTTATCTACGCCCGCGTTGAACCGTTAATCGATCCACTGCTCCCTAAAGAGCAGGCTGGGTTCCGACGCGGGATATCAACCGTAGATCAAGTTGTTCTGCTAACCCAGAACATCGAAGATTCTTTTGAGGCTAAAAAGAAGGCCAATGCCGTATTAATCGATCTGACAGCTGCTTATGACACTGTCTGGCACCTTGGTATTACCTGCAAGCTGCTGAGACTACTTCCGGATAAGCACATGGTCAGACTGATCATGGAGCTTGTCCGAAATCGAAGTTTCACCCTTACCACCGGCGACAGCAAGCAAAGCAGGCTACGCCGTCTTAAAAACGGCGTTCCTCAGGAATCGGTCTTGGCTCCCCTCCTATTTAACATCTATACGTACGATCCTTCCATGATTTTCAAAAAGTTCGCTTATGCTGATGATCTAGCATTGTTGCACTCTTCTGGAAACTGGAAGGACTTGGAGGGGACTTTAAGCCAAGACATCTCCACACTTTCAGGGTATCTCCAGACTTGGAGGTTGAAGCTCAGTCACATTAAGACGGTGATGGCATTCTTTAATTTAAATGACCGAGAGGCCAAACGTGAGCTAAAGGTCTACAACAATGATATATTTTTACCGTTCTGTCCAACTCCTACTTACCTTGGGGTAAAACTGGAAAGATCGCTCACGTTTCGTCACCATTTAGTGGCATTGCGCAAAAAACTATCCTCGCGCGTCACACTGCTGAGGCGACTCGTGGGCTCGGGATGGGGTGCTGGTGCTAAAACACTACGCATAGCCACCTTGTCTCTAGTCTACTCAGCAGCTGAGTACTGTGCGCCAGTCTGGTGTCGCAGTGCTCACACTCGCCTCATTGACAGTGTCTTTTTACGACGCCTTGCGCATAATTACTGGATGCCTGCGTCCCATTCCAACGGACCACCTACCTATACTCTCAGGCATCCAGCCAGCTGAGCTTCGCCGAGTGGGAGCGACACTCTCCTTGACTCACCATGTATCTCTGGACCCCGATCATATCTTGTATGATCTTTTAAGTGGGTCCTCAGATACTCTCCAAGTGAGACTAAGATCCAGACGCCCGTTTGTGCCAGGTGCGCGGAATCTTTTGGACAACCTTGCCAGACTTGGCATCTGCGCCTCTGAATGGACAAATCACAAATGTAAAAATGCTTCCAGGCTCCGTGCTTTTGTGCCCGAGACCGGTGCCAGGCCTGTTGAGACGGGCTTACCCCGAGCAGCTTGGGTTAAGCTCAACCGCCTGCGGACTGGTGTTGGGCGATTTCATTCGTCTATGCACAAATAAGGTCTCGCTCCTTCACCGAATTGCGTCGATGCTGGCTTAATAACATCACTGCCAGCATCTGATACAGGCAGTGCAGCAGTCTGGGGTAGTAAAAGGATAAACCCTCGGCCCCAGTCCTGTTTGTGTCTGGCCTGGAGTGGATGCCCTTCAAACGACGACGACGACCGAATTGCGAGTGTGGCGCCTCTGAGCAAACCGCAGACCATGTACTAACAGCGTGTCCTATACATCGGGCACCACATGGAGGACGAGGTCTGACGGTTTTGGATGACAAAACTCGATGCTGGCTTAATGACATCACTGCCAGCATCTGATCCAGGCAGTGCAGCAGTCTGGGGTAGTAAAAGGATAAACCCTCGGCCCCAGTGCTGTTTGTGTCTGACCTGAAGTGGATACCCTTCAAACGACGACGACGACGGAGAATGTTTATTAATAATTTGTAATATAACATTATTAAATGCCTCAAATTCTGACATGCAATTTTCAGGAGTAATGACAGGTAAGTGATTTATATAGAAATGAAAAGTATAATCGAGGTTGTCACGGTAAGTAGCGGCATCAAAACATTTTATCTTTTGAAATTTCTCTGGGGTAGTAACTGCTGTTTGTTTTTATATAGATTATAAAATTTGTTAAATTGCAGGACAGCGAAGACAAATAGGTGGTCAGAAATATGGTAATCTATAGTGCCAGGAGTAATATTTAAATCGGAATCGTTTGTTAAAATATGATCTATTGAAGTTTTAGAACGCTTCGTGAGACGAGTTGGCTTATAATCAAGTAACAACCATTGCTTTTTAAAATTAATTCATCCATTTTAGAAAAATTAAGTTGTCTTGAATCACACAATGTATTGATGTGGATATCGTCGAGGATGTAAAAAATTTTACGTTTTGAATTGAGACTTAATAAACAATTGTTTAGGTTACTGAAAAAATATTTTAAATTTTTTTGCGAAGGGTGTCTATAAGCACAACAAATTAAACGTTTTATACCATATTAGAATGAGATTCTCCACCTAAAATTTCAGCCCACAACTCGTCAACTCCATCAACATTAATAAAAACTTCTTTAGTAATTTCACATTCTAGGTCTTGCAAAACATATAGTCCACACCCCTTACTATTGTTGCAGAGTTAACATAAAAAAAATTATATTCAGGAATAGAAATGTTAATTGAGGGGACATCAGCTATACGCGTTTCGGAAATACATTTGTCCTATACGGTAAACAGACTAATCATCAATATGTTTCGGCAAAGAAGAGATTTTAAGGTGCATATTGGGAAGTAATTACTCAAAATTATCAATTATATTATTAACTTTAGATTTGTTGAAGCTAGTTGAGCGCACTGCTTGACCCATAAAAAAACTAGCATTTCTACTCGTGGTTGCCCATGAATAAACAGCATGCGATTAAGAAACAAAAGAATACGCTGACTTGATACGTCATCTATGTACAGGCAATAACTTGATTGTTCTGGCGTTTTTAAATGCAGGAAGTAACATCTTCTTTTGTTGCTTTAAAGCACGTGGAAGGTGCTCAGTTACGTAAACATTATTGCATTCTGGATAAATTCTTGATTTTCTTTTTACGTTATATTGCTTGAGGTTTTTAAGTGACGTCATTATTAATTTCTTATCGTTGTTACTTGTCAACTTGACGACAATAATTGGTCGTGTGATTTTTTTTCCCTGCTTTGTGACGACATGCTGCAGCAGCCGATGTGCGCATGACTGCAATAGCATTTTTAAAGCTTGACTCAAAAATTCTTCTAAAAATTCTTCTAATTGTAAAATTTGACCAGTAACTCTTTCCAATTTTTTACTTTTTAATTCAATCAAATCTTTAACTTGATTTGCTTCAAACGAGTTTATATCAACTGTAATTGTAGCGATTTTCCTTTCAATACCATCTGGTCTTTCTTTTCATATTATTGAGAGAATCAATGATAATATCGCTACTCGAGTTTCTTTCGCCTGCACAAAATCAAACACGCCCGTCCGTTCACTAGCAAGTTTCTTTCAGGAAATGTAGATGGTATTAGGTCTTAGCTAGTCTCAAAGATCTTTTTTTCAGCCGCATAGTTGCATGCTGAAAAATGCTTATTTTGAAAATATGTGGTGCAGCTGCAGCGTTTATGAAGGCAGCTACTGCCTAGAGTGTTCTGTTTCTTCTTCTTCTTCAATTAAGTATGTTTTAAAACTTTTTTGCAGCAAATATATAGAAAAAACACAAATGGAGATGAACGAAAACAAGATAAACGAAAAAGGTGGTTCGAATCTCGCAGTCGTCACACTAGCCAGCTCTAGATGAAACGTGCGCTGGAAGGGCTGTTGAGATCTGTTCATCGAAAGTTTTGTGTGACGTGCTGCGAGTGCAAAATTCGAGACAGCTCGTCAGATCGTGGAGGCTGATCCGTTGCTCGTGACTACATTCCGTCCTAATTTTGCATCATTTCTTCGATAGCATCCTTGTTTTGTCTCCAAGCAATAACTTTTGCGCTTCGTTTGAGTTGGGTTTTGAAGTGCCAGGATTTGCCTTTTTTTGTACACTTGCTAAGCAATCGGAATTTTTCCCCCACTGGAGAACAAGGCCGCTTTTAGGAGTATCCAATGGTTGGAACATACTGGAATGCGGCCGACGAGTTCTGGAAGGTTCACGTCTGGCGAAATGAGGCTTGTTCTTCTTCATTCTTTTTCTTCGAGACTTCTTTCTTTGTTTAAAATTTTTCTTGAAGAGGCTTTGTTGTGGGTCACCAACATAGCGTTTATTGGAGGCCGTTACTGCCTAGCGTGCTCTATTCTTCTCTATTGTTTAAACACAGCTGTTAACCTTAAGCTTTTTATAGTATCACCTTTTTTTCAAAATTATTGCAGTTGCATATAAAAGTCCAAAACAACACTTCAGGCGAATTAAAAACGCTGCAAAAATAATGATGTGAAAGAAAAATGCGGTACGAATAATTATGAACGAAATAAAGATAAACGAAAAAAGTATGTTCGAGCCTCGCAGTCGTTATACACAGGTTAGTTGATGCAACACAGAATGGGGTAGTTGATACATCTGATTTGCAAATCTGCATAAAATAAAACGTTTGTTGATCTAGGCTAGACTAAACAGTCTGAAACAAAGACTTAAGTCAGTTCAAGTTTGACAATTTTCAGGTACAAATTGAGTTTAGGTCATTTTGTCGTTTCATCGCTATATTCATCCTCACTTGCAGGAAAGAGAGGAGGCGCTTATGCATAAGGCAAACCATTTCTCCAACCTGCTTCCGGAAATGCCAAGATATTGCTGTCTGATTGAAATTATTTATTTTGGTTTTTAGTTTTATTGAGATAGCCTATGACTGTAATTTAGAACTGTTCGCTAATACCGCCAAGCAAGGGAAAGCTTCGTAAAGTGTCTTTCCAAAGGACACAACAGAATGGCGCGAATAGATTTTGAACCGAGACCGTTTTGATCACAATCACAGCGCTTTTAAATCGTTCGACCATGCTGCAGACAATTTGTCATGAATGACTCATCAAATTCAAAGCCTTGAAAGCCATGACTCGAGTCAAATTCAAGCCTATCAAATCTCGAGTTCTTTCTAGCCAAAGTGTATAGAACTCGGCAGAGTCTGAGTTAATCACCAATTTCATTTCCACAAGTTTTTACATTCAGGTAATTTTTAAAACGAAGACTTTTTTTTTGGTCCTTATTTAATTTCAAGCAGTTTTTTCTATCTCCAATGTGAAGCAAAGCTACCAAAAACGCAAGATTTAAAATTACCTGGATATGAAAAACAGTAAGTTAAAAAACAATATAAATTTATTTTGACTCGAGTCATTTGCATCTGGAGTTAAGTCAACTTTTAGTCATTGGCAGATTTGAGGACTCTAGTCGACTCCGAGTTTCAAGAAGTTGAGCCAAGTTTGACTCGAAATTCTTTAAAATTTTGCATGTGAATTGTCGGGCAACAATTTCTAATAAAGCCAGTTATGAGATATTTCTTGTGTTTGAACGTTTAGTTAAAACTGGTCAAACATTTTTTTCGGGGCTTAATAACTAAATGTATCAACTGATCTGAAAAGGTGTATCAACTAACCTTCTTCTGTATCAACCAACCTGCTTGGTTGTGTTCATGTTTCAGCGCACTTTGCATGAAAACCAGATTTCGCCATAGCTTAGGCTGTAACCATGCACTAAGATAGCCCAGAACCAACCTTTTATTTGGTCTATCAATTAGTTTTTTAAATTACTCAGATTCAAGTGAAGCCCGTATCAACCGAGCGGCCTCCCCATATTTCAGTGCAGTGGTTTTCAACCTTTTCGAGCCTGCGGCACATTTTGGGACCTTTTCTAAATTTGCGGCACACTTGGACCAGAGTGTAGAACTTAATTCTTGTCCGTAAAAAGTAGTGTTCTCTAAAAAAAAGTCTTCACTTTGAATCTGTCTCGGATTTCTTGTTTTTCAACCCTAATGAGTAGTTTCTACAAAAAAAAAGGTTGTGGAGCAATGGACTAATGTTTTTAAAAAAGTTTCGCAACCCACAGGTTGAAAACTACTGCTTTAATGCATCGTGAATTTATATAAGTTGGAAACATCTGATTTGCATATACAGTAAATACAACAAATAAGCAACAAAAGAATTTCGTTTTTTAAGTTACTTGTACATACGCGTATTATAATACCGTGAACTGGTTTTTAGGTATATTTCAGTTAATTTGCATTGCTTTAATGTAACAAAAATTCAATTTTGAGTGTATTTTATAAAATCTACTTCACTCATAAACACTTTAATCGACATCAAAAAACGTTTTTTAGAAAAAATACCAACCAAAAAAGATTTTAAAAAATTGGTAAAGACTAAAGTTTTTTTACACATTTATTGCAAAATTCGTGGGATTGCAAAGTCGGTTTTTCTGTGCATGTCTGTCTTGTTTTTCTAAAAGATTAAAGTTAGCCTACGAAAAAATTTTATTTCCAAAGTTTTTATGCTTTTAATTTTGATAGAGATATATTAAAACCATCGATTTTATGTTTAAACTGAAGTTGTTAATTTTTTTAAAGTTTGCTTTATTAAAAAATCTAATCTAAAGTTCTTTTAATTTTTTTATCTATAGCTTACCAATATGCTTAAATTATTTTATTAACATCTCGACATTTCACAGTTGCACATTCAAATTTGACAAATTCAAAGCCTTCAAGCAAAACAGCTGAAAAAAACTTAGTTTTGTAAAATTATAACTAAGCCAAAAATCTTTACAGCAACTCTGCTGTGAAAATCAAAATTTTGCTGATTTATTATTTAAATCATTGGTTTCCAACCTGTGGGTCGTTTGGCCGTTTTTTGGAATTGCGAGAGTTTTTGATAAAAAAATTTTTGTCAGGAAAGGCCAATTTTTTTTACAGATCACTACTTTTTTGGGACGAAAATCGAAAAATCAGAGATAGATTCAAAGAAAAGATTTTTTTTTTGATCTTCACTCTGAATTTGAGATAAAATTTTAAAGTGATAAAAGATCCTGATTTGGGCAAAACTGTATTGCCCCAAGCATTTTTTTGGATGGTAGGCCAATGTCTCAAACAATTGTTTCTACTTTTAAAAAGCAGTTTCCGATTTCCCCATTTCGAAAATATGGTAACCCTAGCATTAGATAGCCAGCAAACTCCTAAATAAAAACTAGTTCAGCGAAGGAGATTGTGCAGTTATCTTAGGTTGGCGAAACGGGTCTTGGAATGAAAAAAGTTGAAAACCTTCTATTTAAATCACAACTTTGTTAAGAGTGATAATTTCAAAAGCTCTTGCTTAATCAATAATTCATATTAACTGTCAATCGTAGCAATAGCTCTTTAAAAACTCAAAAAAATATGGGATGCGGTTAAAATGTTAAAATAAAGAGTTAAATTGGAAGAATTAAATTTTTCGGCCGCTTTTACATATGGTTAAGAGTGGCTATCCCAGTCAACATAGTTTCGGTTCAACTCTCGGCAGCGCGTACGCGTAAATTAATTATTATTTTAATATTAATTATTATTATTTCCTTCCTTTTTTCTCAAGTTTTTCGTAAAAAAATAATTAATAATTCAATATACGCCGATGGTCAAAATGTGCTAAAATTTTAACATTATTGATATATGTAATTCTGACAATTGGCATAAATTATTAATTAAAGAAACATTGCTATTGCAAAATCAAAAACCATTGTTAAAAAGTGATCAAAATTTGGTCCCTTTATATTCATTTAATAAGTAATTAAATATGTATTTTTTCTTTCTTGTAACGTAACAGTGTCTTAAAGTTTTAAGTTTTGTTTTTTCGAAAAACTATATTTTGCTCTGACAACGAGAAAAGTTGGCTCTCGAAACGTAAGCGTCTAAACAAAATGTTTTCAACTGCATTGGCTCTTTGCTTTTTGTTAAAAGTTCTACCACATTCCAAATTTATATCAATTCCATTCCACAATTTTGTTCCTCTGTATGATAATAAAACTTGTGAACATTTTTTTGCAACACCCGAAAGAAAACAGTTCAAGTTATTGACATGCCTGATAATGTGATCATGAATGAAAGTTAAATAAGAAATTGGTTTGTAAATAGAACAGAAAATTTGCCATAATTGCCAAGACAAGACAGTAAGGTTGCCATCAAACAACTTATGCTCTGCTTATGATACCTTATCATTCAATAGTTTTTTCGGCAAAATTTTTTAATTTTTTGCTTCTAATATTTTTCTTTACTTTGCATACCCATCACATATTTAACTAAAAACTGTGCTAATCTGTTCTTGAAATTCAACTATTAAAATAGAAAAAGCTTGCACACAAATTCGAAATATCCACGTCATAAGCAGACAGGAGCCAAAACTGTTTTTGTCTCACCCTAACGCTGCTCACCTACGAATGGTGACACAGCTTAAAGCAGAAAGCAGCATGAAGGCCATCACAGCTTATAAAGTAGAATGAACCATAGTTTAAATGCTTTGTTGCTCACTTGAAGTCATTTTGCTGTCATATCAAACGATTATTTTTTTATCATAGAAAAAGTTACATGTAAAGCGAAGAATCTTCTTGTTCTGGAGTTTAGAGGAAACGCTGGTTATTCACTCACAATTCTTGTTTTATAAAGTAATTTGGATCAAATTTAATCTTGATTTTAGAAACAAGCCTAGCAGTTCAACAATTATACAGCCACTGAAACTAGCTTCAAGCTCTTCATTAGAAAACAAAAAGAGCTTTAAAGACAAAGTCATAATGGAGATGATCTCGAAGTAATGCATTGATCAGTTATTTTTAATTTTAAAAAATAAAATATTTATGTCGCATGCAAAACACCCAGAAATTTGATATTTTTTTTCAAGTCTGCTGGTTACTTTTTTAGTTCTGTCTAAAACCATAGACTGCTTAGTTATGGTGTGACTTCAGTGCGTAAGCTAAAAAAAGGTAAAGAGATTTAAAGAAGCCTTTTTTTCATTTATAGACCAGATCAATTATTTTCACCATTTCAAGCTAGTTTAAAATATTTCCTCTTTTGAATTTTATAGGACAGATTTAAAGTTTCAACAGTTAAAAATCGTGATCTAAACGATAAATAATATTTTTCTACGTAAAAGAGCTTGGATAATTAATTAACTGGCAATTCATAATTATATATTCTTCTCGAAAAAGATGGTTCAAATTTTAATTCTACAGTAAAACATATAGGCCTACCAGTAGGCTGAGCAAAAAAGATTTCTTTTTAATTTTATCAAAGCTACCGTTTAGGTGGCTTTTGTTTAATATTTAACTAGCTATTTGCTCTATAGTTTTATCGTATTACTTATGCACACAATGGAGCCGAGCGTGATCATCTCTTTGCCCGTTGATTAATAAAAGCGTTTTAAATGCAAGGAAATTTTGGCTACATAATGTAAACTACCAGAAAAATACACTCAAACTGCGTAAAAAGTGAACTGTTTTTAGTTTACAGCTTTTATTCTTGACATTAAATTGCTTTATAATTTGAGTTTTATGAGAATTTTGAATTAATTATTAAGAAGTCAGACCTAGACTTACTGAATTCAGTACAAATATTGTATAGTGAATCAGCTCCGACAAATTAAGGGTTTTCTCTGCTTAATTTCAAGAAATAAAAAGACATTAATAGCATTTTTAGATTAGATAATAATACGTAAGTTTATTAGTTTGCTCTGATTTTTAATTATTTTGGTTCCGTCATAAGGAAGTTTAAAATTCCTTATGTATTCCACACTTGAATAAAAATAGAAATCTTAATCTACTCATATTAAGAAATACAGCTCTCTCATTTATCAAAAGTTGTAAATATTGGCCAATATTTAAAAATATTTAAAAAAAGACTTTTAGTGGGAATAATTAAATTATTGTTTATTCCATAGTACCCTTGGTAATGGCAAGTATATTTTTATTAAATTACTGAGAATCAAGAAACGCGATTATACAGTAACTAAATCAAACCAATCTTGATTCTCAGTGATTTGGAAATTATTTTACGCTCTATTGCATCCGGTTAGCCTTGGATCCTTTATCATCACCCTTAATGTTTTGAGTTCTTTAGTTCCGTAATTTCGCATTTTATGTAATTGCTTTTTCGGTCTCTCTATTTTACAATGAATATTGAATTTAGAGAGTAATCCAGAAGAAGAAATCGCAAATTCATGGTGTACGAATTTTGAAGTCATGAATTCTATGAATTTAAAAATTTTTTAAATTTGTTTTTTCTAGTCCAAAATTTTTTTTCTCAGCTCTTCTCCGATTGGTTTTTTCGATGTGCTTTTCGATGTTGGCTACTGCAAATTTTTCCGACGTAACTTTTAATTCGACTTATTACTACATTTAATTTAATTCGATTTATTACATTAATAACTACATTTAATTCGACAAATTCCGACATTCAAATTTCATCAAACCTTTTCAATGCTGCTTCAAAATTCTTTTCGATGAAATCTATTTCCAATGTTTCGATGCAGTCTGAAATTTTTCAACACTCTCTCTCTCTCTCTGATTGGTGCTTTTTCGATGTTGACTGTTGATATTTAACCTCGGAATCACAGATTAATAATTAGAATTTCCATTTCCAAAAGAGTCACTTTATGGAATTCTCATCTTAACTTTTTGCGCTACCATTTTGCCTCAAAGGTTACGATAACTTATGTCTGATGAGGTCCATAAGACCGAAACAGGCCTGTTGCATAATAATCGTCGTCTTTGCTATTCTGCTTTAGTCACTTTTTACTGTTCCTATTTAACTCATTGAAATTTCATTTGATGGTTACATTGTGATCTCTTCAGAGAATGCATTGTACTGGTTGAAATTTTTATTATTATTATTTTTTTAAAGCAAAAACATAATTTACTATGACGCAAGAAAAGTTGAGGTCTCTTGGTCAAAAATAGTAACAAATCTAACAAACACAAAAAATTCTGAGAAAATCTTTACTTGCTTATGATAAATTTCAAAAGTCAATATCGTTTCGGGTTTAATCAGAAATAGAAAACCGCTGAATTTTCGGTGAAGGCTGGAGGTGATTGATGAACCAGTTCCAATGAATCTGTTCTTAACATGTCGTCATCTCGGCGAACCGCTAAATTATTTGCTCGAATCGAAACTATTAAAAGCGAAAGTGATGTTGAATAACAAACATTCTCAATCTGGCTCCGAAAAGAAACTGCTCTTAACTTTTTGAATCTCACCACTGGTGAAGGCCTAAAAAAATTGCCGTCAGAAAATATGCCTGCGAACACGTAGCCTAAACAAAAAATTAGACTAAAACCTATAACATGAAATACTTATAACTTATTTTTTCCACTTGCACTTGTGTATTATTATCAAATATAAACTACATTAAGCAATCTTATCATTCATGTAATTTGGTAAAAATTTTGTATTTAATGTTTTTTGCTGTTTTAGGTTTAAGTTTAGGCTTATCGACTTAAAGTAAAAATGTTTAAAAGTAATGTTTTGAAATTGTCACTCGCTGTTGGAAGTCTTTTGCTTGTTTCGGTTTTGTCAACTTATTACTTTGCAAGTACTGGTATGGAATATTTCTTTTAACCTAAATCATTCTTTTTGGTCAGGTCATGTAGATAAAAGGGCTATGCTGTAGCTCAGCTCTGATACCGTGTAGCCAAGGTTGCTCACTACAAACATAAACCCGCTAAAGGTTACGCTAAAAAATATGAAGACGATTATAGGGTGAAATGTTTATCAGCTTTTATAACTTCATCACAACAAACATTTAGTTTTAAAAAGTTAAAGATTCTAAGAATATTAAATTGCAAAAAAAGTTATAATTCGTTAAGATTGTTTTCTAAAACAAAAGTTCGTCCGCTTTCAAGAAAAAGCGTTTTTTTACAATTTTAATTGAGAAATTTCATGCCTAGTGGTAGTAGTAGTAGTAGTAGTAGTAGTAGTAGTAGTAGTAGTAATAGTAGTAGTAGTAATAGTAGTAGTATCATGCCTAGCAAAAATGCGTTGAATATTATTAAAAACTGGTAAAAATATACGGTACACTTTTGAAATCACAAAGTTTTCTGGCTGATCTGATTTGAAACAGTTAAGATTGCCAACTGATTATAGAGAATGATAATTATTTGAACATGAGAAAATATGAAGTTCTGCTGACGAAAAAACTTTAATTCATAAAATTGTTTCGCCAGAGCTTTGCTTCTGTAATTTCATATCCTCAAATTATTACCTTGTTCTAAAACTAATTTGCTTGGAGGTTTGTTATTTTTCTGCCCTGACGTTCGGCTTGTATTAAAAAGGAATTTGTTTCTACGAAAGTAGATCTGGTAATTGCTTGAAGATTGCTCTAAGTTAGTGAATCAGGAAATAATAGATAAAACGAATGAACTCTTAAAAAGAATAAAGACTTGTTTCCACTACGAGTGTGGAATGGAGCTTTCTTAGTTTGTTTTATTGATTTTTTTTACTTCTTTCCGAGCCTAAGCGCTAAGGGAACAAAAAAAATTAATAAAAGAAAACAAGAATACTCCATTTCACACTCATAGTAGAAACAAGCCTTGAGAACTTTCTCATCTAATTGCACAGTTGATTTCCAAAAACTAACTTGAAGAAATCTTTAAATTTTTACTTTTTTATTAAAAATAATTTTACCAGCAATTAATTTAATGACACAGATGAGCAGATTCCGGAAAACTATCGATCGAAGCGCGAGATACCGAAATCGACCTTAGATGATGACGACGACAAACCCAAGTTTTCTTTTGATGACATTTTTAACAGCGATTTTAGTTACAACTCTTTTAATCCTAGATGGATATCAGGTAAATATTTTAGCTTACGTTTTTAAAAACCGTGTCCGTATATTATTCTCCTCTCTTGTATTGCAATAGCACGTTGTAGTTTAATTTAAACCTTGCACATTTTAATATTAATTTTTTTTTTATCTAAAATTCCCTAAAAACCATTTACCTGTTATAAAACTTTGTTGAGCAGAGAAAGTGCATTTTTTCTAGTTTAAAGATTTGAATTAAGTCAAATAAACTTTCATGTTGACTTAACCTATCTTCAAGTCATGGTTGATATCAAACATTAACAAGATTGAAATTTGTTTTATGCTTTAATCTAAGCCTTGTTTAATTCCGATATTTATCCTCGTGACTTGCAGGAAAACCTCGGAGGCGCCATACACAGAGCAACTGTCAAGTAATTCTCCCGACCTGCTTCTAAAGATACCAAGATATTGTTGTCCCGTTGAAATATTTATTTGGTTTTTTAGTTTTTATAAAGATATGACTAAAATATAGAACTGCTTGCCAAGACCACCAAGCAGGGAAAAGTATCGTAAAGTGTCCTTCCCAAGGACACAACAGAATAGTTCACGTAGGTTTTGAACCGAGGCCGTGACGATCACAATCACGGTGTTCTTACTCACTTGACCTCGCTGCCAACAAGCTGCCCAACTCGCGAACTTTGACCCACATGTAGCGCCCTTTTTTGTCTTCAATTACATTTGTGGTTCGACTTTCGATAACAATTTAATTCTAAAAATTAATTCGTATGGAAGTTAATCCGTACAATTTTTAAAAATCGCAATGAAGGCAGAAGAAAAGGTCATCGCTTTGATTTGAACGTGATATTTGCGGATTAATTTCTATAACAACGAAAAGTCGAACGACAAATTTAGATGAAACGCACAAAAGAGGTGTAATGATTACTACCCCGACCGCAGCCATCGGTACATTTGTAGACAAAATTTTATCTGCTGCAGTCAAACGGTTGAGCAGATCTGTTCTAAACAATTGGCTGAGTCAAAATTAGAAACGTCTCAACACTATCTTTGGCACACACGCGCATTTGACGTCTACGCAGATACGGTAAAACATTAAAAAATAAACTAGATGCCGAATCACTTACAACAATTTAGTCTTTGTAAAATGAAAAATAAACAAAGTTTAATATTTTTAACGTTTAAGACTTATCTCCAGATAATTTTAATGTCTCATCATAACTGTTACTTTTACAAACAAATTGTTGCTATGAAATGGTTTTGAATAGGCTAGAAAGCAATCCAGGTGCGTTTCATCTTGCGTGCCTCATTTTGATCTTGATGATTTTCGTGTCTTATAGTCACGTGACTCAACAACAAGCTTTTGGCATGTGATTGGTCAACACTAACAATAGGATTTTTTTACGAAGGAGATGAATATATTTACTACGACTCCACTTATGACGTTTACGTTGAAGATGTGGCATCCGGTGACGGAAGGGTGCTTATGAACGGAAGCATTTACGTAAGCATGACGTATAGGTCCTGATTTAATGCTATATGATTATATAAGGATTTCTAGAAGTTTCTTTTTGTAAGCTTACAGTTACAGTACAGAATTTTGCAATTATAAAAATTCATTCTTTGTTTTACTTTGGAATTAAGCGAGGTACTTGCGCCTCAAGCAGTTTTTTATTTAATAAATTTTCTTTGCTTTGTTCTTATTTATACACTCAATGTTGATCTTAAGAAAAGATATTTTTTAAGTTCTTATGTATAAATAAGATAAGAAAAAGAAAAAATATTTTGATAACTATTAGCTTTTTTATATTTGCTTTTTTATGCAGAGTCGTATACCCTGCTCCCTGAAGCTATTTTTGATTTAAACTTTGTCACTATGGGCGCATGATCATAAGGTTGTGAGTTCGGTGCCCACTGATAGCTTTCATGTACGCGTGTGTATCATTGTCATTGTGTTGTGTAGCCCTGCTTCTGTTTCGTCAACTGCGATCCGCAAAACCTTGTTAAAATACATGTAGTCAATAAAATAATGAAATAAATAAAAAATCATACAATAAAAAAATATAAATCTCGGAAACGTTTATCTGACATTTTAAACAAAACGTTGAAATATTTTTATCGATTTAAAAACTCATTCTTTGCTATTTTTAGATAAATTAACTTAACCTAAGTATCTCCTTATATTTTTTTCTTAATCAATGAAAATAGAAAATACATCACTTTTTATTGCCTCTAAAAGGACATAGAGGAAATAAGAAGAGTTTTTTCAAAATAAAATCCTCATTTATGTGCAAAATAAACATTATAGTATAAAACTATTTGTTCACCAATGCTTCAGAAAATATTTATCTTTGGGTATCTTCTGAGAAAAATTATTGGTAGAGTATAAATCTACTGTCTCCCTACGAATACACCTACACTGTAAATTTGAAAACAACCCTAGGGGTGGAATTTGCTTACATTTGGGGTGGTCCATTCGAGGATGTGATTTTCCATGTTACGATGGAAATAGACAACCTTAGGGATGGAAATTTTGAAGGTGGTTTTTTCCATCCTTAATGATTTTTACCTTTCCGTCCGATTGTACCATGGCACATACCATCTCTAAATTTAACAAACTTGAAATGGTCGAAAAGTTTATTTACATGGCAACAGGACGATTAAACGAACATCAAACACCATTTAGAAAACACAACAAAAAAACCAAATTTTAACGGCCCTTCTTATAGCAAAGCGTTAATCATTTTTTGAACACTCATGTTTGTGATTTTTTTAGAAATGTTTAAAAGATAACTCAAAAACTGAAGAGAACATGTAAGTGCTTTTGGAAATTTGATATCAAAAATCCAGTATGAGGTTATTATTATTATCAGAGCATCTTTAAAGGTTGTGCAATTGCACAACCAACACCTTTGAACAAAAATTGATATGGCATGGTCGGTAGCCACAACACATGGATACGGTGTTGTCACGGAGGTTTCGTTCTGCAAATTATTCGAGTAATTATTGATACGTAATATCAAGAAAAGTTACATTGATAAACATTAACATACCTGGTCAGAATATTGGATGAACATGTCCAACTTGCTATTAAATAGAAGTGGCACAAGGCACAAAGCTGAAGCAATTTCTAAAACAAAATTTACATCCAACAATGTCAAAAGTCTTTTAACAGAAATGTATTACCCTTTTCAGCAAAGTCAAATTGATGATTTATTTAACTGGTCAAATTGCGATACATAAACTCATTAATAAAATCAGTTTAAGTTCAATTTGCCCAATATTTAATACGGAAATTAAAAACCAAAACTTAACTAATTCATAACGAAACATCAATTTCGACCTATAAAGATCATCATTAGTTCAAAAAATGTAAAAAATCAGAAAAGTTTTTTTAAGATTTAAAAAATATTAAAAAACTTTACTTATACTAATCGGGTCCTGACTCGAAGACACAAAGTGAAGCCACAATAAAACTGCAAGGCAAGCGGAACAACAGCTGACGTCATAATTATCAACGCGTAACGAAGATGAAAAAATGAACACTGTAAAAACTGTAGTGAAATCAAATACCGCAAACTCCCGCTAAGATCAAAAGGGTTAATGGAAAAGATCAACAAAGCCGCTCTAGTTCCTCTCAGTGTGTGCACTTTAAACGACAGTAAACAAATAAATGGGTTTAAGGCTCAATTACAATTATAAAACAGAAAAATTTTATTCATATCAATTTTAGCATTTAAATAATTAATCCATCTATTTTCACACCAATCCAATAAAGTATTATCCGTTTGTTCTATAAATATAACCAAAAAGCATTCTGTGATATCAGGTTTAGCATTAAGAACGTCGAAATTAAATTTATAAAATGTTCAAGGAGGGCAGCTCGGTCATGTTAAATTTTGCAAGTAATTAACTTTATACACTGTGAGGAAACTATAGCGGCTTTTTTTTTTCTTGCAACCAACGCGTTTGATCTTAGCGGAGGTTTACGGTTTTTGATTTTACGACAAATTGTTAAACTGCCCATTTAACTTTGACTGAGTTTATTAATGAGTTGATACTTTACATTCAACAATAAACACGTAAAGCGGAACATATTAAAAGCTTTCATATCTCATATACCTTCATCTTTTAGATGTTGCACTAAAGGTTCAGGTACCAATTTTAATTTTGAGGCTAATTGCTTTTTAATTTTAGAGAGTACATCGGGAGAAATATTCTTTAATTGATCTTCCAAATCCAATTTAAATATTCTTTTTGCTTCATTAAACATCTGAAAGCCAAAATCTTGACTAACCAAAACGAAATAAAAGTGAAAAACACAGAATCAGCACGTTTAGTACTTACCACAACAGTGAATTGGAAAGCAGGATATTTAGCAGTTATGGCATCTACTCCCAATCTGCCTTCTTGCGCTTCGTTTTGTCTGTACAAAAAAGTTCGTTCCATGCGATCTCGAATGATTTGCATGTTTTCCACATTTTTTTGCGACTCTTTCTGAATTTCTTTTATATAATTCATCAGGCTGTACTCATCTTCAACAATTTTCTGTACACAAACCATTCATTTCAGTAAAAGTAGCAAAAATTCAGGTTTAAAAGCAACCACTAAAGAGGTTCCAAAAATTGATCTTTAAAAATTTATTTGGTCTTACTAAAAGAATTATCATAAATCAGTGGTTAAACCTCATGAAAACAAAATTTCCTTCTTTTTTATGCAAGCACAAATTGCGCCCCCCTTCCTCATGCAAGCAGAATTCGCGGTCCCTTGAAAAAAACTCAAACAATTTCATTCTCCATTCTCCAGTTTCGGCCAAAAGTCAAGATGAAGAATAATAAAAAAAAAGGTTTCACCTTCCATCTGCGTCCAATCAGTCCTAACGTAATGGTGTAGACTGAAAAATTCGTCATTTGTTATGAAATGTATATTACTGAAAAATTTGTCATTTGTTTCTTGTTACCACCCAGTTATTTGCACCCCCCGAAAAGCCCTTCACGCACTCGCCACTTTAAGAATCTAGGTCAGGGGTCACCAAACTACGGCCCGTCGAATGTTATTTCAAAGCAGCTAAATGCAATGGTTTCTCGTAATACGGAAATAAATATCAAAAATTTAGTTATCACCCCACAAGAAATTTACCCATGTTTTTTATTTTCTGTTTTTGATTACGATTTTTCACAGAGCATTACAGAGAGATCAGCAAATGATTCTTCACAGTAAATTGCCGCTCGCTTGAAGCGATTTGTTTGATCGTTTAGTTGAGTCTAGGTGGTGTGCGCTTTTGATATGGTCACACTTTTGATGAAAGCGATGTCTCTATATTGTCTATGGCCTGTATATATTGTGCAATTGCACATAGACCATCTGCTGAGTTGTACAAAAATTGTCAATTGTGTATTTCATGGTGAAAAAACAAGAATTATTTGCACAATACACATACCTCTGACGATACTGCCACAGGCCTTCTTTTTGCTGGTGTTAATTCGGTTTCTATTATAGGCGGTCTTGAATTTTTAGTTCCATACTTTTTTTTCATTTCCACAACTTCAGGCAAATGCACCATTGACCGCCTGGAATCTCTAAACTTTTGGCGAATGCCTTCCACCCACGTTCCCTGAAATAAATGTATAACTAAGTTTATAATAAATTTTAAGATTCTTTTACGTTAAAGAAAGTTAGATCTTTTTTTCAATTTTACGAATTTTCACGGGAGAGAAAGAATAACCCTAACCCTAAATCTATACAATAACAACTTAATCATCGAAACAGTTGATGAATAGTAGAGCAATGTGGATGTAAAAAAGCGTGTAGCAAAATCAAAAGTAGTTGGGTGGGTTTCAGGCGCTTCTTGGCCTTTCATTGTTAATTATAAACATGTACCAAGACTTTTCTTTTAATGCTAAAAAATAAGCAAAACCCACCCCCAAGAAATTTTGACAAAGCTAATGCAGGCTTAACAGATTTCAAGAGCAATGTAATATAAAGCCATTCATTCCTATACTTACTAATTTGTTTTGCTCATTTTTGTCTGCTAAGAAAGGGTATTCCTTTAACAATGTCATTGCAACAGTTTGATATTCCAGTGATGATGGGTATCTAAAGATTTAAAAGTTATGATGTAATAGCTAATTTATTCAGATTGCAAAATGGATAGAGTATTTGCCTCTATAGTAGTAAACGCTACTAGGGTCAAAGAAAAAACTGAAAACTTGGTACTCGCGATAATTAAGATATTCCAAAGAGAATTGTAATATTGTTAGAATATTTTTTTTTCTCGTTGTGTTGCAGCAAGCAAAAAAAAAGTAGGTCTATATAGCCTAGATCAAGGATTTGCCAAACTTTTTTCATAAAGGGCTGTAAAGTGTGAAAAGTGTGAAGAATAACTGTGAAGAATAACTGTGAAGAGTGACGATAGCAAGCTGGATACAAACGAAGTAGTGTATAAAATTTAAAATCAATACAAAAGATTAACGAACAAATAAAAATCAATACAAAAAATTAGCTAATTTTTCTGTAATGTTCTGCGAAAATTGTAGTCAAATTCTGAAGATATAAAATCATTGGTAAATTTCGTGTGGCCTGACAACTAACTTTTTGATATCTATTTCTGTATTACAGGCAGTCCTAGCTTAACAACGATCTCGTTTAGCAACGACTCGGAGTTACAAAGGCCTCTTAAAAAAATGTTAAAAATGTTTAAAAATACTCTTTTACTGCATTCGAATCAGAGCGCCAACGAAGCAAGCGAGTTGTAAGTGTATGCATATGTCCACGACTACACAATGCGCATTGTTTTTATAACTAATTTTATTTATGTAAATGTACAATGTACATAAGTAAAATTGTATATGCTCATACATGTATGTCTCTCAATGGGTCCTCGTTTAATGGCAAAATCGCTTAACGACAAGGTCTTCGGAACGATACTCCGTCATTACGCGAGGACTTGCTGTACTATAAACCATTGCATTTAGCTGCTTTGAAGCAACATGCGGCGGGCTGGAAAAAATAATGCAGCCGGCCGTATTTTGGTGACTTCTGGCCTAGATCGATTGAATGCAAGCCTCTTTTAGTGGAAAATTACCAGGGTTTGGTGCGATTCCGGCAGTACATAAAATCTTATTTTTTGGAAACACACCACGTAAAACTTGGCGATGATTTTTTACTAATTTCCAACTAAATTACTTTTGTACCTTTTTCAACCACTTACAGTGTATGCATGCTGATATCGTTAAATAGCAACTGAATTATTCCTCTTCTGGTTGAACGTCTAATAATAGTTAAATTTTCTTTGCAATCCTCCAAGTCAAATTTAATTTGAAATGGAAATTTTGGTAATTTGTAGTTCAAAATCCAATTTGTATTGCTTTTAATTCGACTTGATACAGCAGAATATGGCTCAGCTGAAAATAAAATTTAAAATTAATAGTATGTTTTTGGATTCAATAAAACTTCGTAAAAGTACTAACATCTTACAAGGGTAGAAGGTGTTGCATTCCAACTACTTTTTGAACTAGGGGACGAAATGTCTGAAACAAAATGTAAATGCAAATATAACGGACAAGTATTTCTAGGCAGCGGGAATAAACTGATTTCTACGCACAGAAACCTTTGACGGCATTTATCCTTTTTTTAATCAAATTATCACTAATAAACAATCATTTACATCTTATTCAAATAGAATTGAAAAAACAACAAAAAAATAATTATTAATAAAGAATTGAAAAAATAAAGTTTGATAAAAAATAATTACATCTTAAGAGAATTTTAGCTGTTCGATACCATACTGACTAATTGCTACATTTACTTTTCGTTAAAAGAGAAATTCTTAAAAAGCTTCTTGCGATTTAAATTGAAACCTTAGAATGATTGAAAGTTTTTACGACTTTTCTGATAACAAGCAAAATTTTTCAGCCATAATGAGCAAGTGGGAGAGCGGGGAGTGAAAAGTAAATGAGAAATTTTATAGAAATCTTTTTCATCGCGTGATCGCAAAACTCGAAATCCAAACTAAAATGTTCGAAGTCGCTTAGTAACACAAATTGAACACTCAGCAAAAAACAAAAAAAAACACAATATATAACAACAAGACAAGACGATGCGGTGAAAAATGAAGTGAAATTAAGCAGGGAGCATTTGCCTTTCTTGTCCTTTAGACCCCTTCAAATTGCCCCCGGCCTTTTCAAAAAAGGTGGGTACAGGTTAGGCAGTTACAGAAACATAGGGAAACTCGACCAAAATATCTGATAGATTGAAAGTAAAGGTTTTTATTTTTGTTTTTGTCTGCACCTTAAATTTAAGACATACCGTATTTTCCCGTGTATAAGAGACCCTTTTTTGTTCATAATTTTCACTTTAAAAATAGGGGGTCTCTTATACATGGGAGTAAGTCTTTTGATTACTAAAAAACTTTTTTCCTGAAAATTTTGCCTAAAAATTGAAGGGTCTCTTATACACAAGGGTCTCTTATACACGGGAAAATACGGTAAGTAGGGATCAATGACTTGATAGACAGTGATGACCTTTTTTTTTAGTCTTCACCTACAATTTAGGATAAAAATGGAAATTTTGGATATTAATCGGAAGTGATAAACTTTGTTTTAGTCATCATTAAAATTTAGCGCTGAAACGGTTGCAATATGAAATGGCATTGCGACCGTTTTCAGCGCGAAACTTTAATGATGACTTAAAAAAAGTGGCTTTTTCTTTAAAGTTTTGCTTCCCCTTGACAAAATGACTTTCCGGCGCCCCTGAAATGAAGTTAGGTGAAATGAAATATTCCTATATTCCTATGTAGAGCAGTGCTCCGCAACCAGTATGCGGCGGCACAGGGGTGTGTGGCAAGACGATGCTTTGTGTGCCGCACGATAATGGTAATATATATGATGAAAATATTTTTTGAAAATGAAAAAATTTAATTTCTAGAAATACTGGACAACTTGCTGACTTAAACTCCAGGGAGACTCTCTAGCTTATTAAAATAAATCATGAAAAATTTTGTTTAAAATAATAACGTTTTTTACATTTTATCCACGTGTTCCACAAAATTTTGAAAGTTTGTAAGAGTGTCATGAGAGAAAAAAATCCGGAGCACTGCTTCAGATTTTTAAATTTAGTATTTTTAAGCAAACCAAACTCTTTTCAATAGGAAAAAATTTTTTTTCTGTTAACTTAGGGCAGTGCCCCACAATCTTTTTTCGCTTACGACACATTTAAAAAATCTCTAAATTTTGCGGCACACCTTTAAAAAAATTTAAAAAATCTAATCGACTTCACCAAATAGACTTCAATGATTTTTAAATTAATTAGAGAGCCTTGCACAAGCTAAAGTCAGCGAATTATCTTGTAGTTGTAAAGCTGAAATTATTCAAACATAAAGACTCGTTTTGGGTCTCGTTCACCCGTTGCCGTTACTAACCTCGTAGGCTTAAGCGATTCACCAAAATTTAAAAGTTGATAAAGCAAGCATGGCGAATAAAGAACGAAACCCAAAACAAATCTTTTAAAAACGTATGATTAGATTATTGTTAACCCGTGGTACATTTAGCATCGTCTTGCGGCACATCGGTTGCGGAGCATTGACTTAAAGCTATAAAACAAAGTTAGAGCGATTAGAAAATGCTTGTATGTACGTCACAGAACTAAATTTTTGTCTAAAAAAATTAGATCGATGCAAAAACAACTGAAAGGATTTTTGAGACTTCGAACAAAAATTTCTTTGCTGGAGCAAAGGTCTAAAATGAGTCAATTACTTAAATACTTTTTAACTTTATTCTGCTGATTTGCTAAAGTTTTTATGAACGAATTTCAGTCTAAACATTACAAAAATTGCACTTAAATTAGATAAAAACCAGTTATAAATAAAATTGCTTATTGGCAATTCAATAAAAAACTCCTTCATTTCCTTAGAAATTGATGATTACGAACCCTATAAAAATGGCACATCTGCATGGCAATTAATGAATGCGTAGTCTATAAAACTTCAAAGATGCATGCACAAAACTACATTCTAGCATCTTAGTATCTTATTATTTGCATCTTCGCACTCCGACTGCTTGGTCTGACTGATTATTACGTTCACGCCGGGGCTTATTCATTTCGTCATTTTTTTTGAAAAGATCTATTAAAATGCCCAACGAAATGTGATTTGGTACAAATTAACGAGTCTAAAATTCATTAGCTTTGGTTCGTTTATTTCGTTCTACGTCGCATTTAACTCCTTTTCGATACATAAACTCATTAATAAAATTGGTCAAAGTTCAGTGGGCCCAATATTTAATACGGAAATTAAAAACCAAAACTTAACTAATTCATAACGAAACATCAATTTCGACCTATAAAGATCATCATTAGTTCAAAAAATGTAAAAAATCAGAAAAGTTTTTTTAAGAATTAAAAAAAATTAAAAAACTACTTATACTAATCGGGTCCTGACTCGAAGACACAAAGTGAAGCCACAATAAAACTGCAAGGCAAGCGGAACAACAGCTGACGTCATAATTATCAACGCGTAACGAAGATGAAAAAATGAACACTGTAAAAACTGTAGTGAAATCAAATACCGCAAACTCCCGCTAAGATCAAAAGGGTTAATGGAAAAGATCAACAAAGCCGCTCTAGTTCCTCTCAGTGTGTGCACTTTAAACGACAGTAAACAAATAAATGGGTTTAAGGCTCAATTACAATTATAAGACAGAAAAATTTTATTCATATTTATTTTAGCATTCTGCACTGTAGACCAACCACGAAATCCCAAGGCCCTGTCTCCAATAACTCTTTAAAAAATTTACTAAACTCTTTAAGTAAAAACTAACTAAATTCTCCAAACACTGACTTTTATAATATTAACAAAAATTAATAAATTTAAAAAAAATTAATAAATGTTTTACCGGTATACTTTTCTCCAACAGCTTCCTAAAAGAGTTTATTAATGAACTTAAGCGAAGTAGTCTAGTCTCCACGTAACATTATCACTTTTACTAGTGATTTAGTGAAAATGACTGAAGTGAAATCGTAACAATTGACTTTTACAAAAGTCGTTTGTGATGATTTCAAAAGTCAATTGTGACAATTTCCGTTTAATTTTGCCGTAACCTAGCAGACTAGTGGCACACTGGGATTTATGACGTTGAACACAGCTTTGGAAGTTAACTTTTTAAATATTTTTTTTTATTGTTCACTATTGTAGAAGCAGATTTTGAGAGACCGTTTCGGTTCCTCAAAACGCCTTAAAAAAACATTGTTCTGTGATATCAAGTAGCATTAAGAACGTCGAAATGAAATTTATAAAAATAATCAAGGAGGACAGCTTGGTTATTGTCATTCTTAACATTCTAAATTTGTTGCAGAATGAGCGGTGGTTATTTCATCGGGTAGAAATTTATTTTTTGTTTGTCCTCCGTATTGCATTTTGCAAAATTTACACTTTGCCACGTAAATATCATAATTTTTGCAAGTAAAATGTTGTTTAAATTAATTCAAAATTACTTGCAAAAATTTTAATTTAATTTAAAACAACATCTTTAAATTTAATTTTGAATTTAAAACGTATAAAGAAAAGTCGTTGGCAATAAAATGCTAATTGGTTGAATCTGCCTACGATAAAAAGTCTAAAAATAGATGAATGAACTTTGAAAAAAAATAAACATGTTAATTTACACCATTAAGGGTGTTTGCTTGTTCGATGCCAATGCGAATGATGGAAACAACCATCTTAAGTATATAATCACATCCTCGCTGCATGGAAATTACCATCTTTTTCTAAAAAATAACAGGCAGAAGGTGGTAAAAACCATGCTTTTCAAAATTTCCATCCATAAGGTTGTTAATTTCCACCCTAAAAAATACCCAAAATTTACAGTGTATGGTTCGGGAATAAAATTCACCCAGTTCTAAAGCAAAAGCGGTTTGCTAATTTGTTTAAATCACTTGTTTCGTCACAGACAAGCAACAATGCTTCCGGATTCGACGTTTCACCAGATCAAAAATTTATCCTGCTGCGAACCAATTATGTAAAGGTGAGTAAGAGCGGGATATCTTGGATCCGTGATCTTGTAACTGCTCATGATTGTTGATGCGCAGGGATGGAGACACTCGTACAACGCCTCTTATCTCGTCTACGACGTCACAGAAGGGTGAGTGTTAATATCGGGTGTTGTAAGACGTCCCAAATCAGTCAATAAAGCTTTTAAGTTGTATTTGCTGAATACCAGGATGAAAGGCGACTACAAACGATTCTAAGATTTTTGTAACTTGACTGAAATAATTTTGCTCCTAGCAGATCAGTTTCGTGGTTTGGTGAAAGGAGCATGAGCCGTTATTGAGTGAAATTGGTTGTTTATACAATGCTTTCAAGCTCAATTTTTATTTTGTTAATACTGTCACACACTTTACATGGAAATCCAAAAGGACCAGGGGAACTAAATAGTAAATAACCCAAATGAAGTAAAGCTGTGTCTATTTTTTATTTATTCCGGCTCAAGAAATAGTTTGCCGCAAAACTGATGTTTTTAATACAGTTATTTCCGGATAAGTTCGAATTGATTCCGGAAAAACTTCTCTCCGCAGATAGAGACCACTATTTCTAACTATAAGGAATATATTTAAAAAACTTACAAATCTTAATCGATTCAAAAGAACTTGGCTTCCCAGCTTCACCAAATTTTAAAACGATTCCAGCGTCACAACTGCAAATAATCACTTCAGCAACTCTGTGCTGGCGAGCTATAAGACTGAATTAGCACCCCAATGGTTAATACTAATCTTAATATTACGTCCTCTACACAAAATTATTCTATCTCTTTGTAGAATTACTCTTCAGTCACACTGTACGAAGCGATTCCAACACTTCTTCAGATATTACAACTATTGACTGACTGGAACTAAGTGGAATGAAATAAAAACCAAATGCACGGTTATATAAGATTACGTGACGTGACGCCAGATGACTGTAGAAAAACTCGAAAGTTAAAATTAAGGATTAAAATAGAATTTACAATTGGTTATTGTTCGCGTTCACCAAGAACAGTCAATGAAAAAATTGGGACGGAAACGGATGAAGTAATTAAAAGTCTGGTTAGATAAAAAAAATTCAAATAATAGTTCCGGAACACTCTAGAAAGAGAAAAAATACCAGAAGCTAACGGTGACGTGTTTTTAATCTGACTGACGCGTGCTTTAGATTACAAGTGATAAAACGAACAATTAAAATAATCATAAAGCACTTTGCGAATAAATTAAATAAAGAAAATTAAGTGAGGGCTTACCGACTATGCGATTATTAGTATTAACATGAAAAAAGATTACGTAAGACTAAAATCTAAAATACTAAAAAAGAAAGTTAACTATAGATTTATGAAGTTAATTTTTAGCTGAAAATGAAGTTTGAAAAGTACTATGCTTTGAAGTGGTGTACCCGTTTTCAAAAAACTTCTTAATTTTTAATTTTAGCCAGCTCCTCCAAAAGGAAACCCTTCCGGATGACATTCAATACATCACCTGGGCCCCACGTGGAAACGCTTTGGTAACAAAATTATTGTTTTCAATCTTGCAATTATAACAAATTTTTAAAAGAATTTGATCATAAATATAGTTCTAATTTTTAAAGAAATAACAAAACTGCCTGTAGCAACTATTTTTGGAAAACAATTTATTGCTATTAAATGATCTTTATGTGTAGATAAAAATATATGGTCCAAAAAACTTTGTTTTACGTGAACGTAAAATTTTTTTTATTAATTAGTTTTTAAATTTTATTTATAAATAGAAAATTGTTTTTGCAAGCAAGTTAAATTTCAGTCCTGTATATCTGGTTATATGAATTTTCTTTTCTTCTTCTTTTCTTTCTTGTCAAGCTTATTTTTTTATTTATTTTATCTCTATATTTATCCTCCTGACTCGCAGGAAAGCGGCGCTAATACATAGGGTAAGCAATTACCCTGACCTGCTTCCGAAGATACCAAGATATTGCTGTCCCCTTGTAATTTAATAGAGATATGACTGTAATTTAGAACTGCTTGCCAGGACCACCAAGCAGGGGAAAGTGCCGTAAAATGTCTTTTCCAAGGACACAACAGAATGGCGCGAGTGAGTTTTGAACTGAGACCGTGTTGGTCACGAGCCCGGCGCTTTAACCACTCGACCACGCTGCTTACGTATAAACTTTATATTTCTAGGCGTACGTTCAAGGATTCAACATCTTTTATCGCGCAAGCCCTACCGAAAGTAGCAAACAGCTAACAACTGATGGAAGAGCTAATTACATTTACAACGGCATACCCGACTGGGTTTACGAAGGTAAATAGGATAAAGACTAAAGAGTTGTTTTACTGCCAATGCTTTAGGTATGATTGGTTTAGATACGAATCATTTCAACAAATAAAAAAAGAAAAAAAATCGTTAGAACAAATTAATCGGCTTGCCTTGTACCTTCTACACGTGCGTGCGCTGTTTAGGAAATTTGTATGAGATTGAATAGGGAACTTTTTTAATTGGGAGTTTTGTCCTTTCTTTTACACCCTTCAAGATAGTTTTTATTTGGTGATCTTCAACTTAAAGATGAAAGATAACTTTGGATTTTAAAACCTTACGAGGGAAAACCTATTTTTGTTTTGTTTTCAGCGGCACCAGGATCTTTCCGAAACCGGCTCTTTGGTAATAAAACAGAGTCGGAATAAAATCTAAAAAGTACATGTTCTGGTTATTTTTAAAATAGGAATACAGAGTAGAGATGACAAGCGTGCAGAGCGACGCGTAGGAATTAGGTAAAGACATTTAAAAGAATTATACCCGATGTAATTTTAATAAATCATTAGGATCAGGCGCAGTTGGGAGACAAAAATAAAAAAAATTTATTCCAAAAATTTTTTCTGTAGAAGTTTCCACCTTATTTAAAGGAAACAAGGCATATTTGCGTTATGACTGAGTAGAATAAGATTTTTTTACCTTAATTAAAATAAATAATAAATAATTATTTTATTATGGAGCGGAATCGGATTTTGTCTTTAATTCAAACGTACTTTTCTCTGCCAAGCATTTTTTGGAGATCTCAGTAACACACTAATACAACACAGTAAAGCTATATTAACAAATTGAATGCAAAAATATTTTTAAGACCTATGTTTGCTTAATATAATTAATATTATTCAATATTATTTCAATTTATTTTCGCAGAGGAAATGATTTCCAGTAATAACGTCATGTATTTTTCACCTGACGGTACTAAGCTCGCGTACGCTCAGTTTAATGACACGGAGTGTGAGCACATAGGATTCATCCGCTACGATGGGAAGCAGTATCCGACTCTGGTCGACGTTTCCTATCCGAAGGTAGGGTATAAGAAACACGATAAATTCTTTGATTTTTTGTTTTAATTTGTGGAGTCAAACAATATAATATAATTTAAACCAAGAGCATTAAAACCACTATTGCATTTTCGATTTTGCTATTTCACAATAACCGCTGCATTACTACATTTGATAATAAACTAGAATCTTAAATCATTAGAAATTTGTTAATTAATTGTTGATTAGTAATACAATAACTAAAAATTTGATAAATTAATTGATATTTTCCAGGCCGGTACAACTCAACCAACCAACAAAGTTTTTATTTACGATTTGGTTTCAAACACTACGGAAGAAATTGTACCGCCCGACTCATTGGTTCTAAAGTAAGCAGAAAAGTCTTACGTAATACAGAATATAATTAAAAACAAATATTGAGTTTCAGGAGAGAATTAGATATTGACAAAGATGCTGCCATTAATTTTTTTTTTCAAACGTTTTCGAGTGCTAAATTTAATCCAGCGTTTCTTAAACCATGGGCGCGACCCAAATGTGGGTCGCTAAGACTAACGGATGAATCGCGAAAGTTTGTAAATTACCGCGCGTAAAAGAGAAAGATTTGCGCATACAAGATTTCAAAAGTAAAGATCCTTTTTTAAGAGAACATTACGTTTTTAAGGCGAAAATCAAGAAATCAGAGTCAGATTCAAGATGAAGATCTTTTTTTTTAAGATCATTACGTTTTTCAGCCGAAAATCAAGAAATCAAGAAATCGAAATAAGTTTACTCACGAACAAATTTCTGCTCACACAAATACAGCTAAAAATTAGACGACCATTGTTGGCTTACATAATAATTTTGTTTTGTTTCAATATGCGCTCACTCAAATTTATTTGGGTCGCAGTCATATTTGTAGATCGTTGTTTTTAGCGATTTTGGGTCGCAGAAAAAAAGGTTTGAGAAACGCTGTTTTAACCCTAACCTGATTAAACTCGGGATAATTTTTTGTTTGTTTAATAAAAGCGTTAGTGATTTGAAACTATCTTATTGATGGGAAAAAGATTAACGTTTTCAAGTTTAAATATCTAAGATACAGGAAAGCAAAGAGTTATCACGAGTTTAAAACCAGACCAGCTAGTGGTCCGAACGTAGAAAAGCTGTTGGAAACGGTGAAGGAAATAATTCGCGCGCGATTGCGATTTTAACGTGAATTTTCATGAAACGTGAACAACAAACAGTTGCTTATAAGTTTCGAATTGGTTAATTGATGTTCTTCATCAGTGGCGATTATCTCTTCAACCGCGTGGTTTGGGCCAATCAGACTCGCGTGGTCGCGCTGTGGTGCAATCGCGCTCAGAACCAGAGCGTCGTGTCGATGTTCGATTATGACAACAGCACGGAAAGTTGGACTCGCAACGAGGTGATGGCGAGAGCTAATACAATAATTTTCTAACATTTTAATATTTTAACAAAACCGAATTTCTGTTTTGATATAGAAATAATCCATTGATAACCCTCCTCCCTTTTCCTCAATTTAACAAACTAAACTTTAGAATGACCAACGGTACTGACGGAACCATTTTTTAAAATTCTTTTAATTTTTGGTAGTCTTTTAAAACTTTTTTGGCTGATTCGTCAGAAGAACTCGTTGGCAACGACGCAAAAAATTAAGTTTTGATTAAAGTGAAACAAAAATCTTAAAGATCCGTTTGAAAAACTGAAAGACAGATTGATTGCTTTTTCCAAATATTGAACCCAACAACAAGTATAGTGATTTTGTTTGAGCCGAAACAAGTTTTTAACTGAATAGTGATGTTATCACATAAAATGTTTCTTTAAAAGATAGAAAAAGGGGTTATGCTCTAAAAATTTTTGAAATATTTTACATATTTTTATAAGCTTCATGGTTTGTTAATTGCATATTTATATTCAATGGGGCAGCCGTTGGAATTTGAGCATAGCGTCACCGGTGGCTGGTTGTACCAACGCCGCCCTTATTGGATCCCAGTATTTGGCAGAAACAACGACGAATTTTTTATGGTTCTTCCAAATAATGGTTGGCAACAACTGGCACTTGTTAGTGGTGTAAGTAGAAAAAGAGGTTTTTATTTTTAGTAAATATGCAAATAAAATGCAAAATTACTTCAAATTTATTTCGGATGTGAAATGAATTGTTGTTATTTAATATTATTTTTATTAAGGTATTGTTGATGTTTTTTGTTTGGTTTTTTAGTTGTTATTTCGAAATATGATGAAATTTAGAGCTGCTATCTAAGATTGCCAAGCAGGGAAAGGCGCCGTATAGTGTTTTCCTTGAAGACACAGCAAAATGACGCAAATAAGTCTTGAGCCATAATCTCGTCGATCACGTTCGACATCAATATACATCTTCTGCCCACTAAGCAACGCTGCCAATATTTAATCAAAGTTTATCTCTTAATTTCATCATCCAATTCCTAAAATCGAAGCAAGTTAGGCTTTAATTAGAAAAACCACTGCTGCAAATATGCACGTGGGCAGATTTTTGCAGCTGTGAAGAAATTTTTTCCAATCAATCATTCTTTGGCAAAATAACATTCAAGTCGTAAATTGCAGATAAATGCAAAGAATTAAGCAAAATTAATATAACTTTGCTACTTTGTTTGCAAATGAACCAGCCTAAGAAAACTTGCGCTAATTTCAAATAGGGCTCATTTAATTTAGTTCACATTTCTTCGTTTACTTTCATTTAAAATTTAAATAAGTTTATTTACACAACTGTGAAAGGAGCTTATAATAACTATAAAAAGATGGGTCTTTGTTCTTACTTTTTGAGGCCAGGCTTTTCTCTTTTGTTTTTTGAAACTTTAATTTTTTTATAGGCGCAAAGAACATTTTTGACACAAATCAGCGCCACTGTTACGTCTCAAAGTGCTTCTTACCCTTCTGTTTATCATTACGACGTCACAAACGACTACGTGTAAGTCTCGTTTATTTGGATAAATAATTTAATACTTAAAATGCGTAAATCTTAATAAATACTTAAATTTTGGGTTTAGAAATTTCTATAATGACCAAAATTTATTTAGTTTATTTTATCGTTATTTATCCTCCTGACTCCCAGGAAACCGACGGAGGCGCTAATACAGTACATAAGGTAAGCAATTACCCCAACCTGCTTCCGGAGATGCCAAGATATTGCTGTCCGCTTGAAATTAAATAGAGATATGACTTTAATTTAGAACTATACCAAGCAGGGGAAGGTCCCCTTAAGTGTCTTTCCCAAGGACACAATAGATAGGCGGTAGTAGGCTTTGAACCGAGACCATGTCAATCTTTATTCCGGCGCTCTAACCACTCCACCATGCTGCCGACCAATTTTTTGCATTTTAGAAATAACGTCTGACGCCCGCCCCAGTAGTTTTGGAAGAAAGAGAATATTATTTTTATGCTATTTGAAAACCAGAAGAAAGTCTTCTAGCAAAATAAGTCAGGTTTTGGACAATGCTGCAAAGGAGAAAAATTGTTTGCAAAGAGCATTTGCTACATTTGCTATTTTTCATATATAAAACACGATTCCAAACAAATGAATCTTGTGCGGGTCTCTTGAAAGTTGCTCACGGATACTAAAGGGCTCTGCGGAGTTCAGTTTGAAACCATTGCATTTTTACATCACCAAGTACCGTGTTTCCCCGATAATAAGACCTAGCGTGATTCCTGAGGATGATTTCAATGCAAGCTCTACCATTAAAATAAGCCTTAGTTGGCTGGTGACGACAAAACGTGTCTAATCTCAGATAACTGAAAACTAGGAATTTTGGAACCCAATGACTTGCAAGACATTCTAGAGGATGATGATATTATTGTTTTTGAATAAATTGTTGTTCACGAGTTTTTGAATAAAAACATGTTAATGATAAGTAAATGTAGATAGTTTTTTGTGATTTTTTACTTATGTAACTTAATTCTTTGATAGTCTATATCAAAATAAGACATGCTCCGAAAATAAGCCTTAGTGTAAATTTCGGAATGAAAATTAATATAAGCCCTGTCTTATTTTCTGGAAAACACGGTACGTCATTAAATATGACGTAAGGCCTTTCGGATTCCAACCATCACGTACAAGTATGAAAAATTTATTTAAAAAAGTGGCAAACAAAGGCTGATAAGACTCACGAAACGTCGTCAAATATTGACCATCAAGTTTTTTGATAAAAAACTCTTCATGAATCGGGTAAAACCATCAGAAAAGAAAAAGATCAAATTCTCACAAAGTGTATGGAAACCAGATTTCGGCTAGATAGCGACATAATTTTTCAACGGAGTCACGCTTGCGTAATACGTGTGTAATACAACGCTTGCGAGTGCGTAATACAAGTACATTCAAATCCTGGCCCGTTTAGAACGACGATTTTAACATGGTCTTCAACTAACAACAACAAAAAAATTGCTATTAAACCCTTACACCTAATTCGAGTCCTTAATCAAATTTTCTTTCTTGACAAGGGTCTGCCGTTATTTCAAAGAACCAAACAAATCCGACCGACTAAAGAAATAGCTACTGTAAGAACAATTAACGATAACTTTTTTCTAGCTGAAATAATACCTTTTGTTTATTTTTTGTTAGTCATTAACTGATTTTAAAAAAGAAGACTGCACCACACATTTTCAGCAGCTATTCGACAGACTTGGGTAAAACCGTTTGCCGCAAATTACTTGATAATGACAAAGTATAAAAATTAATACACCCAACTAAATCTTGTTTTCTCAATAATATCGGTTGAAAGTAAAGCTGCTCTCCACTTAAAATTTTATAGGCTAGAGTTTTTTTATTTCATTTGATTTATCTGATGAAGGCTAATATTTCACAACTGTGTAGACCACACAAACAACGCGACTGTAGAACAGCGATTTCTACAATTCATGATTTGCTCTTTTTCATTTCCAAAAAAATTTCATCAACTTGGAAGATTTAAGCATATTTTGAAAAAATTTTGCCAAAGATTAGATTTTAAAATAGGCCAAACCTATAAAATTAGTTTGGAATTGAAAGCGAGAAGGAAAATCCTTAAGATCTCTTGCCTCTCTAAACAAACTAAAAGATTATATAGAACAAATGCACACAATATGCAAAAGGCAGTTACAATAGGTAGCCAGGCGAAGCCAGTTACAAGATTATTCGCTAGAACTCACGCGGCAGTGCGTAAGTAAAAGGACGTAGATAAGTGGGTTCGAAGCTCACCGCCAGTGTTAACAGGAATCTTCATCGAAATTCTTGTTTTTAAACACTTTAGATATTTTCTTGCAACTATCGAAGGGCCGGGAAAAAGGCAAGTTTATCGCCAGCGAGGAAGTGAACCAGCGGATCTCTTCCAGTGCGTGACTTGTGGGTTTGCGTCGAACAACCCAGGAAGATGTGATTACGTCCACGCAAGCTTCAGCACTGACGGAAGCTATGTCGTCATCAATTGCCGTGGTGAGACTCATTATGACAATGACGTAGAACATAACAAATCTATATGCATAGTTGCGCAAATGATCGATAAATTCGATTGAAGAAAAGTCCAAGCACGTTATACGAAATATGTTAATTTTAATTAACAAGTTTAAATTCAGCTTCGATTTTGCTTAAAAGTTTTCGTTTTTACATGATAGCATAGCACGCACAAACTTAATGCTTTTTAAACCAGTGGGCTTCAGCGAGTCTTAAGGATGAGCCCCACGCAGATGGTGTGTAATGCGTTAAAATAATTTATTTGTCGCGGTGAAGTAATTTCACCTTACATCGAGAATTTTCAACGGGTTTCACCACCCTGAGGACTAGAAGTAGTGACTCAAATTTAATAAAAAGCAGAAAAAGTTCTTTACTTAGATTTGTGACAATACTCAGCAACGTGAAGTTAAAAAAAAGGTTTTCACTTAGACGCAGTGTCGCGTTACAATTGAGTTTCTAGTTTTTTGGGCCATGTTGGTAAAAAAATTGAGAAGCACTGACATAGTTATTCCGGCAGCATCTTTACAGCATGTGACCGTTCCATGCCTGTCGCTGGTAAAGAATTCATGATCCCAAGTCTTACTTATATCTTGATGTTTCCATTTTTGTAAGCACATTATTAAAGAGATTAAATTAAAAGAAAAACTTAAGTGATGTTAAATGCTGTTTACAGTTGTCAAAAGTAAATTTTAAGATTTTTCACGCAACATACGTATTTATGATTTGTTACACTGTTTATGTTTTCCAGGCGAAGGTGTTCCTCTCTATGCATTGTGCAAAATTCAAAGAGAAGCAAACAGTGACCTAGAAATTCTTCAGAATTGTACCTACAGAGAAAATAACGAAGAACTCCAGAATAAAGTATATACGACTTCAATGTCATCCGCCAGACACGGGAATTTTATCAGCTCCACCGGATATGGTAAATTTCTTATCGTTTTTACTTGAGATATGCAAGCAAGGTTTACTCTTTTAGACAAGTTTCTGCCGTAAAAGTCATTCTTGCATTCATGGGAGGCAGAATTTGAAAAAACGTTTTCAAGCAGTAATAAAATAAAACTAGTTTTTTGTACTGTTTTTAAAAAGTTTTTCTAAAATTAAAAAATAATGTTTTCATAGTTTAAGAGCATGATGACTGTAACGTTTAAATATTTTTAACATAAACATAAAATAATAAGTTAAGTAATGTACTCGAAACGTTAATATTAATAAAATCATAACTGTAGTACAGTAGAACCTCGCAGTACGAGTGTATCGTTGTACGAGAAATTCGCTTTGCGAGCGGCTATTTGTAAAGAATTTTGTCTCATATGACAAGTAAAAATTCGTAGTACGAGCGATCGTAAACCCTCAACGTCCAGGGGCCTCGAAATTTGATTTCGAAGTTTGTAATTCTATTAAAAACTTGACAAACTTAAAACCTACCTAAAGTGTATACAGTACATATTATGTTTTTGAGGCCAAAAATGCCAAAGTAAGTGAGGATGATAAAAATATTAAAACACCAGAAATTGTTCTACCTAATGTTTCAATGGACAGATATTTTTCACTATAGACAGTAACCTATTCTCTGCTTCACTGTCTTCCACACGCTTAGAAGGTTTTTGTTTTAAGTTTGATAGATTAATGAAACATGATTATTCATTGCATGCACTTTTATTATTCATATTATTCATTCTTTATATCATTATTATATTCATATTACATGTACAGTATGGTTTATTTTTTTCTGATTGCACCTTTTCTGTTTAAAAAATAAACATAAAAACAGACATTTTGGGGATGGAGCGGATTATTTATTTTCATATTAATTTTAAAGCAAAAAATTGCTTCGTAATACGAGTAAATCGCAACACGAGCTCTGCCTGGTAACAAATTAAACTCGTACTGCAAGGTTCTACTGTATTGGCTTTTTGTTTCATTAATCTTAGTTTAAATTTTTTTAAAAGTTTGCTTCGAATAAATCACGTTATAAATTTTGATCTTGTAATCATAATGCCGCAGCAGCGTGACAATCATAATTTGGCAGGAAAGTTTTCGAACCTGAGAAACATAACGCGGCTGACCGAGGATTATTCTGTTCTCTGGTACTATTATACGTAGTTGATCGAAACCACACTTGATCAAAACCACACTTGATCAAAATGACAGTTGATAAAAAAAATTACATTGGTATTTTTCTGCGATTAAACAATCTCTTTGTTACTGTAAATTACATTCATAAAAAGTAGAGACCATCAGTGAGAAGACAGTGTGTTTTTATTTTTAATAAGGTTTTGCCAATGTCAAGGTCAGGGTTTCTTAACAACGTCTCTGGGTAAAGCATTTTTATGGGGGAAACAAGTATATCTCTTGTCCTGGTTATGTTTTGCTGGATGCCTATTGCTGCCGTTTTTTGCATTCTTTTTACATTGTAGTCAGGAGCGTATTTAGGGGGAGTAGGAATTATGCCATGGCCCACCCTTGGAGAACCCTTGGAGAAATCAGAGACAGATTCAAAAGGAAGAACTTTTTTTTAGAGATTTCTATGTTTCTAGGACAAAAAATTGACAAAACCGGGACAGATTCCAAGTTGTAAATTTTCTCTTTCTTCATTAAATCAAGTGTCGTTCGATAAAGTGTTGTACGAACAACCGTCGGGTCGGCTGGCTTATTGTAAAGCTTTTCGTATGACGTAATATTGAAATGATGTTTTGACACTGGTATAAGCAGAATATATTTGCAGAATTCCACTACGAAATGTGGGTACCACCCAACTTTGATGAAAACATGAAGTATCCGCTCTTGATAGACGTGTACGTCACTGCTGTGTTGTGTCGTGATTTGTTGTGCAGACCAATGTATAATTTGTATTAAGGTGTCTTTAAGCGTCAACAATTTTAAGTTTTTCCAGCAGTTTTGAAACGGAAAGAATTGTTCTGTTTGACAAGATCAATTGCAGAACGAGTGCGACTGGACTGTCAACAACCATTTATTTGCGGACTTTTTGATAATGAAAAAAACCAATCGAATTAAGGCCCACAAACAATAGCCAATGTTCAAGGCGTTGCTTTGAAAATAATTTGCAAGATTATTTTTTCAACTTCAATATCGGAGTTTCTTGTTCATATCCCTCAACTGGCAATGTGAACAAAACTGTTTGAAATTGATTGTTTATTACCAAGTGTGGTGAAATTAGTTTTTTTGACAATTGCTTTCATTCATTCAAAGTCATAGGCGAATGCACGAGGAAGATTGAAGGTCAAAACTGCCCACGAAAAATGTACGCAGACTACTAAAAAAAAGTTAGGCATAAAAAAAAGTGAAAACAGAAAAAGAGATTTTTGTTTTATTTTAACTGTTAGCAATTGGTTTTTCAGCGTGCAAACCTCCCTCTCCATGACAAATTTTTGCACACACTACTGCCGGGAATCACCTAGACCGCAACTTCAAATATTGAAATGATTCTCAACTATACTAACGTATATCAGCACAAACTTTTGAGAAAACCACAATGTTTCCGCCTTGATTCAAACAAAATAATCTTTTTATAAATACATAGCTGCAGTTTTACAAAAAAAGTTAAAAGCGTTTGCAAATATTAAATTTTATATCGAATAACTTTTAACAGTTGGGGTACTTTCAGGTACGCTGGTCCAGGTTACCAAAATGTTGACTACTTGTGGACACGAAGCTGGGCTCCTCGCTACGTCCCCGTGAATTTGAACGCAATTGTGGTGAGAGTTGACGGCCGAGGGTCGAATTTTTATGGTGAGAAGCGCCGAAAAACGACACCAAGCAGCTGAAAGCGTTTAAATTATTTTGAAATAATTTTTAGGGGACGAGTTTATGCATGAAGTTTACTTAAAACTCGGTCAGAAAGAAATCGAAGACCAGATTGAAGCGGCAAGGTATGATTCGATTCGTTTGGTTTCATTCAAATCATATGAGTAAATACAAACGTTTTTAAGGCTTTTGAAACTTGTATTGTCTGTTCGATATCGTAACCACCGCACAGTCAAGTTTCTCAACTTATCCAGTATATAATACTCTAATTCGGATTCTGAAATTTAACGCTGTTAATTTCTTTGCAATTTTCGCTTGTCTAAATCATTCTTTAAAATGTTAGTAACTGGTTTAATATTTTTTTAACTTATAAAATAAAAATTAAGCTGGTATAGTGGTCACTTATCCATTAAAAATATGTCATAATTTTTTTGACGTGGCTTTGCCATTGTACTGCATTTACATAAAAAAGTTTTAATTTTGATAATAATATAATTTTTACAGGTATTTTGGCAACGTAGCTTACATCGATGAAACCAACATTGCAATTTGGGGCTGGGTAAATATTTTAATATTGCGGCCTTTAAATTATTTCTTGTATCGAATTTCAAATTTGAGGTTTTAATTTGAAGTGAAGTGAAGTTTTATTGATTTATTTTTATGTCCAGCAACAAAACTTGCTCCTAAAAATAACCTGACTATCTTTTTTTCTGTAGTTCTAAACTCTCGCTAAATATTTATTTTTAATTTGCTGAAATGATTCTCACAAAACATTGTGATAAAATTATAAAATATAAAAATGTTTTTTAAGAATTATTTTAAATAATACTTGCTTAAATTTAAACTTTTGTTGTTGTTCTTTTTTTAAATATATTTAGATGTCTTTTAAAGTATTAGTCCATAGTCTTTGGAAACTAGGGGCTGGTAAAAAAGCCTGGTACAGCCTTTGTTTATGTTCGATATCGACCCAATCAATTAACAATCCTTATCATGTGATTTTCTTGTTTGCTTTAGTCTTACGGAGGGTTTGCGACGTCACACGTCATCGGAAGCAGCAACGGCGTCATCAAGTGTGGGCTAGCGGTTGCACCTTTGACCGACTGGAAATTATACGGTGAAGATAAATTTATTACATAGAAATCTAATCGATTGCATGGCAGGACTACACAAGGATGTGTGAAGATAGGGATTGCGTCTAATTCAGATTAGCTACAAAGTAAAAATCAAGGAAATAATAAAAAAAAATTTGTAAAACGAGTCCAAAAAATTCAGGTTTTTCTTTTGGCTTGTTTGTGATTAGTTTGCTTCTTTATATTTTAATCTGAATCACCGCTGTAGGTAAGCAGGAATTTTTTATAACGGGCCTTTACTAAGGACATAATAGAAATCAATCACGTAGGTAAAGCATCGAACTCCCATTCTTCTATTTAAAAGGCAGAGTGTTATCACCTGAGCTATACCTTTGATTTGTGGAGGCGAGGCTAATTTGGGATTAAATCACAAACACTTTAACGGTAATATTTTCGAGTAATTATTCCATTCGATAGGCCTGCAACAGTTATCACCGAACAACCTGTTATTTGTCTTCACTATTTTAAGTCGGTTATTATTCGAATTGTAGTCGAATTATGGAAGTCTGTCATCAGTGCAAAGTTACTTATTTTGTAATTAAAAATTAAGTTTTCTCTCATTGTATTTTTTAGCCTGGTTGCACGTAATTAAACTTTTGGCAGTTACAAAGTAACTCTGTTCCAAGAAAAAAATTATTCCTGCAATGAGCGATATTATGAGTGAGTCGTTTTTTCAATTTTCGAGGTCTTTGACAACATTATTTATAAAGAATAGGTGGACCGTATTAATTTCTAATTTAAAAATCTCACAAATAACTTTTTTGCCCAAAAATATTGAGATAGGTTTCTTAAAGTAGCTTGAGAAATATTTCTTTGAATTATATTAAAGTGTTTAAAGTGTTAACAAAAGCTAGCAGTTTTGACAAAAGCCATCACCATAATATGAATTACAAAAGTGGATCAAGCTTTAACAAACTTTTTTTTGTTTCAGCTTGAGATCGACTAAAGGAGTAAACTCTATAAACTGTTTGTTTATTAGATACAATTTACGCTGAAAGATACATGGGTGATCCGGATGACAATGTAGATGGTTATAACAAAGCTAATGTAATGAACAAAGCCGGAAACTTTAGTAAATCCAAATATTATCTTATTCACGGGATGACCGACGGTATGTTGCTTTAAATCAAGTCAATAAATTTAGTTTTCAATTTTGAAGAATTAAAAATCAATTGTGGTTTAAGCGATGTATGATTTAATGTATAAAGTCGGTTTAGAGGCCATTAAAATTTATTTGCTAACCAAACTTTCTTGTACACAACGTACAAAAATTTATGAATTTCTGGTCAAACCTTACAGCTGTTTTTTCCGTTTGAATTTTTGAACAAAAAATTTCATTTAAGAAATTAGAAAATAGGTTTAAATAATTTATGGGGTTGTTTCTTTCAACATTATGAATATCATTTCGACAAAATTTTCTATCTGAGCAGAAATATGTTCACGTAAAACAAAATCTGGCATCAATGAATTCACAACAAGGGATTAAAGCGGTTGTAATTGTTGATTATTTCATAGGTTTTATCAGAAAGCAAAGAAATTAAGTAACCCTTTAATTTGTCTCAAACAATAGTTTTCCTTTTCGCAAACACAACAGATATTGCAATTTTGGCGCAAAAGTGTTCTCTTGGAGTAGTTTTTTTTAGAAAATAAAAGTTTTTGCTGAATATATTTTACATTGTTGTTTCTGTTATTCGGATCCTGCATGTTTTATCAGCTTTGCTCTTGTTTTGCGTTTGTATTTTTAATCAATTATTTTCCGATTGCCTTTTATGAAAACCTCGAGTGACCAATTTGATAAATAACTAAGTGACCATGTCATTAACCTCGATCTTTAAATTTGACGGTAAAATTTCTTTACATTTTATTTATCTGAAGAGGACTAATGCAAGGTTTAGCGATGACTGCACAAGGAGTCCGCGACGATATGACAAAATTTGTCAAATATATGTACTTGGTAAAATAATCCATACCAAGAAAAAAAAGAAAAATTTGAAGTGAAGACTTTTTCTTAGAGAACACTTCTTCTCATGGACGAAATTTTTTCTATTAACGAGCGTCCCGGCTTGCTCCTTCGGAGATATAATATGCCTGTTTATAACGATTTATCTTTTTAACGGATTTCTGTAATTTATTTTTGGGTTTGCATTGTCTTTCCGAGTTGGTTGGGCAGAAAATTAATGTGACATAAGATTGGGGTCGGTGAAAAAAATGATTTGCATATAGGGGTCCTTGGCCCAAAAAGTTTAAAAAACACTTGGCTAATGTAAGCCGAAGACGTTCATAGTATTTCATACAAGTTCATTATTTCTTTTTGTTTTATTTCATATTTTAATCTGGTATGAATGGATTAGTGCTGCTGAATATAATTGTGGTATGGTTAAAAAAAAATGTTATTTTAGATAATGTTCATTTTCAAAACGCCGCTTACCTGGAGAAAGCGCTGGTGAACGCCGATGTATCGTTTAAAAACTTTGTGAGTTCATAGAATACCGATTTATTTTTTCTTTAATTTCACTTTTATAAGGCTTTAACTTGAAAAAGGTTTTGTTAAACATTTCTGAAAACAAACAAAGTAATCTTTATTGGAAGAAAAGAAAAGTTATTGGTGAGTAGGCTAATGAACCTACTGTTGAATAATCTCTATTGCATTAACAAATTACACTACTATGGCTGGCAATTGTTAGAAATAGTAAGTATAAAAACTATATTTTTAATACCACTTGTAACCAACTCAATCTTTTAAAAGCAACGGTGTGAAACAAAATCACTGCACCAGTTATGAACTAAAAAATAGTTTTAGTTCATAACTGTTATATCATCCTATTATATGCTCGTCTCTTTAATCGCTTCTGAATATTCTAGTCACTCTACTTGAATAAATTGTAGGAAGGAATTTTAACACCTTTTCTATTTGACAATCACAGCTTTGTAGTTTACAACAGTTTGATATAATTTTATTAAAGAATAGCCTAATGTTGAAGAGTTACTTAAAAGGGGGAGAAGGAGAAAGAAAACAATACAAATAGTTGTTATCTCAAGAGTAGAAGTTAAATTCGATTTAATTTCTGTGTAAATAAAAAAAAAGTTACAAGTGACTACACTTGGAAAGCGTAATGTGAAAATTATTTGCGTTTACCAAACAGACGTATGTTAACACCTCATATTTTACGTTTTTATTGCTTGCTTAATCACAATGACTTGGTTGTAAACCAGCCAAGTAAGCTACCGGCCTCCACACCGCTAATATACACTAAAAAAGTTACATTCGATCTTATGACTTTCGGCCACTGAGGGCTGCGGCTCATGCGATCTTATGACCATCGCTTGACAACGGCAGGCCTGTAGGAGAAATTAGAGAGAGCCAATTGAATTTCGTTATCAGTTCATGTAACAGCTATGTTTGAAAGAATCTTATCGCAATAATGTTGCTTTAAATTCAAGTAATCTAAACTTTCTCAACAGTTGGCTTAAGATGCCAAAAAAACTCTGCGGGAACAAAGAACTCAAAACTAGATTAGCCTGTTAGGCAAAGTTAAAAAAATAATTTTTTAATTGCAAAAGTTTTTTGTTTTTAGACCTAACTCATTAATTTGTTTGCGGTTCGAACTCACCTAATCAAATTAATTTCTTCAACAGTTTTACGCGGACCAGGATCATTCCATCAACGTCGGTAACGCGAGAAGACACGTGTACAAGATCCTGACTCGGGAACTCTGCGAGTGTTTCGGAATCGCTGTCCCAGAAGACATTTGGCCGCAAATTTTTTAAATTGATTTTTCACAAAATCATAAAAGATAATTTTGGTCTTTACACTTATTGATTTTTCTCTTAATTAGAAACAATTTTAATATGGAAAGAATGTTTAACTATATTTTCTATTAGTGGATTTGTTTGATAAATAGGCTGTTTATGTTTATCTACGGTTTTTGTTCCTGTTTATTTTTTGCTGTCTACTGTAATTTTACAATACAAGTTAAAAGTATAAAAGCAATAGTTGCGTATGTAGTAAAGCCTAATTTAGTCTTCGATTTTCTTGGGTTTTTTAATTCAAAATTATCTTGAAAAGCTCAATTTTTGATTTAAATAAAAGCAATTGATAATTTTTTAAAGATTGTCTAGGTTTTTTGATAAGCAAAAGAGAAAACTTAATAGGCCTACGACTGTAATCAACACGTTTACTTAGCAAATAGGGCTTTGGATTCAGAGAAATTATTTGCGACTTCGACTCCACATTGCGACTCAAATTACAACTTCGATTCTGATTCCAGCTGTTTAAAATTTTATGACTCCAAGCCGATTTCAGAATATCTGAAAAAATAACTCAAATTCCCGGCTTCACCAGATCTAAAAAAACGACTCGGACTCGACAACCTTGGCCGATATTTAGGCTTTACTTAGCGTAAAATAGAGTCGCCAAAAACAATAACCGCTTTGCCTTCACCTACAGCACATTTAAAACGACTTTGATTTCACCATATTTTGACTTCATAAATCTAAAAAACGACTCTGATTTCCCTAAATCAAGCAACTCTGACTTCACGCCCCTGTTTGCTAGTCATAGTTGTACAAACCGGAAGGTAATTGCCTCTCAAGTCTTAACAATTTGGGAAAAATTAGAATTTTTCGGGCACAACCAAAAAATTATTTGGCAAAATTTTTTTGTGCAGCAAAATTGAGCTACCTACTTAAGCTGAACTAAGTTTCCAGATCGAGAAAAAGATTAAGATTTGAGGTGAAGATCTTTTTGGATTTTTTAGGAGAAAAATGAAGAAATTAAACACAGTTTCAATGTGATAACTTTTTTTTATTAGTCTTCACCAAAATTTTGGAACGAAAATGTGTAACATGTTGTCTCAATTTTTGCTAAGTTAGCTTACTGTAACAAGATTATGATTCGGGCAACCATCATTAAATTTTGGGCAAAACTATATTGCCCCATCCCCATTTTTTTGGCTGTTACGGTTGTATTGCAAAAACTTTTTTGATTCCTGCCTTGGCCTTGTCGTTCAACAAATAATGTGATCGCTGTAATATTGTTTCAAAAAATAAAGATCATTTACATTACATTATTACATAACAAATCGTTACATTTACATTACACACCCGGTGGCGCCTTGTGTTTTTCTACTGGGTATAAGTGTAAACTGCATCCGGTTGTAAGCTTATCAAAGTCGGGATGAATAAGGATACCCAATTACAACTTCCTCCTGGTCACCCTTGGGCAAGTTGTCGTGCCTGATAGCCTCTTTGTGCTGGGGTTACAAGCCATCAAATAATATCAAAAACATAAGCAAGGTTGCGTTAATTTTTCTGTCAATATTCTTATTTTATGCATATACTTTTGAAGCCTACACGCGGGCCCTGCGAGGACTGCCCGTACGGGAGCCGTACCGATTTGGCCGCGGGCGCTGTAGTGGCCCCACATGGGCTAACCGTACGGGTTTAATTTGGCTTTCAATTTTAAGCCCTAATCAAAAATTAAAACATGCTAATAAGCTAATATTTTTAATTATTTTAAAAAATAATAATAATTGGAACCACATGAAACTCGTGCGGTAAACCCATGCGGGACACTGCAGCGCTCGCGACCAAATCGGTACGGGTACCGTACGGGCAGTCCTTGCAGGGCCCGCATGGGAAATGAACAAAATAAGAAAGCTGCGCGGTTGACATCACTATGCAGAATCAGCCGTCATCGCCTTTTTATCGCTACTTAAATTTCTCTCGTTTTCCGCTTCTCTTTTTGTTTCTTTATTATACTTCGTTTTTTACAAAGACAACCACAAATAATTGGATTTATTAAGTTTTACATTTAACAACACAGCGAAAGGAATTTCTTTTTCAATATTTTCACATGTCCAAAGACTCTTAAAGTACAGTTTAAAGTTGTAAGAATTGATTTTGTATAGATATTCAACAAAGCCTAAGGTTTTTGTTTTTGTTGGGGTCGTTTTTCCGACGACTCCGACTCCACCCAAACGTGCGACTGCCGCACCTCCAATTCGAATCTTTTCGAGTAGAACCACTCGAAACTTCAGAAGCGTTTGAAGGGACGAGCTTACAATTACTAAATCTTAAGATGAATTTATTACTTTGCGGTAATACAATGCGTGTATTCCGACTTAAGAACAAAGCGATTTATCTTATTTTAGCAAATGTCCGAGTACGAAAAACTTTTTTTCTCTACTTGGTCACAATTGCGGCATACCTTAAATCTCTCTTATTTCAACAGAGATTTTCATCAAACGAGAAAAAACGCTACTGTATGTTGTTTCACTTTAGTTTATTTTTTCATCTGAAGAGAGGCAATCTTGAAGCTGCCTCACTAGCGTGTATTAACGATATTGTTGACAAGAACGCTTGAAAAAATGATTACAGCGTTGAAAATATAACAATTGAAAGGTCCAAAATTAAGATTATAGAGCAAAACTAATTCAACTACTACAAATATGGTATAATTTTTACTAATCTTTTTCAACCAATAGCAAGTTGCATCAATTTTGCAAAGACTATAACTTTAATATTTTATTTTTGCTTTATTTGATTCTGACGGCATGTCTTTGATGATTACCTGAAAGGAAAATTCACTGAACGTTAAATATCAAGAAAAATATATTAAGGGTACAGCTCATCACCCTATGCATCATCTCCTTTGGAAAGCATAATGTGCATGGCATGCTACTAAAACGGAGTGCAAAAGAGGTTTGTTAAAAAATTTTTCATATTTGCATTCATAAACAAAAAAATGAAAATTTTGTAAAATCGAATTTCAAAAAACTTAATTAAATCATACCAATAAACAAGGCTGTTTAGGCCCTCTAAAAAAACTTTACAGTTTTTATGTTAAATTTGAACGTTAATAATTTGGACCAAAAAAACATCAACAGCAATGTATTTAGAAAATCAAGTTCTTCTCAATTTCTATATCTTACCAAGTGTAAAAATTAAATGAATAAATTTCATTGCCCAAAGTACGCATCAAGCTCGTGTATTTAAACTGCAGTTTTATGTAATCTAAGATTTATTATCAAAAAAAAATACCCCTACAGCCTGCTTCACCCAAATAGGAATCATCAAAGGGTCTGCTTGAAAAACTCCTCAATAACCAGATTGGCAAAATTATAAATTTAAAAAGAATCTTTTAAAGAAGTTGAATCGGTCATCGGATTGGAAAACAATGAACTAAAACATGTTCAAGCATCGAGTCTTACCTGAGCTGAACGCATCATCGCTGAGCAAAAATCGTATTTTCCTTCGATAGACAATCGACAATTTTGGCAAAAAATATGGTATATTCTTTAAGCTTTTAAATACTTCAAAATATTTCTTTAATATCGACAAACACGTCGTATGATGTCACTGTACGCAAGCTTCGCATAGTACTGAGTCACCATTTGTAGTAGTCGATTTTTGGAAATACCATATAGCCAACGAAAAGGTTTAATTTGTTTTGCAGGCATAATAAATATTTTTCAAATAAGTAAAATGTTGGTCTATGTATACCAGGGTTTCCCAAACTTTTAGTTCATCGGTACCCTTTGGACACTGTAGCAGGTTTGCATGTACCACCAAAATTTTGTGACGTTTTTCTAAAAAAAAGGTTTTCAGTTAGAATCAGCCACTAATTTTCCCCCAATTCATGACCAAAATCAAGGTGATCTCTAAAAAAAAAGAAATATCTTCACTTTTCAGCAGCCACAAATTTTCCCCATTCAAACCCAAAATCACGGTGATCAGTAAAAAAAGTCTTCCCTCTTAATTGTCCTGTTTGACGTAATTACAATTGACTGGATTCAAAAATTCTAGACATTTGAGTCCAGTGGCGTACGCAGAAAGTTTCTGAGGGGAAGGCCAAAGTTTGATTTCGTCTCCGACTTTGCCATTTTCCTCCCAAAATCATGGTGATCTCTAAAAAGAAAAAGTTCTTCACTTCCATTTCGTCTCCAATTTCCCGATTTTTCTCCCAAAACTGTGGTGATCTCTAAAAAAAAAAAAGTATTCACTTCCAATTTCCTTATTTTTCTCCCAAAGTCATGGTGATCTATTAAAAAAATAAAAGGTCTTCACTTTCATTTCGTCTCCAATTTCCCGATTTTTCTCCCAAGATCATGGTGATCTCTAAAAAAAATTTTCATTTTTATGGTCTGAGGGGAGGACCATGGCACGCTAGTGCTTCTAAAGCTGCTTGGTTTTGCTTCATATTTTTTTATTTTTAGGGTCTGAGGGGAAGACAATGGCACAGTGGCCTCTCCCCTCGGTACGCTAATAATTTGAGTCTACTATTTCTTCCGGACACGAAATTTAACTTAAATAAGGACATTCTTTCACATAATAATGTACCCCTTGAGAAGCCTAAATGTACCACTAGGGGTACATGTACCCCAGTTTGGGAACTCCTGGTCTATACCTATAAAATGTTTATGATTAGCAAACTGGGTAAACAAAATTTTTAAAAAATCATAATTAGAAAGGTTTTAAAAAAGAAAAACAAACAGTGAATTTTTAAAAGCTTATTTACTTTACTCTTTAAATTTGATACCCTCAAGATTTAAATAGAAAATGCTTAAACAAGGATTACGCTTGTTCACAATTAATCTTCCAAAGATTATAGTATTACTGTACAAATTATGAGTCACGCTACGTCCACAATCAAGAAAATAGCTTTTGCCTAAAATTTGTTTAATTTCTATGGATCAGTCAATTGCTTTTTTTTAGTTATACTGTACATGCAATGACAAAAAAAAATGCTCAACCATACGTAACCAAAAATTATTTTTCTTCAGTTTAGACGAGAGGTGTCCGACCCATGACCGGCGAGCCACATTTGGGCTGCATAAAGCTTCGAGTGGCACGCTGAGTATTTTTGGAAATGACCTTAAAATTATATGAGGAAATCGTGCAACCGAAAACTTCAATCAAACAGTACAATTGTGTCGAAAAAGTAATAAACTTTTTTGGTCTTCACTTAAGTTTGAAGGTAAAAAACTTGCAAATAAAAAGTTCGAAAAAAATAAGGTATTCATTTCTAAAATTCACCTCCTTGTTTTTTTTTTCTTGAAGTCGTTTTAAACCGCTTTTTTGTTAAGATGCGAATATGTATGTATGTATGTATGTATGTATGTATGTATGTATGTTTTTTTATTTCTCAGCCGCAACAGCACAAATCAAAGCACAAAACACAATAAAAGCTGAAAAAAAGGAAGTAGTAAAAAACGATATACGTTGTAGGACATGCAAACAGTACATTGTATAGATATAACAAAGTTATTATAATTAGCATGCTTACTGCACCGTAAAAACAATAAAACACAGACAAACAAACAAAATAACAAAACAAACAAACTTGAAAGGGACAAATAAGAACAAGCGTCTAAGACTTGCGATGAATATTTATGCAAAACCATATAGGCCTTCAAATAAAAATTATTTTTATTGCGCTGCAAATTATAAAATTATTGTGTGGGTAAGTCATATTAAATACAAATGGAATTATAGGTTTGGGTCACAATAAAAATTTTTAAATATGATTAGCAGACAAGCAACTTCCAATGAAAAGTCTGATATAATAGAAATTTAAGATCTTACGCCTACGCTACAGAATCTGCTTCTTGAAATAGTCTTTTTGTTCTGCTTAACTGGAATAATATGACACAATGTAACTGCAATACAAAAGCAGACAGCAAGTAGTCTATTCAAAGGTTACCTGAATTTTAATTAAAATACATGTAACAAACAATGTTTAGTAATGTAACAAACAACAATGAAATAGTTTGCTGAAATGGAAGCTACATAGTTTTAGGATTGCAAAGGTTCAGTTTAAAAAAATTTTGTAACTGCAGAACGAAATATTTTTAATAAGCCAAAATAACGATTTTTAATATCCAACAATACAATTAAAAATTTCTTCGATTAAATCAAAAAAAATTACTGAAACTTTTTCAAAATTAAGATTTTCACAAAAATCTTTACTTAGATTTAAAATTTTTATTCAAAACCATTTTTCTTAATTACTGTACATTAAAATTAATTTTGGAAAAGCTATTTTCAAACAAATTAACAAAAACTCACAGATTAATTAAGTAAAAGACAATTTCCAAAAATACTTTCATAAATCACAACTAACTTAACACTAGTCACTTAAGAAATGATTCAACAATTCTAATTCAAATGTTTTTTATAGCAATTGTTAAATAGATATCTTTAACAATGTTTTTATTTTTTTCTTTGCCTTATACTGTAAATACTTTGAACTTTAATTAAGCAGTGACCGTTAAAAAAAGCTGTAAAAAGAATCTGGGTATCTTCAGAGAGAAACAGTTAAAGATTGGTGTTAGATGTGCGATGAAAAAGAGCCTAATCACCAAAAAGCAAGAATTATTTAGAAACATAAAACTTTGTTTGACCCATATTTTAAAAGCAAATTTGCGAATTGTTATATCAAATAACTTTGTATTATACCGCTGACTAAAAAAAAGTAGGTTGATTGCAGTTGGTTATTTCCAATATTCTTATCTTTAAAGTTATTAAAAAGCATTCGAGCTGTATACAGTAAAAGAATGTACCGCAAAATCAAACAAATTTCGCAAAGTTCCGCAAAGATTAAAAGCGGCGACTGAAATGATCAAAAACGCCGCTGAAACTTTTTTTACACTGTAGGCTAGATAAGATTTAAAGTAAACGGTCGAAATCCTGATATCAGACCGAAAATATGTTGGAAAAATTTATTAACGGGAGGTCGCGGAAAAACAGGCTAACCAGCGATAAAATAGGGATTGCCCCGGATGAATCGCCAAGTATTGCAGCCTTAATTAATTAATTTAAATTTTATTTCTAATTTTAATTTATCACTCTGTATTGCCGAGAATAATGATTTCGCTTAGTTTTATTGCACTATAAGCCTACCTGAAGTTAATTGAATTGTTGACTGTTGTATCCACTTCCATAGTGAATCATCCAAAGCGCAAAAATTACCTAGCTTTTGTCTGGTTGTAATTTTAATTAGCGTAAATCTTTTAAAGCGGTAGGAAACATGGGAAGAAACGGCTTGAGCATTCAAAGCGGTTTTGGAATCCCCAGATGTTATATTTTCGCAAGCCTCACTCAGTTAGCTTAAATATTATAGCTTATTCCCTCTAAACCGAAACATTTTATTTTACTGAGTGCGTTAACTTAAGGAAAAGTTGTTTTTAAGAATCTGGTTAAGCTCAAAAGTTATATGTAAAGCCGTCTTTTTGTCTATAAAAAATTGGTTTCAACTATATTTTTTTTGAGTTTTAAGTCTATTGGAGTTGACAACTTTGGCCGGTTAAAAAAGCTTTTACTGAAAAATTTTGGTTAAATTCTTGCAGAAAAGGTAGTTTACATCAGTCGCATCAGTTACGAAATAATACTTATATTCTTTTTGTCAATAGTGAGATAAAAATCCAAGTTTGTCTCTTACATAAGTGATCCACGATCACGAACACTATTAAAATGTGTCTCTATAGGCCTATGGTGGCTCCTGTAGTATTCGAAGTATAGCTTACACTGCGGCCAGCGGTGGGATTCAACCGGATTTATACCGGTTTGTTATGAGTTTGGCAAACCCGCAAACTGGCAAATAAATTAGTCGCTGTCAGTCGCGATTTCCATTGGTTTTTAACATCTATTGTGCGATAATTGGTTAATTACCAGTACCCTGCCTTTTGTTAGTAATTTAGAGCTTAACTTATCCTCATTAGTAATGACTGGTTTGTTACTATTTGTACCGTGCTTGCTTTTGATGAGCGTTTGTGTTATTAAACTACATTATAATATAACTAATGGTGCTGTTCAGCAGATTTAAAAATATAAATTAAATTATTTCAAAAAAACATAAAAAATTTTATTATTACTTTGTAAAAATATACACAATCATGAAATGTATAAGCAGTCAAACATGTATATTAGTATGCTGCTACATAGAAATACATTATTTTAAAAGTTTTATCTTTATATTTATCCTCATGCCTCGAAAGAGTCGCAGAAGCTATAGATAGAGCAAATATTAAGCTATTCTCCTTAGCTGCAAATGAAGATGCAAGATATTGTAGTCCTGTCGAATATTTTTAGTTTGGTCTTTTAGTTTGTATTTATAGCCAGTCAGCTAATTAATGGCAAGTAGCTCGCCGACTAAAGATCTCCATTTGGCTCCATGCATTTCTAGACTTATTTTAAAGGTTTTCATGCGGCTTCCTGCATCTCCGAGTCTCCATGCGCCTCCCGTAAAGTTTATACTGTGGCTCCATGCATTTCTAGACTTTATTCAAAGGGTTTCCATGCGGCTTCTGTACCATTTGAAGTTAACACTGTGGCTCCATGCGGTTTCAAATCTTATTTTAAAGGGTGTCCATGCGGCTCCTGTAGTATTTGAAGTTAAAATTGTGCCTTGCGGGTCCATGCGGCTCCATGCGGATTTATGTAGTTTCAAATCTTATTTTAAAGCTCTCGATGGGGTTCCTGTAATATTTTTAGTTTATCCTGTGGCTCCATGCATTTCTAGACTATGTTTAAAAGGTTTCCATGCGGCTCCTGTAATATTTTTAGTTTACCCTGTGTTCCGTTCCTAAAAATCGCCCAAATTATGTAGATTCACAATCTCATAAAAAATCTCTTTGATTTCGCTTTGGTCCGGCTCAAATAGCCGAAGAAATAACAGTTTTATGAGCAATTTAAATATTTTACATTTATTTATAAGAAAATGGCAACACTGCTTAATTTCACGAACTTTAAAGTAATTTCCAGAACTATCCGATTGACCTGTTTTGTCTATGACGTAATAGTAGTGTTTGTGATTGGATAATGTTAGAACATTCGAGTAACCTTACCAATGATATAAATACGGTTCGCTGAAAAGCAGCATTATTATTAATTCGATGTTTGGCTGTGGTAACTTAAAATTGGAAAATTGTTAACTGTGTGAAGTCATAGTTTTTTGGTCGCAAGTCTTTGGTGGTCTACGTGATTGTGAAGAATTAAGCTATTGAGCTTTAACCTGTTGCTTTGATTTATACTATTCGGGCTCCTAAGTGGATTGGAGCATATTTCTTAATAAAGAAGATATTGAGGTAGTCTGAGCTGTGATTTAGCTAGACTATATTTTTGCTGTCGCTGGTTCGAAGGTCAGATCCAGCAATAAGATTAAGAATTTTATCGTTTAGTAGACACCGAGATTGTGTTATTGGCGAGGCCTTCTTTACAGGCGCCAAAAAAGGTAGACGATTAAATAACGTAATAAGTTACCGAATAAATTTCTACAAAATTTCAAAAAACTTTTTATCATCGGAACAAAATTTCAAAAAACTTTCCAAAATTTAAAAAACTAAATTTTGTGGAAGTAACACCCTGTGACTCCATGTGGCTCCATGCATCTCTAAACAATAAAGTGTAGAGATGCATGGACCCGCATGGAGCCACAGAGTAAACTTTAAATACTCCAGCAGGAACCGCATTGAGAACTTTAAAATATTGTTTAGAGATACATTGTTATATCTCTGCTGACCGTCTTGAGTTTTGTTTGTTTGCCTTTTGTTTTTGTTTTTTTATCTTGGCTTTCGCGTTTTGTTTGTGCCTCGAGGCAATCGCTTGCCGTCGCTTCGCTTGATTGCTTTCGGTGTCCGCGCGGTAAGCGATTGCAAGTGTCGTTCATTTAAAATTTGCATTTACGAAGTATGTCCGTGGTTTTGTCGCGGTGGCTAACTACACTTGGAAGCCCACTGTTGAATGTTTTAATGTTGGATCTTGTTTGGAAAACTAGTTAGTAAGCGAAGTTAATGTAAATTCTGTAGGTTAAATTTGTAATTGTCGTTTATATATTGTAATTGTTATTAGGAACCGTACCTGTCATTAATCTCAAATCTGTCGTTTTTACGCTGTCAATCGTCAATTAATCTATGAAATATTGGATCTACAATAGTAAACAATTTATACAAGAAAATCAATTGTGCTGGCTACAATTTCACAAAAGGCGAAGACGAGTTTCCAGCCGTGTGTGGCAACCCAGCTCCAGATTTCGCAACGTGGGCTGCTACATGCATGGAGCCGCATGGAGCCATAGTGCAAACTGAAAATGCGACAGAAACCGCATGGAGGTTCTTTCAATACAGTTGTTCCGTTCCTAAAAATTGCCCACATTATGTAGATTCACAATCTCATAAAAAATCTCTTTGATTTCGCTTTGATCCGGCTCAAATAGCTTAAGAAATAACGGTTTTATAAGTAATTTAAATATTTTACATTTATTTATAAGAAAATGGCAACACTGCTTAATTTCACGAACCTTGAAGTAACTTCCAGAACTATCCGCTTGACCTGTTTTGACTATGACGTAATAGTTGTTGTTTTTGGATAATTTCAGAACATTCGAGATACTTACGACCGAGTAATATAAATAAGGCTCGCTGGAAAGCAGTATTATGATTCGATGATTCGTTGTGGTAACTTAAATTTGGAAAATCGTTAACTGTGTAAATTCATAGTTCTTTTTGGTCGCAAGTCTTTGGTTGTCTACGTGATTGTGAAGAATTAAGCTACTGAATTTATTTGCTGTTGATTTATACTATTCGGGCTCCTAAGTGGATTGGAGCATATTTCTTAATAAAGAAGATATTGTGGTAGTCTGAGCTGTGATTTAGCTAAACTATATTTTTGCTGTCGCTGGTTTGAAGGTCAGATCCAGCAAGAAGATTAAGAAATTTATCGTTTAGTAGACACCGAGATTGTGTTATTGGCGAGGCCTTCTTTACAGGCGCCAAAAAAGGTAGACGATTAAATAACGTACTAAGTTACCGAATAAATTTCTACAAAATTTCAAAAACTTTTTATCATCGGAACAACAGTCTAGAGATGCAACGAGCCGCATGTATGGAGACTCTTTAAATATAGTCTAGAGATGCATAGAGCCGCATGGACATCCTTAAAATAGACTATTGTTTAGAGATGTATGGAATAACATGGAGCAACAGGTTAAATACTACTCAAATACTCAAATACTACAAGACCCGCAAATACTACAAATACTCAAATACAATACTACAAGACCCGCATGGAGCCACAGTGTAAATACTATAAGACCCGCATGGAGCCACAGTTTCAAATACTAGAGGAGCCGCACGGAGACTTTTAAATAAAGTCTAGAGGTACATGAAGCCGCATAGAGACGTTTTATAATAAGGTTTAGAGATGCATGGAACCGCATGGAGCCACAGTGTAAACTGAAAATACAACAGGAACCGCATAAAGACCTTTAAAACAAGGTCTTAATATTGCATGGAGCCACATGGAGACCTTGAGTCGGCGAGCTGCTTGTTAGTAATTAGCTACTGGCTAAAAATAAAAACTAAAAGACCAAAATAAAAATATTCAACAGGACTCCTATATCGTGCATCTCAGTTTTGTTACATTTCTAAACAATAATTTAAAGCTCTCCTTGTGTTTTCATGCATTTCTAGACTTTTTTTAAAGGTTTTATGTGCTCTTGTAGTATTTGAAGCTTATGCGGTGCCTCCATGGGGCTCCATGTATCTCTACACTTTATTTAAAGGGTCTCCATGCGGCTCCTGCAGTATTTGAAGTCTTATATGGTAGCTGTGTACGGCCTCATGCAGGTCCATGTGGCTACATGAGGCTTCATGTATCTCTACACTTTATTTAAAGGGTCTCAATGCTGCTTTTGTAATATTTGAAGTTTACACGGTGGCTCCATGCGGTCCCATGCAGCTCATGCGGCTCCATGCATCTCTACACTTTATTTAAAGAGTCTCCATGCGGCTGCTGTAGTATTTGAAGTTTATACAGTAGCTCCATGCGGCTCCATGCATCTCTAGACTTTATTTAAAGGGTCTCCATGTGGCTTCAGTAGTATATAAAGTTTACACAGTGGCTCCATGCAGCTCCATAAGGCTCTGTGCTCCATAATTTTTTAAGAGTCTCCATGTGGCTCCTGTAGTATTTGAAGTTTACACGGTGGCTTCATGTAGCTCCATACAGCTCATGCGGCTCTATACATCCTAGAATTTATTTAATGGGTTTCCATGCGGCTCCATGCATCTTTAGACTTTATTCAAAGGATCTCCATGCGGCTCCTGTAGTATTTAAAGTTTAGCCTACATGGTGGCTCCATGCGGTCCCATGCGGCACCTATAGTATTTTAAGTTTACACGGTGGCTCCATGCGGCTTCATACATCTCTAGATTTCATTTAAAGGGTCTCCATGCGGCTCCTGTAGTATTTGAAGTTTACACGATGGCTCCACGCGGCTCCTGTAGTATTTAAAGTTTACCCTGTGGCTCCAGGCGGCTCCATGCGGCTCCTGTAGTTTTTGAAGTTTACATGCTGGCTCCATGCAGTTTCATGTGGCTCCATACGGCTTCTGTAGTATTTGAAGTTTACACAGTGGCTCCATGCGGCTTCTGAAGTATTTGAAGTTTACAATGTGGCTGCATGTGACTCCACGAGGCTCCATGCAGCACCGTGTATCTTTAGACTATATTAAAAGAGTGTTCATGCGGCTCCATGTGCTGCATACATTTCTAGACTATATTTAAAGGGTCTCCATGCGGCTCCTGTAATATTTGAAGTTTACACGGTGGCTCTATGCGGCTCCTGTAGTATTTGAAGTTTACATAGTGGTTCCATGCGGCTCCTGTAGTATTTAAAGGTACCCCTTCGGTGTGTTGTATCATGCTATTATGTTGCCCATAGTTTTCACAAGAAAAAGATCTGGTCTGTCGTCATTAATCTGAAAAGCTAAATGTTTATAATTTTGTAGATTTTTGGAAGGAGTTGGCGGGTTTCTATAAGTTACTGTAGCTTCAGGTTTCAGTGATTTTTCTTTGCTTGTAAGTTTTAATAATTTGAGAAAAAGTGTGATCCACACTATTCTATTACTTGTTTTCTTTCTTTTAATAATTTTAGGGTTGAAACGATCGGTCCATCCTAAAACCAATTTAATTATCTTGTTGTAGGCGCCACCGCCAACGTATGTCAATCTGACCGGCCTAGTCAAGATTATGGCTAATAATGACCTGACGTCAAAAATGATAATACTTTCTTCACAAAGATCCTGCACCACTTCAGAAAGTCCGTCTTCTATTTAGAGAATGTCTTCAGGAGAGTTTGTTGGATGAATCTCTCCAATCTTACCTCCTCCTTTTAGCTTACCAAATTTACGACTTGAAATTTAACACAACCTTTATTCAAGAGAAACTAGTTAGCGTATAGATTCACAGAGCGTAGAATTTTTGTTAAAATTTTCCCCAATTTAACCAACCATGAAAATCAAATAACGATAGCAAACAACTTTACTGGGCTATTCAAACAATCTATAAATGCCCTCTACAAATAATGTAACACTGTCTTATGCAAAAGACCTCAACTGAATAAATTCCTCTATGCCAGCTCTCCAATTTATAGAGAGAAGCTTAAGATGTTATGGCGAGCGAACAAAGCATTTGTGACGCAACACGTGGTTCTATCGATTAACAATAGCAAAAAGAACAAAAGAATCTTGCGTCGCTGCATTTAGCAATCTTAAAATACAATGCGAACTAATTTGGCGCGACTGAGTAGGCTACAAATAAGAGCGTGAATTGAACACAATGAGACTTCGATAAAATTCAAGACGATTCTTAATTTATTTCAATTCTCTGAAGCCAAACAACACTGATGAAATTTTCAGAAACAATGACTAATTACGAAACAGAAATTTTACCAAAAAGGACCGATTACGAAACAACCACTTGTCGCTTAATTTTTTAATAAAATCAAACCGGTAGCATTTTTCCTTCAAACCTTCCAAACTTTCTAACTAATGTTCTTGTTTTTCATTCAACCTTCTCAATCGGATTCCCTCTCCAAATACGTAGGCTAGTTGTTTGATAGTTGCGTAAATTTTAATGTCTTGTGAGGAAATTCTACAAGTCAATTGAATAAATAGTAGATATGACAGTATATAATTATGATGACAATACTCGCAAAACAAATGCTTTTTGTTTGCTTTTGAACCTACTTAGAACAAAAATAAAATTTTGGTGTTTTAAACCATATTTGCATAAACTCTAAACTTTTTAAAATTCTATATTGGCCTTGCAGTGGAAAACTTGCAACAAAAATTCATTTTCGACTGCAATAAAAAAATCTTTGTTTTAATAAAATATGTTATACTGTACCAGCAACTCTCTTTACCCAACAAAACTATATTCAACAACAATTTCTATATTTGCATTTAAATGTTTTAGCTTACTGCATGTAATTTTCTACCGCATATGCATTAAACTGTTAAAATAACCAATTCTAAACAAAAAATAGTATTTTGTTTTAATGTTTTATAGTTCTTTTTCTTCTTGACCACTGGCTAACGGCAGCCACTTTTTTTGATTTGTAATGATGTAAAGATACGCCAATTATGCCAAATAAAATTTTGTCTCTCAAAGATACGCCTTGTACAAAATTGAAAAAAAAAAACTTCTCTCATTGTCGTGGGATGGCTGGCGCTTTTTGGTGTTTTAGCATTAGAGATGTCAACCGCGCAGCGTACACGGCGGCGCGCGGGCACCGCGTAACTTTTTGATCAAATTTACCGCGCCGTGCGGACACCGTGCAATCGTATGTTTAAAGTTTGCATGTGGATACTTGCTCTTACGTTTAAAGTTTGCAGTGCAGTGCGGGCACAGTGCGGTACTTAAAAAAATTTTGCAGTGCAGTGCGGTTGCGGGCAGAAACCTTGCAGTGCAGTGCGGGCACAGTGCAGGAAAAGTGTGCCCGCGACAACTCTATTTAGCATCTACCATTAAAAAATATTTTACGCAATTTTCCGGTTTCACATTTATAAGATTACTTACTGAAATCTTTTACTGTATGAGCAAAATTATCGCATTAGGTTTAATTAAGCAGAAAATAAGAAGTTAGTGCATTTGTAAATGATTGACAGATAAAATAAAAGCTTAATTGTGAGCAAAATAAAAGTGCTTAAAAGTTAAATTAACTTTTTTAGTATTGTAAATAATTGAAAATATAGGTACGATTCTCATTTGTCGAGCTTAATTACTTTTTAAAGTTTGAGGAATTCCAAAGCCTACAAGGTTGATAACAGCAAACAATGAACAAAACCCAAATATTTATAGGTACAATTTTTGAATTGAATAACACATTTGTAGCATAGCTGAATTTGTTTTATTCATTTTTATATGACTCCGGAAGTAGGGTGGTCGGCAGCGTATAGGAATTTGATTGTAAAATAAAATGACCATAGTTTAATAATGATGTTACAAATACCTAAAAATTAGAATTAGGATGCCTTTAAAGAAGTGCTTTTTTTAAATTACAATCACAATCATGGTACACATATGCAGTAGTTTTTTTGAGAAAGGGGGCATTGTGCCATGACCCTCCCCTTTGGAAAAATTAGACAGCTTTAAAGTAAAGCGTGATCAAGTGGTTAAAGCACTGAGCTTGTGACCAACACAATCTCAGTTCAAAACTTATTCGCTCCATTCTGCTGGGTCCTTGGGAAAGACACTTTATGGCTCATTTCCCTGCTTAGTGGTCCGGGCAAGCAATTCTAAATTAAAGTCATATCTCTATTAAATTACAAGCGGACAGCAATATCTAGGTATCTCCAGAAGCAGGTCGGGGTAATTGCCTACCCTATGTATTAGTGCCTTTGTCACTTTCCTCCGAGTCAGGAGGATAAATATAAAGATAAAATAAATAAAAAAAATAAATAAATTAAGATCTTTTTTTTAGAGACCACTATGTTTTAAGGACAAAAAATTAACAAAACCAAGACAGATTCAAAGTGAAAACCTTTTTTTAGAGGTCATCATGTTTTTGGGATGAAAAATCAACAAAACTAAGACAGATTCAAAGTGAAGATCTTTTTTGCTATTTGAAAACTTTTTTACTACGCATATTTGATTGTGGTTGTATGTCCTTTTTAAAAAATCCTCAGTATGCCACTGCACATATCATAAAACAGGGTAACTTTGTTTAGCAGAGCAACTTTGATTGGTTGGGGTAATGGAGTACTATTTAACTTGTAGCCAAGAAAACATGGCTGGAAAAAGCCATCAGGTTTCTTATGCAACCCTATGCCTCTCAAAAAACTATGAATTATATTTTTAAACTTGTACAATATTTAAAAAATTAAACAGTGATCACAGTTACCCCAAATGTTGTTTACTCTATTCTTATATTGGTTTTTAATGTGTGATCAAAGTTACCCCAAAGTATAAAGTAACTTTGTTCAGCAGTTTGTTTGAAACATTCAGCCACTAAGCTGTTATGACATCATCAAAATATTTTATTCAGTGGCTCAGAGGCAGAGTGTTATAATCAACAAGAAAAGAGTTTTTTTATTGACAGTGTCAGGTTATTAGAGGCTAAAAACTTCCAAAATTGATCAAAGTTACCCTGTTTTACAGTACTGATGTATAGGGGGTGGACAAAATAATTGGTACATTGAGTAATTTTAAAGAAAATTTGTTTGTTATGGAGTTGGATCTTTCCTAGCCTTACACACAACTGCAATATGTCTATGAATAAAATCCTACAGCTTCCTAACTTTGTCTACTGGAATTTTTCAGCATTCTTTTATCAGAACCAACCACTCCATGTGTTCTAGCTCACTTTGATGGTTTTTATACCAATTCTGAACCACATGAGAGGTGTGTATTGGGGCATTATCATCTTAGAAAATGCAGTCATCATGAGTAAATAAAGCAGACTTTATTGACCCAGAGGTCATCAGATGAACATGGTCTTGCAAAATGTTCAAGTTTCAGGTTCAAAATTAACTCCTTTATTACAGTTATCTACACCAGTGGCCCCCAAGCTTTTTGAGCAGGGGCTGCATAGAGATTTTTTGGATCTCCTCAGGCCAAAGCTAGAAACTAAAAAAAACACCAGCCTTCACTGTGATTCAATCACTGATTTCACTAATTTTCTCCCAAAATCATAGTGATCTCTAAAAAAAAAAGTCTTCACTTCGATCCAGATCCAGCCCACTGGCCGTAGTTTGGGGACCACTGATCTACACTATTATAATTATAAATTCTTAATTGCAAATTATATATATTCTGTATAATATTGTATACTGTATGTACCATTGTCTTGAAAGGTTAATTTAAATCAATGTTACAGAAATAAAAAGCCAAACTGAACACTTGAAACACAGGAAAATAAAAATTGCCAGGAAAAAATGCAATAAAAACAATGATAACAGAAAACAAGATAAAAAAAACTAGTTCTAACCTCATAATCATCAGACATTGTTTTTTATTTTTTCTGTGATTAAACTTTATCCATTCTGAACACATTGGTTTATTGTATAAAAAAATGGGTTTTTTTCAAGAAGTTACCATAAGAGATTTTTTTCAATGAAACTAGCCCAGAATCTCCTTTTTAGCGCCAGGATGAAATAAAGAAGAAACCAAGAGAAAAAAAATGTCTTAAGAATAGATAGTAATCACAAGGGGGATCCACATTAATTTCACGAACAAAAATCACCAATGGTGACTTTTTGAAAAGGCCCAAACAATGTTTGTTACTCTATTTTTCTTATTTAAAGTACTCATCAGTTATTGGTGTCTGGTAACAAATAACGTAAACATGTTTCACATTTTTATTAGTAGTGTGTTTAACTGTTAAAAATAGCTATAGTTTAGATAATGGCAACAAAGAGTAGTGATAAATTTTCTTACAAAGCTTCTAGAATAAAAGTATCTGGAGAAATTTTAAAGTAAGTTTGTAAGTTACTGGTACATTACTTTTATCTATTAAGCTATGTAATAGTTTATTTTTTGGGTCTCCAAGAAATCATCATAAGTGATTTTTTCAATGAAACTAACCTCGAATCTCCCCTACAGCACCAGGATAAAATAAAAAAGAAACCAAGAGGAAAAGGATCTTTTCAAGAAATAATAGTAACTGCAGGGGGATCCAGGTTAGTTTTAGAAACAAAAATTGCTTACTGTATTTTCCACCTAATAAGCCAAATTTCTGGACCTAAATTTTGGACCTGATTTTTGAGGGTCAGCTTATTGGCCAATCATCAGCTTTGGACCAGAAAATATTAAAGGCCAAAGTCAGTCCAAAATCATACCTTTGATTTCGCAGTTACAGCAGACATTGTGCAACAATGCCCACATTGACATCATAAATTAGCCTCAGCTTATTAACTAGAAAATACGGTATGGTAATTTCTTTAAAATACACTTATTGGATTTCTTTAAGAAATCGTCGTTGTTTGAAGGGTATCCACTCCAGGTCAGACACAAACAGGACTGGGGCCAAGTTTATCTTTTTACTACTCCAGGCTGCTGTACTGCCTGAATCAGATGCTGGCAGTGGTGTTATTAAGTCAGCATTGAGTTTCATCATCCAAAACCGTCAGACCTTGTTCTCCATGTGGTGCCTGATGTATAGGGCACACTGTTAAAACATGGTCTGCGGTTTGCTCAGAAGCACCACGCTTGGAATTTAGTGAAGGAGCAAGACCCCATTTGTGCATGGACAAATGGAATCACCCGACACCAGTCCATTGGCGGTTGAGCTTAACCCAAGCTGCTCAGGGTAAGCCCATCCCAACAGGCCTGGCATCGGTCCCAGGCACAAAAGCACAGAGCCTAAAAGCACCTTCACAGTACTCCGTTTTCCATTTTTGATTTGTCTATTCAGAAGTGCAATGCCAAGTCTGGCAAGGTTGTCCAAAAGATTCCACACAGCTGGCACAAACGGGTGTCTGAATCTTAGTCTCATTTGGCAAGTATTTGAGGACCCACTTAAAAGACCATACAAGATATGATCAGGGTTCAGAGATCCACAGTGAACCAAGGAGTGTGTCACTCCCATTTGGCAAAGCTCAGCTGACTGGATGCCTGAGAGTACAGGTAGGTGGTCCATTGGAGTGGGACGCAGGCATCCAGTGACTATGCACAAGGTGTCATTCAAGACACTGTCAATGAGGCAAGTGTGAGCAGTGCGACACCAGACTGGTGCACAGTACTCAGCTGTTAAGTAGACTAGAGATAAGGTGGCTATGTGTAGTGCTTTAGCACCAGCACCCCATCCTGAGCCCATGAGTCGCCTTAGCAGTGTGACACACGAGGATAGTTTTTTGTGCAATGCCACTAGATGGTGATGAAACTTGAGCAATCTTTCCAGTTTTACCCCAAGATAAGTAGGGGTTGGACAGAACGGTAAAAGTCTATTGTTGTTGTAGACCTTTAGCTCACATTTGGCCATTTTTCACCAAAAGCATTTTTTTGGTGAAACTAACCAGGAATCCCCCCTTTCAGCACCAGGATGGAATAAAAAAGAAATCAAGAGAAAAAGGATCTCTCAAGAAGTGATAGTAGCCAGCAAAGAATCCAAGTTAGTTTCATGAACAAAAATTGCTTATTATGACTTCTTAAAGAGACTCCTATATTATTTTCTTGTCTTGCAAAACAACATTGGAGAAATTAAATTTAGGGACAATTATGAAGCAATTAGGATATCACAATTTTTTTTGGTGATGACAGAATAGTGCTGTCTGTTTTTAATTGTGTTTTTTTATTTGCTGATATGACTTAAATTTTGAGCTGCTTGCTAAACTGCCAAAAAAAAGAAAGTGTCCTATACAAGGATACAACAGAATTACAAGGTTAAAATTTGTATTACAATTGTATTGGTCATATTTATACAGAACTTTCTATCTACTTGCTGCTGTCAATTATTTTATTGACAAATGCTATTGATTTTTAGTTTTAACTGTACTCTTATGTGATCTGATGTTGATTTAAAATTTTAAAACCTAACTTTTTCCATAAAGTTTTGATAAAAAATTTCAGATATGAATCTGGGCGATCCTCAAAAGTAGGATGTTTCATTTTATCTCAAAGGCTTGGAGAAAAATTCAATTATTTTGAAATTAAAATTCTTGAAACTGGTGTCTCAGGTTTGGTTTCAAATTTTATTTCATGAACATAAGATAAGATGTTTGAACAATTTCTTTCTAATAAACAATGATTGATACCAAAAAAAAACTGTTTTAATTATAGCTTTAATGTAACTGTTTGTTTAGTGTATTTGCATTATTACCCACACTAGTTTAAGACAAAACAGAAGTATTACCAAGAATTTATTTTCTTTAGTCAAGCTGGCATTTTGATTAGATTGGTGTTGGCAGTAATGCTATTAATAAAATAGTTATAAGTGTCATATCTGTAATTGTAAAACTTGCTTTTCAATTGACTTTATATTCTGGTAATACTTTAATTTAATAGTGTGCTTGTTTTATCATCTTAGTAAAAACAACAATTCTTTTCTTTTTATGGTCTGCTGAATTGCTAATCTGATTTCAGATAGAAGAATAACCAATTTTATTGCCCAAAACTTTCACTTATGTTATGATTGTGAAGATCTTTTTAATACTAATCATTTAATGAAAATACATTTGTGCTTTGTACGCAAAGCATTTATTGTATGTTGTCCAATAGAAAAAGGATTTCAAAGTTTTTTGTCTATGCAGTACTTGCATGATTAATTAGTAGTAAAGCTTGTTATTGTAGGATTCAAGAAGATAAATAGTTACCACCTAAACCAATCTTTTAAACTGTTGCTTGTATTTAGGAAGTAATTCAATTGCCATTGGATTAGCACCTTATGATTATACCCTGGATGATAAGCCTGGATTGAGATCTGGTTCTGTTGGGTTCCAGACTGATGAAGGAAAGTAAGTATGATTTAGTGTTGTTGAATTTTTATGTAGAATATAGTTTTGTTTAGGAGATATTACTTAGAGTTTTAATTAATCTAACTTGCCATTTAAAGTTTGAAGTTAAAGAAAAAACTTGATAAAATCCATCTTTGTAACAGGTGAACAATCTTGTACCCATAATTCTGTTAAAACTGATCAGGTGAATAAGGGCATTGCTATTAATAAGGTTCCTAAGACATTAAAAGCAAGTGAAATGTAGGTTTTCGGAGATTTAAGTGTGTGCTATACATTGGTTGAAGTACCTCCTAAAGCTGCACAATCAAGCTTGTTTTAAAGATTGTTCTGGACTTTTCAGCTATTGCCACAGTAAAAAAAATCTTTTCGTAATGAGTAGCAGCCAAAGATAAGATTAAGATTTTATAATTTTGCATCAGATTTGAAGAGCATTAATGTAGTAATACCATTGCATTTCACCATTTTGAAAAAGTAACAATTTTGATTGTGTAAAGAAAAATTGATTAAAACTGTGTTCTGGAGTGCTCCTGGTCTAATATCGGTAAGCTTAATGTCCAAAAGAAGTACTACCAAACATCAATGCAAATGTTCACATCAATGCATTAAAAAGTTGAAATTAAGAATATGAAAAGTTTGCATCATTGCATATGCGACGTTTCAATGCAACATAATAAAGCTTAAGTTCACATCAATAATAAAACCAATAAAGTTATCTGCTGCTTTAGCTGGACAGCAATAAAATGCTTATCCCGCTTATTTTTTAAACCTAGTACAATCTGACTTCCACTAGATATTTTTTAAGCAGAAGATTACCTTAAGAGTGATTATGAAATACTCATATTTGTACACTTCCTTTTGACATATAATTCTTGCCTATTTTTAAAATAAATGTTGTCATTATATTCTAGAAAATCAATTTACATTACTTCTCAAATAAATAGTTTTTATCTGATTTGCTTTTCAACCCAAACTTCATGGCTTTCTTTCATTCTATAATGGTCTGATTTTATAAGTTGAAAAATTATTTTTTACTAGATTATATGAAAATCATGTTAAATTGTCTCTTAAAACTACTGGGAGGACTTTTGGTCGGTGTTGTGAGGTTGGAGATAAAATTGGGTGTGGCATACGCAAACCATCCGGATCTACACAAGTTGCATCAGAGGTTATGTTTGGTGGGCCTCAATGTAAACTTGAAGTTTATTTCACAATCAATGGTATGGAGGTGAGTACTGTAATGAAGAAAGTGTTTGTGCAAGGTTGACGTACAAGTTGAGTACCTGTGCATAACGTGTTTGCTGTTGTGTGAAGTATTGTTTTTTTGTTAACTGATACTCAAAAAAAACATTTGCCATCTTATTCTGGTTATTATTACATTTGAGCTTGTAGAAAGAAATTTTTGTTTCTGAAAACTAATATTACATTTGAAAGTATCACAAAAGATAAGCGTTTTCAATTCCAAATATGAGTGAAATATTTAGTTTTTACGTTGAACTTTTTACCTATTGGCATTGTTAGTTTGATGGCAGTTATATTCAAGAAGCAAATTATTTGATGTCCAGCTCTTTGCAGATTGTCATTTCTTGTTCAAAAAATATTTAATTTATTACAATCCAACCCAGGCAATAAACTTGCATTCTGTATTTGAACTTCCGTGTGTAACTGTTCTAAATGTCCAGTTTTTACCTGTTCTGAATGTCCAATGTTCACCTAAACTTAACAAAAAGCCCAACCATAATAAATTGTCAGAAATAGAAATGACGGTCGTTTTTAACTCCCTTTTTACTAAATCCAGACTTTTTTTTTAAATAAACTTTTGAACAATTTTAAACCAATAAAGTAGTTACATACTTTAAGACTCTTGTACTTTTTCAAATGTCCAATTTATATAAAGGTAACGGTAGGAATAATCACAACTATGAGTCGTGTTATTTAAAAATGTTTTACTAATAAGAAAAAGCAAGATCAAATAAAACAATTTTGCTTCAATTAGCTTAATCTCAACAACAGAAACAATTTATTTAATTGACATTTGTTGAACGAGGACCCTGTTTTAACCACTTTTTATCAGACGCAGTTGAAGTAAAAAGGCAAGTTTTGAAATCTTGTTGAAAATACCTTGAATCACATTATTGATGTTGTTTGCTAGATCGGTACCACTACTATTGTTGTACCGGAAGACGCGAATGGATTACATCCAGTGGTGGGAATGGGTTCGTCTGGAGAGTCCGTCCAATTAACCGTCATTCCAGGCATATCTTCTTCTACTTCAACAGCCATTGATGATTTTATGTTGGTTGATGATTTGGAGGATGAGTGGGCGAAAATCCACGATGTCAAAGTAAACGGCCAGGTATTTGAATGGAATTTTGTGACAGAATCAAACTTCGATTTTCAATCGCTTATTATGGATCAATTTCATCGACTTGTCCTCCTGTGATTAAATGTTATTTTTCTGCTTTGATACAGATTATTGAATACGCCGGAAACGGGGCCAACATTCATGACGTAGGCGTTGCCCAAGGAAAGCGGCCCCTTTCCACCCGCAACCATTACTTCGAGGTCGAGATCATCGAACCGGGACGACATTGTTACATCGCCATCGGATTGATCCACAAAGTAAGATGCTGTTTGTTGATATTTACCCAGCACTTCTAGGATTAGAACCTCTTGCATTCTTGAATAGAAAACAAGAAATTTATTCTTGGTACATTACCACTATAAGCAGGACCCCATTATACAGCCAGAATAACCCACACAAACATTGGCCAGGGCTGGGGAGTAAGGAGTAAGAGGAGTCAAAGTTTTTCCAAGGAGTAAGAGTAGCAAAAAATATTTATTACTTCTTACTCCTTTACTGCATTGTTGGGTTGCCATACTGTCTGGAATTTTTAAAACATTATAATTAAGAAATGGAGACTGATTCCAAGTCAAGACCTTTTTTTTTAGAGAACACCATGATTTTTTCCCGAAAACGGAAAAATTTGAGACTTATTTCAAGTGAAAACTTTTTTTTACAGAACACCATGTTTTTTCACAAAGATTGAAAAATCTGAGACTGATTCTAAATGGAGAAACTTAAAAAAAACTTACTCCGGAGTAGGAGTAGGATTAAGAAAAGCATTTTACTCCGGAGTAGGAGTAGGAGTAAAAATCAACACTATTCCCCAGCCCTGCATTTCCCTTAATTTTTTAAAGAAAGTACCAATTGCTGGATGCACCCAGAAATAAAGCAAGAATCATGTTTGGCAAAATACCACTGGCATGAAATGATGTCGGCAGCGTGATCGAGTGGTTAAAGCGCCGGGCTCGTGATCAACACGGTCTAGGTTCAAAACCCACTCGCGCCATTCTGTTGTGTCCTTGGGAAAGACACTTTACGGCACTTTCCTCTGCTTGGTGGTCTTGGCAAGCAGTTCTAAATTACAGTAATATCTCTATTAAATTACAAGCGGACAGCAATATCTTGGTATCTCCGAAAGCAGGTCGGGGTAATTGCCTACTTTATGTATCAGCGCCTCCGTCGTTTTCCTGCGAGTCAGGAGGATAAATATAGAGATGAAAATAAAATAAAAATAAAAAATGTGGAAAGTTGACGGTCATTCCGATTCCCCTAAAATAAATTCAGGCCCCCTCCGTTACCACCAACACGGGGAGCCATCCATTATTGATGAGATTTATATAGATATGCGGTCAGATGCAAAAGACGAATTGGTTCTCTTCACCAGAAAGATCAATAGCCAAAAGCCGGCACAGCATCGAGTTCATATAGCTTGATTAGGCTCGTTGTTTTTGCCTCTCCCCAAGGATATCTTGGATTAGTTATCCCTTAACCCCTCAACATCTTCAAGCATAGTAATACTCGTTCAATTAATCAACTTTATTCGATTGCTAAATCAAGAACCTTGTTAAATCAACCAGTAGATTAAGATATAATCAACTATCTAACCTAATTATTTGTGCTTGAAGCGTTTTGTTTGGTGTTGGAGATTTTGGCTAGTAATGTTTTGTTAAATTATCGGAATTTGTAGAAAAAGCTTTTGTTCATTATTTTTATAATCACAGTAGACTGGCTTATCGGTTTATTTATAATCTAAAGTGTTGTTTTCTCAACTTGTAGTTGCGTCTTTCGGCCTTTTCTATGGGAATATTTCATTTTAATAAAAACTTTGTTGTTAATGCAAGCTTTGTTTTAAGTTTTAGTTATTTGTTTTATGTTTACTTGCTCTTGACATAAAATAACAGACAGTGGTGTGATTGCAGAATTACCCACTGCACCGTCATCCGGGATGGAACGCGGGTTCGATCGCGTACCACGCCGATGATGGGAAGATTTTCCTCGGAAGAGGGCAAGGAGTCCCGTTCGGTCCCAGGTACTTGCTTGTTCTGTCTTTGAACTTGAAACTTCCCAGCCTTTAACCTTTGCTCATCGACGTGAATTTGTTGTTTGTGGTTGGCAGACTGGTGGTCACGCCTGAGCAATCCGGGCCCCATTCTGAACAAACTTTTGTTGATGTTAACACACCGACGCTTATTTAATTGAAGTGAAACCTTGTACCTGTTTAGTTGCTACACACTGAACATGTGGTGGCAAACTTGCCATTTTTTCGACATCGGGTGAAATTAATTTCGTCTAACTTAAAAATCCTGCACCGAGAGCAAAAAAACACGTTGGGAACACGATGGGGAAGATTAGATGGGAGCCGCTGACCCAGTTATTTAATGATAAAGTTGATCAGTGCAGATTAAGATTGCGTCATGTGTAATGATTTAGGTGCAATCGTGGTGATGTCATGGGTTGTGGGATTCAATTTCCCGTGGATTACGTTTCGAGCGTCAGCGACGACGACGACGACGATGATGACGACTTGGAGCATGGAGATGTTGGTGCGGAGTTAGACGCGAGAGTCGAGGCCATGCAAGGTTGGCGTTATGTTCAATCGTGCGGATGAATATCGGTGTAACGAAGTTTGTTGTTGCGACACTTCTGATGTAAAAGCCATACAAACTTGAATTGCTACGTCGTCAATCGTTTCATTCCATTTGGCCGTTTATTTTCACCCCGTAGATTGTATTATGCTTACATTGCCATGCCCTCATTTTTATGTTAATCTTTGACAGATAAGTTGCAACTGTTAAATGGGCAACTTAGGGCTTGTAATGATTCAAGCAAAGTTGTGCCGAACTTTTTCAGCCATTGCTACGTCTTAAACGCTGAATAGTAAAAAAAACTTTGAACTAACATTTCCGTAATTGAAATAAATCGTAAACCTTCTTGTTGTGGTGCCAAGCATCCAGCTGATCAGCATTCCAAGTTTTTGTTCGCAGCTTTATCTTCAGTTTAATATAAACGAAGTTGATCGAAAATCTTTGCCAAACTCACATTCACTAACTCGAGTGATGTTTTGTGTCAGACTTAGATGTTGCTGTTCCCTTTCTGGATGAGTTTATCACTGAGGTTTCCGGATCTGATGAAGAATTCTGGGAATCTGGTGATGAGGAAGACTTCCTTTGGCCACAACCCGGACTCCCCCCTTGGGCCCCTCGCATGGGTGATGGAGGAGACATGTTGCCTTTGGATTACGTAAGAATGGTTCATTAACTGCATGTTGCAATTATGACGTAATAGGACCAGTTGGATGTCGAGATATAATGAAAAAGTAAATTTTAATTGTCTTCAGCCTCTGATCGATGACGCCATCATGCGTGGGGGAATGTTCAATCGGGGACGCTTTCCGCGAGGCCGAGGAGGTGCAAGGGTCAGTCCCCATCTTATTTTTCCCGCCATTTATGGAGGAAAAGGGAAAAGCTTTATGGTCAAGGTGATTGCGGTGTAGTTATGGCTACGTTTGCGTGACGTCAATCATGATGAATCGCTACTGATAAAACATCACCCACGCGGTTTAGTGTCGAAATATCAACTGACCAAATATTAACAATTAAAATTAAGTCTTGTAGACATTCCTCCGTCGAAGTGTGGCAGAGAAGCTTTGAGTTCCAACTAACCCCCCACCATCCCACCATACTGAGGCTCCTGGATATTAAAAGTTGTTATTTTGGTCATTGATATTTTGACCGGATACCCACCTACGCTAATAAAAATCCAGCCTGATTCGCTCGTGTATGCCACCTATTGGCTTGTATTTTGTAAAAATCTCGCCACCTGTAGCAATCAAACAAGTGCTTATGACAGCGGTGGGCAAGCTTTGTAGCTCGCGGACTGCATTCACGAGTTCATTTTGTTTGCGGGTCGCACTATAGTAATCTCCAAAAAAGCTCTTCATTTTCATTCACGTCCATAATCTCTTCGTCCCAAAAACGTAGTGATCCTAAATTTCGATATTTTTTTAAAGATTACAACGATTGAAAGCGAAGAGAGAGTAAAGTTATCTGCTTGAGGCTTTCGCAGGCCGCACGGTGACGGGCCGTAGTTTGCTCACCCCTTGACCTATGATGTCGTTAATATGTTGACTTGTTCAGTGTGACGGTAAAGAAGATTCTAATATGTTTACCTCTGTCCCCGTGTTTGAATGGTGTTGAATTGTTGTTTTTCTTCAATCGTCATCGTCGTTTGGAAATGCATCCACTCCAGATCAGACACAAACAGGACTGGAGCCGAAAGTTTATTTTACTACCCCAGGCTGCTGTACTGCCCGGATCAGGTGTTGGCAGTGATGCTACTTTGCCAACATCGAGTTTCGTCATCCAAAACCGTCAGACCTCGTGCTCCATGTAGTGCCCGATGTATGGGCCACGCTATTAGAACGTGGTCTGTGGTTTGTTCAGAGGCGTCGCACTCGCAATTCGGTGAAGGAGCGAGACCCCATTTGTGCATGGACGAATGGAATCGCCCAACACCAGTCCGCAGGCGGTTGAGCTTAACCTAAGCTGCTCGGGGCAAGTCATCCCAACAGGCCTGGCACTGGTTCTGGGTATGAAAACACGGAGCCTGGAAGTATTCTCACAATACTACGTCAAGCGCGGATGCCAAGTCCGGCAAGGTTGTTTAAAAGATTCCGCGCAGCTGGCATAAATGGACGTTTAGATCTTAATCTCTCTTGGCGAGCATCTGAGAACCCACTTAAAAGACCATACAAGATATGATCAGGGTCCAGAGATCCACGATGAGTCAAGAAGAGTGTCGCTCCCATTCGGCGAAGCTCAGCTGGCTGGATGCCTGAAAGTATGGGTAGGTGGTCTGTTGGAGTGGGACGCAGGCATCCGGTGACTATGCGCAAGGCGTCGTTCAAGACACTGTCGATGAGACATCAGACTGGCGCACAGTACTCATCTATTGAGTAGACGGTCACTGTCCCGTCTCAGCTGATGCTATTGCATCTCAGCTGGTCAGAAATGGGAGGTACGAGGCTGTTGACTGCAAGTCATCTCGACTTGTCTCACAAGAAATGTCTGACCTTTGGACTTTGGAGGGCCACAATACCAGATCCAGTAAATATCTCAGAAACTTTCTCACAGAGAAAATTTGCTGCTGCCCTCCAATATTTAAAACCAGGTAAAGCTCCGGGTCCTGATTCCATCTGCTCAGAACTTATACTCCATGCCGGAGCTGCTTTGAAGTCCTGGTTACGTGACTTCTTCCTGCTTGCGCCGACTCAAAATTCCCAAGATCTGAAGAAGAGCGCTTGTGGTCGCGATCCCAAAGCTAATAAAGCCCGTGGGAGACGCAAAAAGTTATCGACCGATATCTCTGCTCTGTGTCCCCTACAAGATCCTCGAGAGGCTTATCTACGCCCGCATCGAGCCATTAATTGATCCACTGCTCCCTGAAGAGCAGGCTGGGTTCCGACGCGGGAAGTCAACCGTAGATCAAGTTGTTCTGCTAACCCAGAACATAGAGAATTTTTTTGAGGCTAAGAAGAAGGCCGGTGCCGTATTTGTCGATCTGACAGCTGCTTATGACACTGTCTGGCACCGTGGTCTTACCTGCAAGCTGCTGAGGCTTTTATCGGATAAACACATAGTCAGAATGATCATGGAGCTTGTCCGAAACGGAAGTTTTACCCTTACTACCGGCGACAGCAAGCAAAGCAGGCTACGCCGTCTTAAAAACGGCGTTTTTTCAGGGATCGGTCTTGGCTCCCCTCCTATTTAACATCTATATGTACGATCTTCCATAATTTCCAGAAAGTTTGCTTATGCTGATGATTTCGCATTGTTGCACTCTTCTGGAAACTGGAAGGATTCCAGACTTGGAAGTTGAAGCTCAGTCACACTAAGACGGTGATGGCAGCCTTTCACTTAAATAACCGAGAGGCCAAACGTGAGCTAAAAGTCTACAACAACGATAGACTTATACCGTTCTGTCCAAGTCCTACTTATCTTGGGGTAAAACTGGACAGATCGCTCACGTTTCGTCACCATCTAGTGGCATTGCGCAAAAAACTATCCTCGCGCGTCACACTGCTAATTTCTCTTGAATGATACCACCGTATATATTGGCCTTAATGCTGTCTGAGTTAGTTATATTCGTTTCCATTGACGATCAAGTTTGTTTTAGGTCTTCTTCACAAGAAACGGTTATATGATCGGACACGAAGAAGTTATGATGCCCAAGGACGGTTTCTTTCCCGCTGTAGGAATGTTGAGTTCCCGCGAGAAGGTCAAAGTGGACCTCCACCCCCTGACCGGGTGGTGAGTCATTTTTCGCGGTTTGTTGTGCACAGTGTAACAGTGAGTCATCTTCTAGATCCTGCAGCTCTGACTTAATTATCCTCTGCATCAAGATGAGGAAGCTTATCGTTCAGTCTGTGTATCGCTTGATAAACCTACCGGTTGGTTCCGATAGATATCGCTCGGTGTGGTTCGGGACTGTTCGGGATTTTGGCTGTGATTTGATTGGTAGATGTGTCAGCACTCTCTACTGATCGTTGATAATGAAACACTTCATTACGTGTTGTCGTTGTTATTCTTTACAAAATTATTTCTATCACTCTTTTATTTGATCGCCTTTTACACGTTTTGCTATTGAATCGTAGTTTGTTTAATAATTACTACTTATGATTTGTTCCATGTTTCTATCACGTTTCCCAAAACACTATTAACAAATAATTTGTGGGGTTATTGTGTTGGAGTGGTAAAATCAAGCGCTGCAAATTGCTGGTTTCCTATCCGCGCATTGTCCCGTTACACCTGGCTTAAAAACAATCCAGCTGATTATTTCCGGAATCCAGTAAAGCTTCCGACTTCCTGCTGATAGCTAGACCCCACCCAGGCTCGCATATGATTTATCGCATATTCCTATCACCGAGCTGAAACAGGCGCACAAATTACCCTGGCTGCTGTCGATTTTGCCAAAACTTTTGTTTCAGTCTGGCATTATCCCTTAACGCTTTTCTTTCTGTGTAGAATTTGTCCAATCGTGTCTCTGTTGGGAAATTCGTGACAATTCTAAGCTGCCTCCTGTCTTCAAAAAGGTTTCTTTCAATTATCATTTTTTGGGAGCATTCTTTTTCTCCCAGTTTATGATATCCCCGCTTTTTTCCCCTGATCATTATTCGAACCTCCCCATCAACATTCACACATGAGCATAATAGAAGTTTTAGTAATGGTTAAATTTTAAATTTAAGGTAACTAAATGTACTTGCAGTTAACAAGATTTCTGGTAGCGCTAAAAAATAACACTTTCCAATCTAATCAAAATTCTAACTTTTCGAGCCTGCATAGCGACGTATTCAACACCTGAAAAACTACTCGCTTTGAATTTCATTGTTTGCATGGCAAAAGTTGGCATCGTAAAAAGCCCGTATTAATATCGACACCATAGCAATTCGAAACCCACTCGCGTATTTCTGTTGTATTCCTGAGAAAGATGTTTTACTTGACTGCGTGGCGCTCGCGTTTCGAAACCGGTTTATTTTTTGTTATTTGTGTTTTGTTTTTTCTACATTACTTGTTATTTTCTTGCGTTGGGCCTAAAATGTAAATTTTATTATTTATGTTTGTAACGTTAAAGCTGAAAAAAGCACAAAAATAAAAGCGTGGATCGATGAAGAAGTTGTGCTTGGGCCGATTGTTTGGTTTTAAAAGACATCAAATGAAACAAAAAAATTGAACATGTTAATACTACCGTCCTTGCACCTTCGGAAATGAGACAATTAGTATAAACAGTGGTGGGCAAATTACGGCCCGCGGCCCGAATTCAGCCGGCCAAGCCGTTTCATTCGGCCCTCTAAGCATTCAATATAAACAGTGTGAAAAGATAAAATAAAGATGTTTTTTGGTTTTTACCTCCAGGAATAGTAAAACCAAACGAGTACCAGCGGATAATTAATGAGAAAAAATATAGTTTTGCCCAAATTTTATTACGTTTGCCTAAATCATGATCTTCTTCACTTAAATTTGTCTCAATTTCTGACCAACAAAAGGTCTTGATCGCAAACAGATCCGGGTGAAACAAGCCGATCAAAACAAAATGAACTTTTTGTGTCTTCACCTCAAAGAATGGTGCTACAAACCAAACTACAAAACAATCTTTTTTTTTTGAGGTGGAATTCACCCTGTAAAACTTGTGCGGCCCGCAATCTAAATCAACTTCTGAATCAGTCCCTCGAGTTAAAAAGCTTGCCCTTTTTCCTATAAACTAATATATTTAATCGATTATGCTACTTAAATATCATGCTATAATATTTTAATATGAAAAATAATTATATAAAGTAATATATCAAGTTTGGGACAGATGGCACTAGAGAGTACCATCTGTGGCATTTTATCCATCTTATCTTTCCGTACGAGCTGGTTTTTCGGCCGTTTTTTAAAAACGCGGGCTCTTTTGTTTAAAAAAAACAAGAAAAAAATGTACTCTAAGTTTATTAAATATTTCCGCTTTTATTTGTTTAAAAAGCAATTAAAACTTTATATTATCTAAAAGCCTGTTTCTTTGTGATTAAAACGATATAAAATTTATAAAAATTGAATGAAAAATGAATTAGTAATAAATAAAAGAATTGACCCTAGTTATTTTTCAAAAATTGCCGTTTTTTTCTTCTTGCGTCACCGTGTGGCAAGATATTTTAACTTGCTTAGTCGCTAGCGAAAGCTAAAGATCTAAACTTCACATTCGAAAAAAAAAGTTTCTCAAAGAGAGAAAAATGAACGATTTATTCGAGAAAAAGCAGTCGACAAGTTCACAAATTCTCGTGTACGCGAGTGATCTCGACGAGATTGTATGTGTTTGCACGCGGTTTTATCCAATTAAAAGCGGAAAGTCCAAATTAATTATCAGCTTCTAAACTAATAGGATTAGTAGCTTGTGAAGAATTACGAGAAAGAAAGCTATTTCCGAGATATGCAAAAAAGACTAAACGCAAGACCTGGCAATTCTTCGATGCAGTTTATTTTGCACTCAAAATAATACAATTTTTGATGAACACAAATTATTTATTTGAAATGCTGAGCAGAACTTGAGGGTCCGGAAGATGAGAAATTGGAGGGCAATTCATCCTTGCGAGCAATATTTGTAAAACGCCGTGACACAAGGGGCAGATAGTGTCCTTGCAAATTGGCATGACAAACCGATGGGGTTAAATCTGTATACAACTATATAATCTCGATCGAAATGTTATAGGACGATGCCAGTAAAACAACAATTTAGATTAGGGATCATAAAAATTTTTAGAAAGAAGCCACATACCAAATATCACTGTAAATTTAGCAAGAAATACAAAATTTCAATGATTTCAGGGTGGTCCGAATTCTTCACTCTTGCGGGCCACTTTTGAAAAATGTTCGAGCTTGCGGGCCTGAGCCGGGTAGAAATTGTTCAAAATCATGGTGCTCTCTAAAAAAACGTCTTTACTAGGAATCGGTCGCGGATGTTTGAAAATTTCTGGACTGAACGATAACGCTAGACTCTGTCCCAGAAACCGTCATACCTTGTTTTAGAACAGTGATTCTCAACCTATTTTTGTAGCGACCCTAATCTTGGCCGAAAATGGACGAGAAAGCTTTGTCGCCCCGATCAAGCATAAACATCTCTATTTTCGTCCCCAAACCTTAGTGATCTCTAAAGAAAAAAGAAGAAAAAAAGTCTTCATTTGGAATCGGTTTCGGATTTTTCTAGTTTTTCCCAATATCATGTTGTTCTCCAAAAAACCGCACAATGTTTCAAATTGTTTCTAAATTTTTGGACTTGAAGAGCTTATTTCCAAAACCCCGTAGGCGCCATGTCAAGAAAAAATGAGTTATGCATGCATTGAGTAGTATTCCGACATAATATGACATAAACTGTTCCGACATAATATATCATTGGGTAGTATCATTCATCATAAAAATTTTTTTGGAAACAAAGCATTGGCTGGTAGATGTATATGTCGGAATACTACCCAATGCCGTGCATAACTCATTTTTTTTTAACATGGCGCCTACGGGGTTTTGGAAATAAGCTCTTCACTTGTTGGCGACCTAATCAAATTACACGGCGACTAATTTTGGGTCACGACCCAGTGATTTAGAAGCATTGTTATAAAAATTAGCCACGGCACGCGATCGACAAGACTTGAATTGTATAAAATTGTTCGGCGGGCCACATAGAATTACGTCACGGTTTGGACCACCCTGTATTGTCAAACCAAAATCAAAAAATTTTCAAATTCAAAACTATATTGCTCCCCTAACTTTTAATTTTTGAAATTGGCCTGTAAGTGCAAAAAGGACCCTCACCCCTGGCCTGGAGCGACACTCGTATTGCCGACTTTTTCTTGTTTGACATTTTGTGATCATTTTTTTGTGTATTTTTTTATATAATTATTATGTATAAATTGTTTTTAGTGTTTTTATATGCTGCTTGCAATAAAAAAAAATATTCTTCACTTAGTTTGCTTTCGACAAACTATAGAAAGTCTTGTAGATCCTAAGTTATTTATTTCTTAGATCCGAAGTTATTTATTTTTATTAGCGTATTTAACGTATTTGATGCTCTAATGAGATCTTGGTTTGCTTTTTCCGCTACGCTTTTCTCAGTGTTCTATAGTACAGTCAATCAAAACTTTTGATTATATTTTATCGCCAAATTCGCGTAATTGCTTTCGAAAATCTCAATTAACCCAATTTTTTTTTCGACTAAGCTTTTTTCATTGTCTTATTGATCCAAAGCTATTTATTTCATAGATCCGAAGTTATTCATTTTTGTTAGCGATTATCAAATTAGATGCTCTATGAGATCTTGGTTTGCTTTTTTGGCTACGCTTTTTCAATTTTCATAGTAAAGTCAATTATAGCCAAATTCACGTAATTGCTTTCGAAAACCTCAATTAACCCAATTTTTTTCCGACTAAGCATTTTTCATTGTTTTATAGACCCAAAGCTATTTATTTCATAGATCCGAAGTTATTCATTTATATTAGCGATTAACGTATTAGATGCTCTATGAGATCTTGGTTTGCTTTTTTGGCTACGCTTTTATCAGTGTTCTATAGTACACTATAATATTCTAGAGCACGACAACTAATTGAACAAATAAAAAGAAAAAATGATTACTTGTGACAAAATATTTATAAAAAGTTATTAAAATTGTATATCTCAATCTATTTTTGGGCACCTCAGTTTTTATGACACACCGTATATTTTTACATCGAAAACCGTTTAGTTATAGGGCACGACAAGTAATTGAACAAATAAAACTAAAAAATGATTACTTATGACAAAATGATACAATTGCGTCTAAACGCCGACAATTGTGCCTGCAGCTAATCGTTAGCACTACCGCTAATCCCGTGCAAACCGCTAATCCCGTGTAAACCGCTAATCCCGTGTAAACCGCTAATCCCGTGCAAACCGCTAATCCCGTGTAAACCGCTAATCCCGTAAACGTAAACCTCTAAGCGTATCACCGCGTTAAGATGCATTCTATGCACGCGATGCAAAGAGGAAGTCTATGAGATAGATTTCCCCGCCTAGGCGACAAAATGCATGAATCTGTCGGACAGATCCCCCCGTCTTTAAAAAGTTAAATAAAATAACCAAAACGCAAAGTAACTGTGCACCGCTACGCCACGTGGCACTAGCACAGAATTGTAAAAACTACAATGGCTTTAGTTGTTTAATGATCAAAACGCATTATCCACCACAAATCGTTAGCCACCAAAAAATTTATTCAACAAATTTTTTCCAAAGCAGCAACGAACAAAACGGCTTTTTAAAAATTTAACATAATCAGTCCACACTAAGCGGGAGAACGTTAAAATACTTAATACGCATAATTTTTTTTATTTTATTTTATCTCTATATTTATCCTCCTGACTCGCAGGAAAGCGACGGAGACGCTAATATATAGGGTAGACAATTACCACGACCTGCTTCCGGAGATGCCAAGATATTGCTGTCCGCTTGTAATTTAATAGAGATATGACTGCAATTTAGAACTGCTTGACAGGACCACCAAGCAGGGGAATGTGCCGTAAAGTGTCTTTCCCAAGGACACAACAGAATGGCGCGAGTGGGATTTGAACCGAGACCGTGTTGATCACGAACCCGGCGCTTTAACCACTCGACCACTCTGCCGACAATTTTAGGATTATTTAGGATCATAATATTAAGCCGGGAAAACAGCTGACATTTGCATTTTAAGCTGTGAATCACAAAATATTTTGCACTGGGCTGTATTCTAACTTTACAATTACAAAAAAACAACACAATTATACAACATTTCTATGAAAACAAACTTACCAACTTTTTGCAACCAAATTGCAGAAAAATTTTTCAATACTTAAGCAGATTAGCTTTTTTGTTCTTACGCTCGATTGTCCGGAACCAACATTAAAAAGCGCAGATCATGGACTTCTAAATAGTAGTATCTGGACTGGAAACAAACTTTTCGCAGCGACCAACATGAGGCCAACGATAAAAAGAAACTTGTTAGCAAAACAAAATCTAGTAACGCATATTTCATAATTTTGAGATAAAAATTGTTAACCACTACTTGCTTTTTTTAAATGTTTTTCAATTTATTAAATGCAATTTTTTTAAAATTTATTTAAAAGAGCTGAGTTCGAATCTAAGGTCAATATAAAGGTCAAATATGCTAACTGCATAAATAACTAAATTTACCACTCTTACTCAAAATTTACTTTCCTCCGACACAATATAAGTAAAATACTGTAAAATAATTTTATTAAATTAACGGAGTTTGAAGCTTTGGTTAGTTCAGTCGAAACAAAGTTTTGTTAATATGCATTTAACTATGGTGATTGAGTGACGCAGCTTACTTTATCAAAATATTTCACAGACTACTAAATTAAAAATCCATACTAAGTAAACATTACTGAAAATAATTTAGATGCAATAAATCTTTAGATACAATCGATACATAATTTTGTTAAAGCATTGTTTTTGCGTTTCGGCTTTCAAATTTTTGACCCGAGAAATATCGACCATGTCTTGGTATCCGCTCGAAAGTAATTTGACCATGAAGCAGAAAGCCGTGCTTGCAATTTTGCAGTTATCGGTCAGACCTAAGATATGATCCCCAGTAGCTTCAATGCGTTTAGAATGATAAATTTCGTCAATCATACCAATTATATTCCGATCAAATGCATTTAGTTGTTAGTGTCGCATTTGTAAATATCTTGCGTCATCTAGTCCGGTTCTTTTATCTAAATTTATTGTAAGTTTTTATTAAGTTTTTATCAAAGGCAGCATAATGACCTGTTCTTCCAGTAACCTTTCATACGTCTTGCACTTTTGGAAAAAATAACGTACGACATCATCAGTAATTCGGATGAATATCTTTTCTGCTTTTTGCTGGTAACAATTAGTTGAAATTCAATCACAAACCGAATGAAAGGTCTAATTTGGTCATTTTCGGTAAAAAGAAAAAATTCGTTCAGCAATCTGTTTATACTGTATTTAACAGAAAATTTTCAATCTCTTTCGTTTCGCTTTCTTCATTTTTTGGCCGCGCCATCAAATTTGTCATTTGTGGTATCAGAGTTTGTTGGATATAATATGCTGGTAAGAGGATAGTGGCATCACTTGCTGCTTTTGGTAAATGGTCACTTCTACATCAGCATTTATTGAAGCTTTAATAGAAAGAGGTTGTTGTGGTGATAAGTAGAACAAATTAACTTCCACATCACTTTGATGCCACAAATATTCTTGGTAGTGAATTTCTTCAGATATTTTTTAAAGAAGATCATTAAAATTTTCAATGTTATCGGCATTTGAAAAAATATCGCATTATTCCTCCAGCCTTGCTGCTGCTGTATTTTAATGTCGAGAAGAACATGAAGCGACATCTGAACGAACAGGAGTGCTTTTATAAGTATTATAGGCAGGTAAATTTTTAAAAATAGAAGAATATGCATTGTTTTTCAACCTTCTTTTTACCAATTTTATTGTTCCTCTTTTTTTTTGCATCTGTCCTGTTGATCTGCTGAATCAAAAACAATTCTTTAAAATGAAGGGAACAAATTCTGGCATTCTTTGATGGCTTAGAAATTTTTTCTTGCAATTCGTTTTAACCAATGCTTGAGAAGTTTTTCCTCATTAATGAAAAAGAATGAAACGTGATATTGGAATCTTTTTTTCTCTAGAATAACCAGAGTGACAGTTAATGACTACACATTTGTTAACCATTGTGCATGAATTTTCCTACTCTCAAACCAATAGCAACATTAGAAAAAATGAAAATAAAGTTAAAAACTTAGATTCACGCTAATAAATAGTAATGATATTAATGGTAAACTAATGATAACAACTGTAATATTGTAACAAAAATTGAGTTCGATTATCAAATAAGCATATTTGACCCAGTTTTTACATTAAGCAAAGTTTCGGTTAATTTATAGCAATTAAAAAAAACTCTTCTACGTTATTTTTACGTTATAAACACTTGCGCATTATTTGAAAAAAACACTTTAACTTTTCTTACCTATTCTCTAGTTTTAAATTGAATAGAACACGATAGTTATGAATTGTAATGCTTCTGTAATATACTTTACTGTTAACTGGAATACTGTAAAAGTAGAATAATTTTTTACTTTTTTTGTCGGCAGCGTGGTCGAGTGGTTAAAGCACCGGACTGATGATCAGCATGGTCTCGATTCAAAATCCACTTGTGCCATTCTGTTGTGTCCTTGGGAAAGACACTTTACGGCACTTTCCCCTGCTTGTTGATCTTGACAAGCAGTTCTGAATTGCAGTCATATTTCTACTAAATTACTAGCGGACAGCAATATCTTGGCATCTCCGGAAGCAGGTCGGGGTAATTGCTTACCCTATGTATAGCGCCTCCGTCGCTTTCCTGCGAGTCAGGAGGATAAATATAGAGATAAAAATAAAAAAATAAAAAAAAAATACTTGATTTCCAACTATTTTTGTAAATATACAAGTTTACTTCTAACAGCATTTCATTTCACTCAGTTATTTGTCTCTGCTGCAACTCTCCATACATTAGATGACTTAACTGCTGCCGCTGCTTTCTAAATCGAGATTGATCGTATTGTGCTTTGTGGTCGACGGCTGCCGCGTCGCGCTTTTTCTCTAGGCCTCATGTTGGTCGGCGGTAGCTGTGATTTTCGCTTCGTTTCCAGTCCAGATACCACTATTTAGAAGTCCATGCGCAGATGACTAAGTGGCCACAAGGCGAAATTTATTTGTACAAATACGCACGATTCTATTTAAACAAACAAGGCCGAAAAATCTATAGTAACTAACACCAAACTAACAGAAACGCAACGGCGGTCTTAAAAAGCTTCTCTAAATTTCAGGCAAATCTTAAAAGAAGAAAAAAAAGTTTCAACTGGATAGCAATATCTTGGTATCTTCAAAAGCAGGTCGGGGTAATCGCTCGACAGTTGCCCAAAGTATAATGCCTACGATGTTTTCTTGCAAGTCTAAAGGATGAAGAAAAATAATAGGAAGGAACAAGATTAAAAGTCCGTAAAATTCAGTTTTGTGAAAATGACGAGATCTTAAATACAAATACATTGGCTCAACTTTATCATTTTCAACAAATGTTTTCTAAATGGAGTTTGAAAACTTAAACCAGGGGTCTCCAACTCAAAGTTAGCCATGGGCCACTTTTTTAAATTTCGCCACAATTGCGCCGCGGGCCACAATCCAATACACATAGTACAAAGATAATACATAAATATGCAACAAAAGAAATTTATTTATGTTTTATAAAAATGTGCTTCAATGATGCACAAAACAAGTCGAATACGTTTATTTGCTTGTACTGGATGTTTGGCAACGTTTTGTAGCGACGAGTGACTCGATGTTGGGCCTTATTTTACGCTGGTTTGCTAGTCTTAACACAGCATGCAAATGTTCGTCTGTCAGTCGTGTGCGGAGGGCGGTTTTATTGATTTTCATTGTTGAAAAAAACTGTTCGCAAACATATGTGCTGCCAAACATCACAAGTATACGACGGGCGTGTGAGAGCAACTTTGGGAACCTTTCCTCTGAAACATACTGGTAAAACTCTGGAACATTGACTTCTGCGTACTTTTCTTTCATCAATGTGTCACATTGAATATCCAGCAACTCCATCTGAAACTCCGCTGACACTGATTGAACATTCACAGACATAGGCGTAGAAAACAGAGTGAATTCCTTTTCGAGCGCCAAAAAGTCTTGAAATCGACAGTCAAATTCCTCATGTAACGTCATAATTTTATCTGCATATTGCTTCATATCGTAATTATCAACGTTTTTCAGAGATGACAGAGTTGGAAAATGGGCAAAATTTCCAATTTCTAATTGGGTTGCCCATAACAACAACTTGCACTTGAACGATTTGATGGCATCAAACATGGCTGTTACCACCTTAGTGCGACCTTGCAAGGTGGTGTTCAGATCATTCATATGCGATGTAAGATCACATAGAAATGCTAAGTCAGAATTAAACTTTGATTTACCTAGTTGCGGAATTTCGGCGTTTTTTAAAGCCATGAAAAGACCAATCTCTTCCCTCAAAGCGAAAAATCGTTTCAGTACATTACCACGGCTGAGCCAGCGGACATCAGTGTGGTATAGGAGTTCACCATACTCACTTTCCATAGCTTCGAGGAAAGACTTGAATTGCCGATGGTTAAGAGCCCGTGATCTAATAAAGTTCACAGTTTTTACCACGACGATCATGACATTGTTCATATCCAAGCGCTTTCCACAGAGAGCCTCTTGGTGAATAATGCAGTGTATTGCTTGGATAGACACGCCAAGTGTCTGCATTTTATCACGGAGAAGACCAACCAAACCCACTCTTTCTGATCGCATTGCAGGTGCCCCATCTGTTGCCACCGATACCAACTTATGCCAATCAAAATCTGCTCGTTCGACACAATTTTCCAACTCACGAAATATATCTACACCAGTTGTTGTTCCTTTCATTGGAATTAAATCTAATAATTCTTCCGTGATATTCAAATTTTTGTCCACGCCACGAACAAACACTGCGCACATAGCAGTATCGGAGATGTCCGTACTCTCGTCCAGTGCCAGCGAAAAGGCTTCAAATTTTTTTCCAATTGACGAAAGTTGTTGGTACGAATCAGCTGCTAATTCTGTTACACGTCTGGCCACCGTGTTAGCGGAAAGACTGATTGTCCTCAAAGCACCTGGACTTTTCTGGACATAGAATTTCACAGGCTTTCAACATACACTGCTTAATAAACTTTCCTTCGACAAAAGGACGTGAAGATTTTGCAATCATCTCGCTTATTGCAAAACTTGCCTTCACAGAGGCTTCGCTGGCTTTATTTATATCCGTAAAATAATTTTTCTGTTTCACAAGTGAGGATTTTAATTCTGACACCTTTTCTTGACGCATTTTTCCTTTATAGACATGATACTTTTTTTTGTGTAATGACTCGTAATGGCGTCGTATATTGTATTCCTCATGAACAGCAATAATTGCGCAACATATCAGACACTGAACCTTCTCATTTGAATTGCAAACAAAATACAGCTCCTCCCACTTCTCCTGAAATTTTCTGTGCTCTTCTGAACATTTTCGTTTCTTGGACATTACTTATATTATAAAATTTAGCTGATTTGATTCTCCACAGTTCTGCCGTAACTGCAACAACAAATTCAAAAAAATTAACGCTGCTTCGTACACTCGTGCAAATTTCTGATTATGAACCTCACATCAATTACGCTACAATGAACTGACTGAAACTTGTTTATTACATCACAATGAAGATTTGATAATTACAAATGAAGAAGGTAGGGTAGAGGCTTATGCTTAATATTTCAATGTTGCAAATCGTTGATGCGATAAATAAAATAATGCGTTTTTGTTTTTTAACCACGGCGCGGGCCGCATGAAATTGTCTCGCGGGCCGCGTGTTGGAGATCCCTGACTTAAACAATCAATAATAATATTTTGAATGTGGTTTTGCAACAACTTTATTCATTTATTTCGTTAATCAATTTTCTTGACTCGCAAGATATCGTCGAAGACATTATCTTAGAACCAGGGTTGTGGAGTCGGAGGAATTTTTTCCCACTCCAATTCCGACTCTAATTCCTTCTATTCAAAATTTTTCGACTTCGACTCCGACTCCACCTATCTAAAAGTCTTCCGACTCTCCCAAGTTTTTACAAACAACTCTGACTCCTTCCTAAAACATGCGGCTCCAGTGACGGCGATTCCGCATCCCTGCTTAGGACAACCGTACAGCGACTATCTCAAATTGCTTTCGAAGAGGCCATAATAATCGTCCGGTCGGAAATTTTATTATTTAGGCCTGTTTTTTCTAGTCTTTGTATTGCTTTATCACTGAAATTTAAGGCTGCTTGCTCAGACCGCCAAGCAGAGAGATGTTACGTATATTGCCTTTCCTGACGCCACAGCAGATAGTAGGCCTAGTTAAACCGAGCTGAATTTTTTACATATCACTCAGTCCATTGTTAGCCATGTAGTGACGTCACAACCAGTGATGGCCTTTCAAAAGGGAACCCGGTGCAAGAAAAATTTGGAAAACCACTTTTTCGTGTTCCAATTTTTTTTGGTCCCAAAAAAATAATCTCTAAAAAAAGGTCGTCACATTAAGGGGGCCTCGTCATGATGTTACTATGACGAAATAGAACAATATTTTGTTTAAGGGGGGCCCGGTGCGGCCGCTCCTTTCGCTCCGCATTAAAGCCACCACCGGTCACAGCCGCATGCTTTGCATGGAATTTTGCAAAGATGTAAACAAATTACAGACAATCGACATCTTTATTCGCGTCACTACACCACGATTGTGCTTTTTTTCCTACATCAATTGACAATGCTTTTAGCTACAATAGAATCTTATTAAAAAATGATTAAAATTAACGAAAATTTTATCCACGATCTGTGGTTTTCCAATTATGATTAATCAAAGGGGATATCGCAAGCCGCAAGTTTAGCTATAAAAAATGGTTTGTCAAAGTAATTACAAAAATTTTTTCTACAATCAATTCGATACGCTATGTCTAGAAAATTCAAATATGATGAAGCAATTTCCTGAATCTCGTTCAGAAGCTAGAACGAAAATGAATAACAGTAGAATTTTAGATGACTCTTAAATCAGCTTTAATTAAAAAAAGTCCAGTGTTTGTGGCCAAATAAATTTATGAAAAGAGCAGTAGCCTGCTAGCACGAACTGCGACCAAATCTGTCCGTTCTATTTTTGAAAATAATATTTGGTAACATAACAAACCGAGGAAATAAAAAGCTACGAAAATAAAGACTGCTGTGTAAAAATTCCATTGTATTAATATTATTAGCTGTAAGTAATAATTTTTGACCACAAAATGATTTTTTTAAAGTTTTCAGTTTTACCATTCAAATTAGTTTAACAATAATCAAAAAATTGATTTTTGTGATTAAAAATCAATTTCAACGTCTCGCTATTTTAATAGAAAGCAACAAATTTTTTTATGGTCAAAACTGTTTATACAACAGACAGAATTCAAAATGTTTGTAAATATTCTTTAATGTTCTTATATAAGGGATCATAAAAAAAACTTTCGGCTTTCAGAAAGCACGCACTTTTGGTCAATGTGTGTGACCAAATTTTGATTTAATTTGTAACAAGAACGTCAATCTTCGAGAAGGAATTAGGTAGCAAAAGGATGCGCTTTTGGAAAAGTTTTTTTTCCTGCTCTCTTCTGTAAAATAAATTCATCAAGAAGGCAACAAAGATGTAAATTGACGAACTTATTTTGTCACAGAAAACATTGATAAAATTTTACATTTTCTTTTAAAACTTTAATTATACTCGTTTTTAATAATGTCGGCATACAAACTATGTGACCTTTGTCATAATGCTTGAAAAAACAGTTGATTATTTGTTTTGGATTCATCTTTTTAATTGTTTTTGATCAGTGGTTTTCAACTTTTAGCCATGGCGCTATTTTCAGGGGGCACAGAGCATAAATCAAAATAAAAGCAATATGAGACTTGTATAATGATGACATAATGATTGAGAAATCAAAAACAAATTCCAGGTGAACACCATTTTCTTTTTTAGACATCACCAGATTTTTGCGACGGAAATTAAATTTTGTTCACCAAAGTTGATCGTTAAGTTAGCTTGGGTTGGAAAGTGGGCCACAGTATGAAAAAGGTTGAAAATAACTGCTTTAGATTATTTTTTGGATCTTTTGGATCTTTTGTAGAAAGCCCCCGCCACCGTGTAGTACTTAAAACGTGGAGGGGGTGTTTTTCTCAAATCTCACATTTTTGCATTAGTGGCGGGGGCTTTCTACAAAAGATCCCATTTTTTTAGGTCTCAAGTCACCTTTCAGTTTTGAAAAACGTTAAAAGCTAGAACTTAGGTTCTGATTAAATAAAAAAACCGTTTTTTGTAATTTTGTTGTCACTGCACAAAGTTTTATCCACATAGAATTGGTCATTTAGTAATTTAAGCTTGAAGGCCCGCTTCCATTACGAGCATTGGCGAAATTATTTTTTGTCAATTTATTTATTTTTTCCGCTTTAGCGTTGAGAGAAGGAAAAAAATTAATAAACAACGAAAGAGTAAACCCCCAATCCTTGTTGGGAAAAACGGGCCTTGAGCCTACAATATTCATAACCTGCCTTGCTGTATCGAACCAATCGAGATCTTGTTGTTTATATTTGCTTGGATAAAAAAAATTTACGATTTAAAAGCTATGACGATGGTTGGAAAATAATTACCCAGCTAAAGAGCTTTAAATAATGAGAATTTGAGCGTTAGTTAAATAAAATCCTAAAGCACAAACATAGTTTAGCTTAATATAAAAAGTTTTGTAAAATTATGCAAATATGGAGGATTGGCTAAAGAAATTTAATAATATGTCTTGAAAAAAAAAGCTGCAACCACGTTTAAAATTGTATTTGCTTACTTGCTTTGCCTCGAGTTTTATTAGATTTTTGTTTCAATAAATACTGGTTTTTGCTTAATCTTTTCACAATCTTTGCAATAGCAATCATGTCAATTCATTGCAGAAACTTGTGTTAACCACTTGTTTTCTAATTGTTTAATTGCTTTATTAGCACTAAAGATTCAAAATTAAATTCTTACGAAAACCAACATTTAATTAAAAAAAAAAAAATCAAGTAGACAAACATAATTTTCATTTTCTCGAAAGTGTCACTCAGTGATTGCAGTGCAATTTAAGCCAGGCTAAACTTTAATATTGCTGTACTTTAAAGTTAGTGAGTACTGTAACTATAGCGATTAGAAAAAGGTTTGTTAAGTAATTAAATCGTTAAAAAAGCCCATTAGTCTTATCGAAATGTCAATCTTTTAAACTGCCAATTAGATTTGTTTTGTTTGAAGTTTTGATTTTCTCCGGTAACTCAAACAATGGCCAACTGTCACTGAATCCAACAGTTAAAATCAGAGAGGGCTATGCAATATAACAGCGTTTCTCAAACCGTGAGCTTACTTATAGTGTTCCGCTGAACTATGAACATGGGTCTCACCATGGGCCCCAATTCAGCCGGAACTGTCCCAATTTTGAGGCCTTGCCCCGATATGCAGCCCGGTTAACCATTTTGTCCCGAAATTTTCGGTTTGATGTAAAGACCTTTTTTTAGAGGTCACTACTTTGGGACAAATTTTTTTTTTAACGAGCATCCCAATTCTCCAAAGTCAAAATATGGTGACCCAAGGTCTGTAAGTGCTTCATAAGGAACTTGAATAACTTTTATATTTTTTTAAAATTTTACCTTCTTATTTCATATGTTGCGCTTTATTATGACACTAACTTTAGGCACCCTTAGTTTTTTGACGTACAAAATACAAGTCCATTCATACTCTTCACAAACTTTTGATTAGGTATTTTTTTGACTTAGTTTTTCGTGAGTTAAAAGAATAAAACTAGGAGATCTATGAATAAAAAAGTTTGCAAAACTCTGCGATACAACCATACTTTTGCAATCCTATTGATATATGCTGATCTGAAATAAAGTTTTCGCAAAAAAATACTTGTTTGTTTGCAATAAACACATCATGTTAATACACGAAAAATTAAGACTAATTTTTTGCATAATAGTAAGAACCGAATCTAAATGAAAAAACATTACTGATGTTCTCTCTTTCTTTCATCATGAGCCACATACGCTACTGCATATCCAGTTAGTTCTTTAAAAACGAAATATTAATGGACAAATTACAAAGACTCTGCAACAAATTTAAAAGAATAATTTTTAATGTTTTACACAAAGAAAATATTAGTCGCACGATGTCAGAACACAATCTAATTACAGTTTATCCTCGTTAAGTCGGGTCCGGATGACTCGGATACTGGATAAGTCGGACCATGATCGAGGAAAAAAAAGGAAAAAAATTCCAAGATTGAGAAAAAAAATGTTTGGCCTAAAATCGGCAGTTTTCTTTGACGCGGATCTTAGCGGCCGTTTTCTTCGACAGCGATACTTTGTTTGTATGTTTATTCTTTAATGTATGGTGTGGTACATACTGAAATAAAACGAAATGTACGGTTTTGCAGTGTTTTCTTTAATTTTCCGAAATAAATAAATCTGCTTTTTTTACATGTTATGAAGGTAAATTTAGTAAAACAAAATAGCCTATTAAATAACAGAGCATTTTCTACTAAATTCCATTGCCTTAGGCATGTTTATAGGCTGTGGCCTATAGGCCTTCGGTTAAGTCGGACAATCGGCTAAGCCGGACACCTTTCCCCCCCAAGCTGTCCGACTTAACGAGGGTGAACTGTACTATAAAACATATGTACCAAGCAAAAATTGGTATTTTTATGTTCGAGTATCTAAAAACCTACCACCTCGAGCTTTTGAAAAAATGTTCATCCAAAAATGATTTCACATGAAAACCAGAAGCAGCAGTAATGTTGCTACCAGGTTTTGCCTATCTACTGTTATTCAACAATCATTACAATTTATTGGATTTAAAAGTTTGGATAATATTTCTCTTGTAATAAGAGACTCTGAAACAAACAATGGTTTCAAACAAAAATTAAACCAATTCCTTTTGAATTCCTAACTTTCCAGATCATTCCTCTTATATTTTATAAACTTTAAAAATTCCTACTTCCTAGTGCTTGTTTTTGTTATTGCTTTATCAAAAAATTCTTCATTTATAAGATGACGCATTCATTTCTACTTTCCCTGCATTACGATGACTAAAAGATTTTATCACGAAATAGATTCAAATATCGCTTTCATTCCACTATAAACTTCGTATTATTTCTAAAACATTTGCGGATTGCATCTTGTGTTTTCCGTTTATTTGTTTGTTTTAATGTTTGTAACTTTTAAATCTTGTCTCCGCCACATTTTTCCGCCGACACAACAGCGTCTACGTATGACTCAAATGAGACTTTTATTTTTGTTTTTTTCTTTCAGCTTTTGTTTTTTTTTTAATGTGATGCAACCATGCACACTTATTCTTAAAAATCTCTTTGCATCTCTTTGCATGCATAACGTTTATTGTTTTGTTGCCTCTTCCTTTTTTACTTACAAATTTTTTACTTCGTTATATTTTTTATGACAAAATTGAAATTAAAAATACTGATACTAATATATTTTACGTTTGTAGTTTAGCTTACCCCAATTGCTTTTTTAATTCAATAGCAATTTTTTATACTTTCGCAAGGCAAGTTATAGGTAGATATTGATTTTTTGGACTTCCATTTGCCATCTCCAATTAGACCAGCTTCCCAAGTGCGTCATCTCATACGTAACAATTCGAAATCATGATGCTCGTCAAAAGTATATTGTGTGTAGAAAACAAATGATTATCTGATTCTACAAGAAAAGTTGAAATGATATACGCACCACAAATTATTTCAATAAAATTGAGATCTAATATAAAAATTAAACTTCTAATAGATTCTGAGATTGTGTGGGTAAAAAGAGAACATTGTCATAATTGCTTTCAATTAAGAACAATTCAATTTTATTGAGGTTTTGTGAAACATTTTTGAAAAGTTTTCAAAGCAGTCAATTTAATTATATTGAATGTGTAGGTGAAGTATTCGAAAGCAATTTACGAGCAATAGACCAGAACTGTTTATTGAAAACTTTTTAGACGCAATAATTGAATAAAATACAATATAGGCTAAGTTAAAACCTTTTTATTTATTGACATAACAGTTTTGGATAACGGGCTTTTCCTGTTCTGTTTGTGACCCTGTCCTGTTCGTGACTGACCCGGAGTGGTCCCCCTTCTCAACGATCACGACGACGACAGCTTTGATATAAAATCTCGAGAGTAACGACCTTTACCGGGTTTGAAACTTTAACGTCCGTAGGCCCCCGGGCAGTTCATCAACTTCTCCCGATCTTGGGCGGAAACATTGTTTGATGAGTTAAATTTTTGTTTTGTTTAATTAAAATGTTTTCCCTATCAAGTTTTTTTATTACAGAAAAGAATAAACTTTTTTAATATTTATCCAAAAAAATTAAATTGACGAAAAAGATAAAAGAGAATCATCAGTCTGACTTTCGATTACTTAAAATTAAATAAACAATTATATTAAGTATAGAAAACCCTCGTTATAACTTTGAATATAAAAATTAATTCTTTTTGAAACCTCAAGTTATTGTCAAACAATGAGCCAATTCATATTTCATATTTTAGGAAATTAAATTTGTGTTCGAATTCATTAAGATCGCTCGCCTTTTTAATTTCCTCTATCGAAATTTCTGATCTTTCTTTTCAGCCCGTTATGAAATGTAGTATTGACAGATATTTTTAGAATATGTCAGACCATGATTATGACCGCATAATCATATTCTCGTTTCACGAAACAAGTCAAACGTTAAAAAAAATAAAAAAAAGTCGCTCACTAATTGTGACGTGAATGTTGAAATAAAAGGCTCTGTCTTTCTTCGCTGTGTCATTCTCGAAGATCAAGCTCAAAATGCATAGCAGCAAGAGATTTTCAAATTTTGACAAAGCATTTGAGTTGCGTTATTTTTTTTATTAATGCGTTCCTTCTTGCAATTTGTTTAACGTAAAATCATCGTATATTTTAAGACCAAAATAAATTGAATACTGTTACCAAAATTCTCACAAACCTAATCATGAAGATCGGCTTGATTGGTGTCGATCTATTGTTTAAAATTTTAACTTTCGTAAAGGTTACAGCTGCGGGATTTTCAAAAAACGTTTGAAAACGGAAAAGTTTACTGGGCACAAACTACAGCAGTTATATGTAACTTTTAAATATGTATATTTTTTTTTATTGCACAATGGTTGGTGAAATGAAAAAAGTTTTTTATACTGAAATCAAGATGTTAGAACCATCATCAAAGAACAATCAATTACAAACAAGTTTTTGCTCAACTTAAATCAGTATAGCAAAATTAATTTTACTATGTTGATTGAGGAGTTGATTACGTATTGTTTCTGATTAATATTTCTTGCCCCTAAAAGTTAAAAAGTATCAATCCCATTCAAAAGCAGCAATAAAATCTAATCCGCGCAATTTAGTGATGAAGATTTCTAGAAGAAAGTAATTTGTTGCAGTGCTTTTAAAAAGTGTATTTTTAATCATATCAGATTTATTACACAAACCGAAAAAAAAGAAATTTTTGGACATTTTGCAAAAGAGTACTTGTTTTTTTTCATATTGTGTGATAAAAAGACTTATGCGTAAAGATATTTTTGGTAATTTGATCATTTATTGTTTAGAATTTATTTAGTTCAATAAAGCTTGCTTTGTTTGAATTTAAATTTATTCTAATAAATATTCAGCTGATCATAATGTTGAAAACAGTGCTGTTCATCGTCTGTGCTCACATTGTTTTAACTAAAAGCTTCAAACAAGACCATTCGCTGGAATGCGACCCTGACGACCCAAACGACTGTAAGTTTGGGGGAAACTGCACCCGAGTTCGCTGGCCCTTCAAACCATCCCTCAGTAACGTCCACATTTGCACTTGTCCTGTAGTAAGCTGTCATTCAGACGGTTTTGTTCCAATATGCGCCGGGACAGGCGAATTGAGAAAGTAAGTTGGTTTGCCCGCCTCCGACGCGTTGTTCATGGATTTGACGCGTTCTTTATCGCAGGACTTACTTCAACAACCGCTGCAGGGAACAAGACGAATGTGTGGCTCAAAAAGAAATTAAATTTGAGTGCAACGGTCTTTGCAATACTACCGCAGGGTGCATCATCTTTTAGAAAGTTGGTCAGCACACAGTACACGTGGAAGATCGGTTGTGTAAGTAGTTTACAACATCCTAGTTACAAGTCTTTGTGGTGGGAGCGCTTTTTCCTGCACTCCCGTCATTAAGATAATTAATTAATAACTCCTAATTTTGTTTTAAAGGCAGCAAAAATTGCTTTTCGACTTAAATCTAACTTGTTCTTTGTTTGCAAACTTAAATCTATTTCTTTTTTTGCAGAACAAATAATTACGACATCCAGAGGCGAAAGAGGCGTTTTTCTTGAAATAGCTTATGCTTATTTCAGATTGTTTTGTGTGTTATTTTTTATGTCTTTGTCCTTGATGTGTGTGATATTTATAAATAAACAATAAAGTTTGAAAATTCTGTATATTTCTACAATGTAGCATGAAAGTTTTATTAAAGCTTTCGCTGTTTATGGACGTTCCGCGACGTCAAGAAAGCAGTGAGCGCGATCTCAATCAAGGTGTAATTTTTCGAACTTTGCAGTGGATTTAAAAACAATTGAAAACAAGAAAGCAACGACGTGGTTAAACCGAATACAAAAGAAATGTGTCGGGTTTTTTTGCTTCTGACTAGAAACTAAAAGTTAACAGTTAGGTTTGAAAAAATTTGCTTTGTTTTTCTAATTTTTGTGAGTCTTCTAACCGTTACATTTCTGAAAAAAAGTCATTACAGTCACGGTAATTTAGGGCAGTGGTTCACAACCGCCGGTCCGCAACAATTCATTTCAATTTTACTCTTTAAAGAGGGCCTACGAGTTCCGAAGTAGAACAATGTCAGAAGAATATTAACAGTAATTATTATTTTCCTTAACTAAAAGCAAGATCAAGGCTTGAATTGAGAAAAATGTGTATGGTTGTGTATTGATCGAGCTGCCAGCATGGCTGGTTATCATTTGGGTACAACCGCAAAAATAAAAAAAAGTTGCAAACAAAAATCTGCTGTCTACACATTGCATGTATCGTTGTGAACATATAGCTGCCCAGAAACTGTCATCTGAATTAAATGACATTATGATCCGACCAGTTAAGATTATCAATTGCTCGTGACCGAGTTTTGCATTTAAGGCTTTTTGTGGCACTGTGTGTGAGTATGGCTGCGCAAAATCGCCATCTTCTCTTTCATGCAGAAATGATGTGGCTTTCAAGAGGATGCGTTCTTGCACGTCTTTTTGAATTGAGGGAAGAAGCAAATCAATTTCTACGTGATTGAACATTCCCCATTAAAAGAATTTTTATTCGATAAAATGTGGATAAGCAAACTTGCATATTTAGCGAATATATTCAGCCGCTTGAATGACCATAATAGCTCTTTTTAAGGTTATTGCATGAAATATTTACAGTGTGCAACAAAACTAATGGTTCAAAAAAAATGGTGAAGAAAAAGTATGAAGATGAATTAAGAAATCAGTTTCTAGTTATTGAGAGGAATGGTGCCAGGCTATACTTCAACTGAATTAAGAGAGTCATCCGAAAAGACTAAGCGGGAAAAGATAAGCATTCCACGAAGTAACTTTTTTTGAAATTTGGAATTGTAACCAAAAATCTACAATTTCAAACTTAAATAGGAGTAGCAAAGATGGAAAGTGCCGGCATTGTTATAAAAGAAACAATCAGAAATAAGCACTAATCAAGAAGAAAATTTCAAAAGCTTGGTTTTGAAGAAATTATATCAAAAAGTATCTTGTACCTTCTTGTAAATTTTCTACCGCACTGTGTCCCCCGCTTCTGGCGCCCCTGACTTTGGCATTCAAAAACTTCAATAGAGCCAAGTTTACTACGCATTACATCAAGAAGACAGCACCAAATTTCACATTAAATAGAGTTTTTCTGATGATAAATGCTTACTTTGGTTTTAATAAAAAATTTTTTATCGATTTATTGGGCTTATTACAATTATTTCAGACATTAAAAAGATTACCGGTACGCAAAATTTTTTTTGATATATTACCGGTCCGCAGGCTTAAAAAGGTTGAGAACCACTGATTTAAGGTACTCGCGATTCTGGCAGGTTGCATCATCTATGACAAGTTTGTTGTAAAAAATTGGTTTGATACTAATATAGTGTGCGATAAGGTTGTGAAATTCTTGCAAAGACAAATAGAGCTTAGCAACCACTATAGACCAACATAAAACCTTACATTTATGCAGTTTTCTATCAAAGGAGCTGCAAATCAAGGCCAAATTACTAAAATTTAAATATTTACCAATAATTGTCTGTTTTTTTTTTTTGCTTATTACAAACATCAGTTAGGGAAATTTTGTAAATTATCAGTAAAAAAACTTATGTTATGAGTAAATTGAATTGTAGATTTGCGAAAACGAAATCTAATTTCAAAAAAATTGCAAATGCAATTATACAATTTGATGGCTGAGAGTTTTTCTCTTCTTTTGCATTCTTTTGGATTCTAAGACTTTTGAGTGATAAAAAGATTTACGTGTACAGAAATCTCCCAGTTAAATTCGCAACTTAAATCTAAATAGTTCGTGCAAACTTAGGCGGTGTTACAAACTTAGCAATCAATCCTTTTTGCATATAGTCCCTCATATGTGATTCAAATAAATAAAGTACAGCTCAAAGCCTTTCTAAACGACGACGACGACAAATAAATAAAATTGTTGAGAAGAAAAAGGTCTCTTGCTCTTGACGGAAATAATTTTTCAAGCTTTTAACTTTAAATGACTAATCTTGTTGTGTATTGGCAATCATTTCAAACCTGATTTTTGTTGTATGTTTTGCGATAGAATAAGACGTGAACAATTCATTATCGTTGCCAGGGCGCAGCTTCACGGTATCAAACATTCTCATTGCAGGCTAGAAGATATGGTGCGCGCTCATGACAACACAACAAAAAGTTTTTGCATGAGATTTGGAGTGTGGTCAATGAAACTTTGAAAATAACGCAAAAAAAAACGATAATGCAAAGGATAATCTAGGCAATGCAAAGAGAATAAGGTTGTTAAAGCTTGTGCAAATAGTTTGAAACAAAAAGAGAACGATTTCATTTTTAGTTGGTTTGAGCATATGTACAATAAACACCTTGAAATTGTGGATCACATGTCGCGTTTTAATGTGCAAATTCAAACAGAAAATAATTATAATAAACTGAAAATTCCCTCAAAATTTTTCAGTAAAAATTAAGGAGATGATTTTCGAAGCAAAATGTGAAAGAGAACGTAGTATCCATCAATTGACATGACCTGCTTAGATTGTGAACTTTGGCACTGTAAGGTTGCTTGTTAAGTCTTTTTTTACAAGCTGTCATGCTTGATTTATTATAAATAAATTACTGTAAAGTTGAATTTTGATTTTGTGATAAATTTTTTTGAACTTAATTAAAATGCATACTTAACCAAAAAATTACTATAATAACATTTTGGCTAATTTGATCATTTATTGTTCAAAATTTATTTAGTTCAATAAAGCTTGCTTTGTTTGAATTTAATTTATTCTAATAAATATTCAGCTGATCATAATGTTGAAAACAGTGCTGTTCATCATCTGCGTTCACATTGTTTTAACTAAAAGCTTCAAACAAGACCATCCGCTGGAATGCGACCCTGACGACCCAAACGACTGTAAGTTTGGGGGAAACTGCACCCGAGTTCGCGGCCCTTCAAACCATCCCTCAGTAACGTCCACATTTGCACTTGTCCTGTATTAAACTGCTATTTAGACGGTTTTGGCCAAAGAATGCTTGTGTAAGTTGATTAAACATCCTAATGACGAGTCTTTATGACACGGAGTTTGTACCCAGCGATCTTGTCAGTAGGATACTTTATAAGTTAATAGGATACTTAATTAATTAACTTATAAAGTATCCTATTGACTTAATTAATACTTAATTAACGACTTTAATTTTTTTTTAAAGACAGAAAAAAATTTTAAATCGCATCTTATGTTTTATCAATTGCTTTTTTTACAAAAGTAAGGAGAAAAAAGCTTAGCAAATTCTATGGTCATTAAATTCGAATAAGTTATTAGGCTGTTGTAATATTTTTATTTGTAAATCTCTAACAATTTAAGTAACAGTAAAGTTGCTACCGCTTATCAATTTAAGTACTTATCAATTTAAATTCAACTTTTTTTGTTTGCAGCACAATTTGTAACCACATTTATCCCAGTGCAAAATGGGTGTTTTCCGTGAAATTGTTTATGTTTATTTGCAATTTGTTTTTGGTTCTTTTCTTTTTTCATGTCACTCGTTTTGACGAGTGTGTTATTTATAAATGAACAATTCGATTTAAAAATGACTGACCTGGAAAGCGCTAACAAAACACGTTGTTCTTTAATTTAGATTTTTCGTTAGATTTGAGATTAGTTTCAATTTATTAAAAGTTAAGTTTTTAATTTCGTTTGTGTGCTTTATTATTTGATTTAACATTCTATTTGAATAAGTGTCTAGATTCATTGCATTAAATCTAATTAAATTTTTGTGTTTTCAAGTAGTTTCTTGGGCTAATTTAATTGCAACACCCAAAATTATTTTGTATCCTGCTTATTAAATTTTGGAGATCAAAAAAACTAATTTTTTTAAAGCCTAACTGCGCAAGTTAGTACAGACGATTTAATTCCCCTTCCTCTCGCACAAACAATATACAGTATATACAGTATATGAAAATTCAAGTTTAAAATCGCTTGCAGTTTAAGATTACATTACGACGTCAAAGAAGTGAGTCCGATCTCAATCAAGATGCAGTTTTTTAAAGTTGCAGGGAATCTAAAAACACTTAAAAACAAGAAAGCAACAATGTGGTTTACCTGAATTTTAAAAAAATGTGTCATTTGGAAGATTTTAAAGGAATCGCTGTTGTTGAAATCGTAAAACTGCAGCTGATTCAAACTTGGTATTTTCATAAAAATTTCAAGAACAAGGAAGGAATAGTAAAAAAATTTAAAAAACTAAAAGAGCTGTTTAGTTGCAATAAAGAAACAACGGAGTTTTACTGAATTTAAAACCAGACAAAAGGAAAAGAAAACATTTGTTCTCGGAAAGACCGAATTGAACATTACGTCAGCATCAGGTCTGTTGTTTTATTACGAAGTTAATGAATGATGAACCCTCCCCGAATACGAAGCTAACAAATCCGTAAATATTTTTTAATTACCACCGTTTTTATTTATGCTTTTGACTAGCAAAATCATGTCGCAGGCGTCGAACCCAGGATAACTGTGAAGCGGTTACCCCACATGCTTTCGGAGATAACAAGATTTTGCAGTCCGTTTAAATTTTTCATTTACTTTTTTTGGTTTTCATTTAGACATGACATGATTGAAAACGCCAAGTAGAGGAAAGTGCCGTAAAGTGTTTTTCCCAAGAAATCAACAGAATGACGCAAGTACGTTTTGAACCACCACAGTGTCGATTGCGTCTGCCATCAAACTGGCGCTCCGTTTATATCTAGTCGACCTTGTCGACTTAGAGCTCGTTTCCATTACAAGCGTGGAATGGAGTATTTTTTGTGTGTTATATTTCTTTTTTCTCTTCGCTTAGCGATCGCTTAGATTTTAAGCGCGGAAAGATTAATAAAACAAAGAAAGAATAATTCCACATTCGTAGTGGAAACGAGCCTTTATAAACACATGTTGAATAGAGCGGTGCGATGATTGAAATAGAGAAATATTTATTTTGCTTAAATATACGTACTTAAAAAAACTCAATGCCTAAACAAAGATAAATCACAGTTATGCACAAAATGCAACAGAAACACTGCCTCCCCGGAAAACTAAATTACTTCTGCGAGACAAGAACAACAAGAACAACAAACACAAAAGCATTACGCCCGAAGCAAAAATCAAGAAACGTAAAACAATGCAAAGTTATTAATTACTTCAGTTCACGCGGTTACAGTTTTAAAGTCAAAGATGGCAATTAGGTAACTGAGGGTTAAATTTTCATGATATAGGTTAAAAGACTGTGCATGCGGTGAGCTGCTTATGATCTTTAAAGACACGGGCCATAGGTAGGCATACCATATTTTCGAGACAAAGAGTTAGAAAACTCCTTAAAAGCGGTGGAAATCATGTAAAGGCAAAAAATGGCCAACACTATTTTGATCAGCTAGATTTTAAACAAACTACAAGTTTTTCGTCAGGAAAGCGAAATGAAGACAAAATCACTTCCAATCCAAATTCCCAGGACAAAATAGTTAACTAGGCTCGATAGTAATAATACCTGTAGTATTACGTCATACCAACACGGCTGCTACTAACATACAAAAACAAAAACCAAAGTCAAATCCGGGACATCGGGACACAGCTTGTTAACCGGGACGTCTAGGTTGTATTACATTTTGGGTCGAGTAACTGCTAGTCAACCGCAAAAAAACGTTTTTATCAATAACTAGTGTTTGTTTCATCACAATTCATGTTCTAGCTGTATTGATGTTGGTGTTTGCAACTCAATGTAAAGCTCAGCTATATATAAAGTTATAATAATGGACAATAAGCAACTTTTAGCAAATTTTGTATCGGAATGACATCTTCAACTTGTCCAACTATCATGTATTCGACGATGTAATGGCATTAGACAATTTATGCTTTTCAAAAAGCCTTATATTTTAATCAGAAAACAACTAAACTAATTTTGCTTAAATTCATTTACAAAGAAATAATCAAAGTGGAATGTACTAAGCTTACCGGACAAGGAAGTAGTTACAGTAGATTGTTATAGTTTAATTTTTTTCAAAAGGAACACAACCTTTTTTATCTAAATCAAATCTTCGTAGAAAAACCTGCTTTTTTGCCCGAGGCGGCCAATATCTGACGACAAGAAAAAATTAAAAGTAATAATTAACATTTTTCTTAAGGTCAAATAAAAACAAAATGCTAATCTGTTTTTGTCTTTGCCTTCAATTGCTGCTGGCTAATACCCGGGTTTAACATGAGTGTTGTCTGAACCAAAATGTCAGTCCTTTTAACTTGATGGGACCAGGCAAGTTGGTTCTGATTCACTTAAAGGTCTTTGATTAGATTGAAGAAAGATCACGCCTAATCATAATCACAATAAAGGTTCTAATTTCAGAAGTCATTTCACGTATTTTATCAGGTGAGTTTGCAATGCGCGTCATCACCAACCTACTTTCCGATTCGAAACGACGAAGAATCGCGGCCAGAAACACCGCTTTATTTTGGTTGCGCCGAAAAATTTTTAAATAGTCTATTCACGTTGGCCGCCGCTAGTATCACCGGTAATATATAAAGGCCCATTTCCACTACAAGCGTGGAAAAGGTTATTCTTTGTTTATTGATTTTTTTGCTTTGCTTAGCGCTTGCTTCAACTTTAAGCGCGGAAAGAACAATAAAAAAAACAAAGAATGCTCTTTTCCACGTTCGTAGTGGAAACGGGCCTTATAGAAGACTACTGTATATCGGAAAAGGAAAGCCGGGCAGTCAACGTGTTAAACAGTGGATTAAAATAGAGGAAGTAACCAGACATCGTTCTATTTTCGGAATGTTGAATAAGTACAGAGTTTTGTTTGTGGGTGTTAAGACCCGTTTCCACTACAAGGATAGGAAAGAGCATTCTTTGTTTCTTTTACTAATCTTTCTACGCATAAAATTGCGCATAAAATAGCGCTAAGCAAAGCAAAAAAATCAATAAAACAAACAAAGAATAATCTTTTCCACGCTCGTAGTGCAAACGGGCCTTATTGGCTTATGACCAGGGCCGTAACCATCGCCGGTGCAGCGGGTGCAATGCATCGGTAGTTATGGGTTCACCGTTTAATGAGTTCATTTAATAGTTTCATCGGGGGACCGGCGATAGTGCAATGCACAGGGGCACTGGCACGAGGTACTAAGTAAAATTACCACAGGCGCTAAAAAACTTTAAAAATAAGTCAATAAACAAAAAAGTTTATTATTAGTAGAATGATCTGTTCAGATATTTTTTGAAAAATGCCATTTAGTGGCTATCCTTTATTTTTCCATTAATTGCCTTCTCATATGGTAATCAGAGGTGCAAAAATTCGAAAAAGTAATGCTTTCCAAGCTTGCCAGTAACGCATTTTTGACGTCGTAATTGGAAGAGCTTGGGTAAAAAAGAATAATGATTATTCGATTATATGACTTGCCCCAAACTCGATAGATTTATTTGAAATCAAGTTCTAGTTCATAAAAAATTTGTCAATTGGAGTTTTTTATTTTCAATTTTTCAAGTAAGCTCGATTAAGCTTGTCCACAGAATAATTTAAACCACTTCAAAAAATTGTAAAGCTATCACGAAAAGATAAATAAAAGAAATAATGAAACTAGCTGTCAATAACAAAATAAAACAAATTTATTTAATGGGTTCAGCTCAAATAGAGAACGAGTAAAAAAACGTTTACGAATAAATAAATAGAGAACCAATAAAGGTACCACTAACAGATAAATAAAAGAAATAATGAAACTGGCTTTTATTAACAAAATAAAACATCGGACACCACATGGAGCTCGAGGTCTAACGGTTTTGGATGACGTAACTAGGTGCTGGCTTAACAACATTACTTCCAGTATCTGATCCGGGCAGTACAGCAGCCTGGGGTAGTAAAAGGATAAACCCTCGGCCCCATTCCTGTTTATATCTGACCTGGAATGGATGCGCTTTTAAACGACAACGAGAGAACAAATATTAAATGAGCATTCAGTTGTTAAATCAAAAATAAATGTGCAACTCAGTTGTTTTGAAATTTGAAATTTAATATTAAAAGTAATATCCCAAATGTTATTTATACTTTTTTAAAAATTTTTCAATTAATAAACTCAAATTCGATTCTACATCTTTTGAGTTCAAGTTCAAGTTCGAGTTCAGAAATTTTTATTTTTTGAGTTCAAGTTTGAGTTCGGCAAAAAAGACCGAATTCTTCGAGTTCGAGTTCGCAGCCCCGCTTTCAGCATAACCTAAGGGCCTTTTTTGCTTTTTAAATTATAGAAAAAAGATTTTCGTAATATGACAAAAGCTTGTGCGGCCCTCCGACTCAGCTGGAGCTGACGAATCGGCCCCGTGGTAACCAATGGATTCTTCACCCCTGGATTAAATGATAGCGTTAACAGAATTACAGTGAAAACTTTTAAACAAACAACTACTAGTTCACAGATCTTTATCATGTCTTTTTATTTTTTTCCTAACTTGCAGGACAACGTCGGAAATCTTAAACTCAGGGCCACAGTCAAGTGATTTCCTTGATCTGGTTTTGCAGATGATTGTTGGCCGAAAAAAAAATGTTTTTAGTTTTTGATGTAAGATATGACTGAAATCTAGAACTGTTCGCTAAGCCCACCAAGCAGAGAAAAGTGCCATAAAGTGTCTTTTTTGTAGACACAAAGACGAGAAAAGCTCTTGAAGCGCCATTAATACGGCGCTCTTTATACCTAACTCGGGGTCGCTGCCGATTCATGTTTGCAAAGACAATGTCTCATAGGATAATAGACCTTACTTGATATAAAAATTCGAAACTTCGAAACTAGTGGCAAGTAGAATTTTGCAAAAGGCGTCTGAAACAGTGTTAAACTAATCAAACTTCTAGAATCTAGAGCAAGGTTGCCCGACCCGTGGCCCGAGAAGCCTTTTGGTGCTGCTTGCTGAGGAATATTTAATCAGATGTTCAATCATCTTGAATTGTCGCAGTGTTTCTTAACCAATCCAATAGCGCGCAGATAATTGAGAATACAATTATTTTTGTCTCAGTAAGAGGTTCTTCGTTTTGTTTAGAAAAACAACGCGTAGAGTCAAAGTGATGTCCTTTATTTGTATTCAACTAAATTTGTGGTTCAAATTATATTTATAATGAAAGTTAACTTGAAATAATCATTAAAATCAATGTGACCCAAAAAGACCACAAAAAAATCATCCTTTTGACTTTAACGTAAATTTTCGAATTAACTTCCATGATAACATCGCTTTGATTACTACACCGATTGCGGCCCTAAGTAAACTTGCAGACTAATATTTGACCCGCGACGAGTAAAAGGTTGGGCACCCCTAATCTAGAGCAGCATTTCTTTTCCTTTCTAAAGGCTCGCTTCACTACAAGCCTAGAATGAAGTATTCTTTGTTTCTTTTATTGATTGTATGCTTTGCTTAGCGTTTAAGCGCAGAAAGAAGTAAAAAAAGTCTAATAAAGAAACAAAAAATACCCCATTTTACTCTCGTAGTGAAATTGGGTCTTTAGCCGATCAGTTTAGTTTTACGAACTCTATTTTGAGTTAAAATGTTAAAAGTTTCCTATAACTAAAGGCAATTAAATCAGATTTTTTCCCTTACTCATTGACTTCAAACAATGTTGATTTTTAGACAACTTCCTTGTTGCGTTTCAAAAATTGTGAGTAGAACTTTCTTTTAAATCTATTTATCACGTCTTACGCTTGTCGCGTTGGGCTTTGAGTACGTCAGAATCGTTCTTTCCGCTTCGTTGAGATTTGCTTAGTTTTTATCTCGTGACATCATGAATTTATTACAAGTATAGGTACGAAGATTTGACAAGCTGCAGCAGATATATCTTGGCGAAGCAAAGGTGCTATAAAAATAGCTTAGAAAAGTGTCAACAGAGTCTTTAGATCGCAATATAAACAAAATTCTTCAGTAGATAGAGAAAAAGTTGGTTTGAAGTTATACGAAAAAAAATTAGCGCTTAGCGACTGCAATTGTTTGAAGTAGTTCTACAATACAAAGCCTTGTCGCTTAGGACCTACTGCAGACTGAAGTATTTTTATTCATTTAAACGCGATATTGATTGTGCTTTCCTATATTTATGAGTTGTCTTAAAATACTTTTTGCAGCTTCATTTGTATTTTAAATTAAGGATTAAAATTGCTTTCTGAAGAAATAATTTCTTTTTTTAAGACATTTTCGGGATGTTGCTTACCAGCTCAGAAGGCATTGAAAGTTTGACGGGTTACGAATGAATGATTCAGCTCTAAGCCTGTTTAGACTTGTGAGGGACTTAATTAGAATTAAGTGAACTGACTTCGAAACTTGAATCGTAAAGTTCTGAGTATGATATTCCTTAAATCCACAACTGTAAGCCGATTTTATAATATCTCATCTTCATTCTTTAAAAGTTATTGTAACAAAACTGGAAAATTTTTTAAGCAACAATAATAAGGACTATACCATCTTTTAAATGATTTTTAGAATGTCTGTCTCGTAACCAGTTTCCGAACTTCATTCACTAACTATATTTTAATTAGACCCATTTCTGCTGCAAATCAGAAAATATTGATGTTTTATTAATTTTGTTGTAGGCTTCAAATATCTTTTTAGTTATGACATTGTCAAAAAAGTTTTCCTGACAAAAAATCATATAATGGCTGTAGCTTAGTTGAAGTTAAAACTTCTTTGTCTATGTAAAGCAGTGGTACACCGAGAATTTTTGAAAAAGGGATATGCACAATCAAATACTGTATGCTTAGTGGAAAAATTTATTTAAGTGGTAGCTATAAAAAAAGGTCTTTACTTTGAATCAGTCACGGATTTCAAGTGTTCTCTGAAAAAAAAGTCTTTACTTTGAATCAGTCTCGGATTTCTGATCTCTGAAAAGAACTGAAAAAAGAGGACTTGCATATAATATCTGTCTTCGTCTTCTCGTGGGACGTCTGCCCAAATAGGCGGGACAAAGACCTGAACTATTAGTGATCTCCAAGAGGGGGAGCATAATACTAAAGTACTGTCCTACGAATGGTAAGCCTACGTATTAATGACCTCTAAGGGAGGGCCACGGCGAAATGCCCCCCTACAAATACTTTAGTGATGTAAAGTAACTTCTCCTAAGAAAATAGTGAATCCTTTAAAAATTTTAGAACTTTACCGTGATAATGGAGTTATCGCTTTGTTGTACAGTCGAATGATTTCGCTTTATTTGCATCACAATGGATTTGCAATTGCCAGATATATTTCTTTGTATTTTCATTTATATTTTTAAGGTTAATAAACATAAAAGAGTATATAATGACAAAATGCCCATTTGAAGAAAATGAAGCAAAAGGACAGTGAGTTTTGCTGCATATACCGTTATTATGCAGGGCGAAAATGTTTAAAAATTTTGTTACGGTTTTTAATTTTAGATAAATTTAGGACTTTTTGTGTGTGTAGTAGTCTAGTGCTGTAATAATCATGAGTTGAAAGTTGTCTTTACATCGGAATAGTTGGGATGTCCATAAAAAAGAACGATTTGGGCCAAGATGAAACTGAAGAAGACCTAGCTCTTCGTCTTAAAGAACTATGTTATGTTAATGGAAGAGAAAAAGACCCAAAATTGTCCGCTACCGTTTTTCACAAACTTGCCTTGTTGTACATGAAAAAGCAACCGGACAAAATCAGTCTTATCCAGTCTGCGGCCCTCTTTAATGCCGCCATGATTCGAGACCCTGAAAATGTTCTTGAAGTTGAAGAAGATCTGGAAATTCTTTGTTCAAATGCTCTAAAAGCTGCTGGAGTAAAAAAAGATGATGCGAACTTGCTGAGTGCCGCCAAAACGTGCAAGAATGCGGTAAAACAATTCAGAGAGAACACGTTAATTAATTTGCAGAACATTCCATTCATTCCGGAGACTGTAGGAAAAGCGAAATGGGTTAAGAAGAAAAAAATTTCCAAAGTACGTGAAGTTCAAAACGTGATCACGGAGAATTATTTGTCGATAATGAGCTACTTGAGCGACTTTTGTCTCAGCATTATGGAACATCCCCCTTCTCATTGCAGGTTTGCGTTGGTTGGTTTAGGTTCGCTAGCCAGGAAGGAAATCACTCCGTATTCTGACTTTGAACACGTCATTGTTTTGGAGGAAGGAGCGCAACTGAAGGAAAACTATTGTGAAATTCTAGAGTATTTCCGCTGGTATTCGGTAATCTTCCAAATCATCCTCATCAACATCGGGGAAACAATCATTCCCAGCATCTCGATCCCCAGTCTCAATAATTTCTCAACGCCGAACGGGGACTGGTTTTTCGACGCCTTTACACCATCAGGCATTTCGTTCGACGGCCTGATGCCTTACGCGTGCAAGATGCCTCTGGGACGGCAACAATCAACCAAGAACAAGACGGGAAAGACAGAACTGATCAAGCCATCCAGTTCGATGGCGAACTACCTCGACGTCGACCAGAAGTTGAAACATGGCTACCATCTGGCTGAAGTGTTGTCAAAAACCTGCTTTGTTTCCGGAGACCGCCACGTCTACGAAGATTTTTCGCAACGAATATCGCGAAAGATGTCTCTGCATCGAAGGGACCGCAAACAGTTTGCCGACGACGTGAGAAGGCAGATCCAGGAGGATCGGTTGAAGTTTGACGTCGACACCAACTGCTCAGACATGTACACAACCGGTCGGTTTAACCTGAAGAGAGTAGTGTACCGAAGTACAACTATCTTTGTTTCAGCGCTGGGCAACTTCTACGGAGTCGAAAGCTCATCTTGCTTCGACATTCTTGATTGTTTGCACGAAATGGAGATCATCAGCAGCAAAGAGCGCTATTGTCTGCAATATGCCGTGGCAATCGCCTGTGAGCTAAGGTTAAAAATTTACATGAAGAGACAGCGGCAATCCGACTTGATTGAGAATCGAACTCTCGGTAGCGAGTTGACAGAAATTCTCAAAGTAATGGGAGGACGATGCATTGTTGATTATTTTACCATAGCAAGAGCATTTCAACACGCAATCACTTCATTGCCGTTTGAAGACGACAAGCAATCTCGGAAAATAAACTTGTTTTTGGATTACAAATATTCAATCGATATATGCTGCAAACTTCGCTTGCATAAAACTTGCTTGCAAATTTGTACCAGCCTTCTGCAAAAAGACAAAGAATCGCTATCGAAGGAAGACAGGGCTTCTTGCCATTACTACGCCGGTATTAGCCACTTAGATCTTGAACAACCCAGACTGGCTAAGAAACACTTTGATAAAGAACTGCACTTAAGACAAAAATTAAACAGCAACAACAAATATATTGCTGATTGCTACTATAATCTTGGTAGATGTCTGGTTGCCATGTCTCGATTCGAACAAGCTCTTGAGTATTTTCATCAGGAATTAAGTATTCGAGAAAATTTAACTAGCGATAAATTTAAAGACCCTGATGTCGCTTTTTGCATTCGGGAAATTGCCTGGTGTTTATTTAACTTAAAAAAAGTTGATGATGCGCTGGAAAATTTCCATGTTGTATTGAAAATTTGGGAGAGCATAGAAAATAGCCCTTCAATAGCCATCCGCATTGTCCACTGCAAGCGTCACATTGGCCTTTGTTTGAGCACAATGCAGAACTACCGTGAGGCGATGGAAGTTTTCCTGGACGAGCTTGAATGCCGAAAACGAATTTCCACGGACGAGAACAGCGATGGGTACGTAGCGGAATGTCTGAAGCGCGTGGGAAGCTGCTTGATGAACTTGGAGAGAAACGAAGAAGCTATTTCGCGATTTGAACAAGCTCTGGCGATCTACGAGCGTCTGATTATGACACAGTCACAGAGTGTAGAGCACGCAGAGTGCGTTTACTGCGTCAACATTTGCAAGCAAATGCTTGAGGGGTCCCCGCCCCCGATCGAGTTTGGCTTGGTCTCCCCCATCACCAGGACTGTGTCGCGGCCACCCAGACACGTCGATAAATCATCCGATTCCCGGGAAAGTTTGAGTTGTCTGGTCTCGTGACCGTCCGGCTACTAAGCTTTAAAGCTCGTGTCAAATCACACTGAGCGGTGTCAGCATGATAGTTCCTCGATGTGCGAGGTGGAGTGAGGATGGGGACTGTGTGAGTGGGTGGGAGAAAACATGACGTTTTCTACGTTTGGCCAGCGTAACGACAATTGTGTAAATCGATTCCCCTTTGCACCAAGATTAACCAAATCCAAGTCCATTCTGTAATCTGCTTTTACATTTTGGTTAAGAATTATAACCAAGATATTTTTATCTTGAAAAATTCGCTTCATGATCTTTCACATTCTTCACCTACCATTAGAATGTATTGTCACAACAGTATTACGCCATATTCTAGACGTGCTTTCATAGTTTTGGCATTAAATCATAAGTTGCTTTTTTCAGTATTGTATCGCGGTATTTTTATAAATTTTAAAACCGTTATTTTTTATATATTACCCAAAAAGGCTTTTTAAATGTAAATTTTGCTAAAATTGAAAATTTTATCGAATGTGTATTTGATTTTGAAAAAGTTATTATCAAACATTTTAATGTTGCAATTTGTAAACTTTGAATTTTTTAAAAAAACTTTTCAAGTAAACACTTTAAACTCAAGTGTGACCACAAAAGAAAAAATCAAACTTACTGGGGAATCCGTTAAAATTTGATTTTACTGCATATCACAGTCATCGTTTAATCTAATGGTCTTAAATCTTAACCTAGGTTTGACGTCGCTGCTTTAAATGCTCAACAAAAGTCCTTTAAACTTCGCCACACGTTTCGATGATTGAACCACAGCACTAAAATATTGATTAGTCTTCACAATCAAGCTCGGTTTCAGTTATTAAATTTTGTATAATATGGTTGCCGAATGTAGTAAATTTGAAGTTTTTGTCTTATTCTGTTACATCTTAAGAAGTGAATCATAGCTTGGGCATTTCGTGCTTATTTCTAAGGTTTGTGCTTACTTTTATAGACATTGTCTTAGATAATTTTAATGTGCTTATTTCTCAGAAACGTGCTTATTTATTTTAAGTAACATGCTCAGTTTTTATCAGTAATGTTAATAATGTTTTTGTTTTCAAAAGCATTTCTAAAAAACGCGAATTGAACTGATAATGTCACGTAAAAACCAAAACAACATTATATATTAAAAGCCGTTGGTTGAACCCGAAGTAGAGAACTGTTTTTATTACAGCTTTTTTGCTCTGAAAAGTTCAGTATTAGTATCAGTATCAGTATCTTTTATTTCAGTTCCGCCATAAAAAACATAGTGAAGTAGGAAATTTTTAAGTAGTAGAAAGCAGAACAGAAAAAGGAAGAGGCAACAAAACGATGAACGTTATGGCATGCAATCAAGATAAAAAGAGATTTTTAAGAGCAAGTGTGCATGGTTGCAGAACCTTTATTTGTTGATCTTACCTCATCCGTTTCACTCAATTTTCCAATGGCGCCACAGCAGAATGGAAATAGAAGTATAACAGAGACTGGTTTGATCACGGTCTCCATCGGAATAGCGTTATCTTATATACTGTACTTGGCCATGTTGCACCCCAATGTTCGAATATTACTTTTTTTTAATTTTTTATAGACTAGTTAACTGTAAATTTTGTATAGTTTAAACAATATTAGCCCATAAAGCATGAATTGGTCTTGTTTGTTAATTAAAATGACTTTTAGTTTTGTTTAAATAATCAGCCAAAGATTTATATTTGTGGTAAATCATATGATAAAAAAAGAAATACATTTTTCGTTACATAAATGCGCACAACTATAGACACACAAACTTTTTCCAAAAATAACCCAAAGTTTTTAAAATCGATACAGGATTTTCCAATTAAAATTCGGGACAATAGAACTAAGAAACAAATCTTTTATGTAGTTAAAATAAACTGCGCAAAAGACACTTAAACGAAGCCTAAATCCTGCAGCCAGCTTATTTTTATGTACCTGCAGCTTATTATAATTTGGGACGCCGAAAAAATTTTGGCAAGAAGAGCAAAATTTAGAAAAAAAGCATTTTTTCAATTAAAAAGGCACTCCCAAGCAAAACTAATTTCCATTAAAAAACTTAGTCAAAACAAAAAAAGTTTTCCTATTAAAATTCGGCCGCAATTTTATACTGTACAGTATACTTGGCGTGAAAGTACTTTTGCTCAGTTAAAATGCTTTGGCTTAAAAAGGTTGAATGCTCTAGATGCAAGTCTTTTTTGTCTCGATTTTGCACTAAAAAAGATTTTTACCATTTAAACGGATTTAAAGATATTTTTTAAATTTTTTGTATTTTGACTAAGTTTTTTAGACGGCTGAATATTTTCTCCGATACACTAAAAGTTACTTGTTGAGACTGCCTTTTTAATCAGGGCGTCAAACCGTATAAAACAAGTTTCCGGTTCGGGTTCAAAGAAAACAATTAGCATTTAATACGATTTTCGATAAATATTTACTAACTTTATAAAATATTTTTATGTCCATTTTTGTTAAGGTATAAACAAAGAACATGGCTTGTAGATTGTGGCTATAAACGTACCAGAGTAAAAGATTTGGGAAAGGAGGGCAAAACAATTAGGCTTATAACTGAGTAGAATTTTGCTTTGTTACGTACCCGAAATTTTTTTGGCGCCCAAAAATTAATTTAAAAATGCTATGCATTAAAATAATCAACACAATTATACGATTAAATCGGGTTTCATCATCATTATCATTTTCAGGGAAAACATCGAATTAGTTCAGTGTATTTCCATTTTCCCACTTGTCCTTTTGGGTTTGTGAGGGCAGCAGCTCGAGTTGGGATCTTCAAGCATCCCGATCTCCAGCAACTAGCGGCAATTTCGCTTGTGGAATTCCAAGAAGCGACCAGTCCAGGTCTTCAACATAATTCCGCCAGCGAGTTCTGGGTCGCTCTCTAGGGCTTTTGCCACTCGGAAAAGTATTCATTAGTTGCTTTGCTGTTCGTTCGTGGGACTTTCGTGTCATACGTCTATACCAGCGCAGTTGCAATCGTTTTATGCGGAGTAGTAGCGATTCGATGTTGAGAGATTGAAGAATGTCAGTACTTTTAACCTTGTCAAGTAAGGATAAACCTCTGATTTTTCGCAAGAAGCCATTTTGGCTGCCCCTAATCGGGATCAGGCACGTCGAGAGGGGGGTCAGGTGGGGTCACTACCCGGGGGCCCGGCCGGCCCGACTATGTCAATTTTTTCACAATTTTATTGAGTGTACGTCGATATGCGATGACAGTCGATAGTAGCCAATCCCAACGAAACTTAAAACTTCAGTCAACTGCTGAGGCTCGTTAGATCTCATATAAGCGAACAGAATGTAAATGGGCGTATAATTATTTTTAGATATTACTTTAAATCTAAGTGTGAGTGTGATGTGTGTCGAATGTCGATGTGTGCAAGTGCAACCGGGTACTTTATTTTTATTTTTCTCTTGACAGTGGCATAACGAATAAGCTGTCGTAGTTAAGCGGACTGTGGACTAAATAGCAACTATTGCATTCTTTTACAAACTGCAAAATTTTAGCCATGTATCGTTATAAATCCGGCGCTTTTAAGCGCAAAGAAAGAGCTGAAAAATAATCTAAGACACTCGCTCAGCAAAGATCACTGCTCAGCCTTGGTTTCACATCACAGCCTCCCAATGGCCGGTCTTGTACTGCTGACCAAAAACCGACCGAAGACCGGAATTGTGTTTAAAATACATCTGACTGTGATAACCCTTCGATTGATGATTCTACCTTTACCGCACCTACTGAGTCTGATACTGGGGCTACAGCTGTACTAGATTTGCCGCTCGCAGTTGATATCATTCGGGAGTCGTTTACCATTACCGATAGTATTGCTGTCGAAGATAACAACATCGGTCATTTAGCAGACTTTCTCACAACTGAGCAAGCAGAAGTGGCTGTGCGTAGAGGCCCAGACAAACATCCATATCAATTTCCATGCGATCATTCTGGTCACTCATTCCCACTTTCAGTGCTTCGTGCCAAACTTCAAAATGGCGAAACTACACCTCGAGATTGGTTAGTGTGGAGCAAGTTCAAACAGTCGCTATACTGCTTTCCTTGCCGTCTGTTCAGTAAACTTCCACAAGCTAGTCGATCAAAACTGGCGTCTGCACATGGTCATAGCGTGAACGACAGATGGAAGAAACTGCACCATAAAATTCCTGAACATGAACGCAGTAACAGCCACAAACAATGCTATATGCAATGGCGGCAGCTACAGAGGTCATTGACTGAGGGTTCAACTATTGAAGCGCTCATGCTGGAGAACATCAAAAGTAACATGGACAAGTGGAAAAAAATAATGCATCGAATACTGGATGTGACATTGTTCTTAGGCGAAAGAGGGTTGGCATTCCGTGGAAAGAGTCAATTTGTTGGTGATCCTAAGAACGGAAATTTTCTTTGCGTTTTGGAATTGATTGGTCGTTACGATCCAGTTATTGGCAACCATCTAGCAAAAGTAAAAGAGTCACAGACAACACACGAACGCTTGCAGGTTCACTATTTGTCCGCTAACAGTCAGAACGAATTTATTCAGTGCTGTGCGCAAAAAGTACTCGATGCTATACTGCATGAAGTTGAATCAGCGAAATACTATTCAATTATTGTGGACGCAACACCGGATTCCGCTCATGTTCAACAGACCGTTTTCATTTTGCGGTATACATCTAAACGATGACCTGGACATTTTCGAATTGCATGAGAGATTCCTCGTATTTGTGGACTGCAACAAGAAGACGGGAAAAGATATAGCACAGCTAATCATTGACACGTTGAAAAAACATAGCATACCACTTATGAACTGCCGAGGCCAAGGTTATGACAATGGAAGTAATATGAGTGGTTCATACAAAGGCGCTCAAGCAATTATAATGAAGAACAATCCTTTGGCAATATTCTCACCTTGTGGCTGTCATAGTTTGAACCTGTGTGGCGTACATTCAGCTGAGTACTGTCCACAAGTGATAACATTCTTCGGAGTAGTCCAGAAATTGTACAACCTCTTCAGCAGCAGTCCGCAGAGATGGAAAATCTTGACTAGTAGTGTCGGATGCTCTCTTCATAATCCGTCAGAAACGCGCTGGTCAGCTCGTGTCGATAGTGTTAAACCTTTCGCAGCGCATTTGCCAGGCATAATGACGGCACTTTCTCAAGTACAGGAACTGAATTTGACACCAGAGACTCGCTCTGATGTAGTCGGCATGATTTCATACCTATCTTCATTCGAATCAATTCTGATGGCATCGCTGTGGTTGAAAATTTTAACAGCTATCAATTTTAGAAATTTGCTGCTGCAGGCAAGAGAAGTAATTCTTGATGTCGAAGTTGCAAATATTCATGACCTCATTGGCGACTTAAAACTGCTTCGATCTAAGTGGGATGAGATATTGTCTGAGAGCAAACTTGTCGCTGAGAGCTGCGGAATTGAACAGTCCTTGTGTTTGGCAGAGACAAAACGCAAACGAAGACGACAATTTTTAGACAAAACTGTTCTCGATGACAATGATGATCAGCAGGATCCACATGAACAATTCAAGCGTTCAGTTTTCTACGTTGTGATCGACTGCGTCATTGCGAATTTAACAACACGATACGAAGCGGCAAAGAATTTGAACGAATTGTTCGGAGTTCTGTGGAAATATCGTGATATGAATACCGAAAACGTCCTCATCGCAACCAAGAATCTGGCAGATAAATATGCTGATGATATTAACACCGATCTTTTGAATGAGCTGGAGCATCTGAAAACAATACACATTGCAAACCTCGGTCAGAAAACTCTGTCGCCATTTGACCTGCTAAACCGTTTACACACTTTGAAAATCGATACATTGTTTCCAAACGTTGTCATTATGCTACGTATCTTCTGCACACTTCCGGTTACCGTTGCTCAAGCAGAAAGATCTTTCAGCACATTGGCCCGAGTTAAAAATGTTTTGAGATCGACAATGTGTCAAGAACGTTTAACCAGTCTTGGAATGCTGGCAGTGGAAGGTCGACTTGCAAGAACGATTGATTACAACAGTATAATTGAACTGTTTGCAAGCAGAAAAGCCCGAAAAGTTTTGTTGTAGTTTTCTCTCGATGTCGTTGTTCCACAAAATTACATTATTATTGAGGACTTGCGTAGTTTTATCAGATTTAGTGCATTAACGGCGGCAAAGTAAAATGAATTTAATTTAAAACTTTTTGTATTACCTTTTTGTATGACTATGCCCAAAGTTAACTGTAGTTGACAAGGGGCCCGCAATGGTGTCCTGCCCTGGGGCCCTTGTTGGCTCTCGTCGGCCCTGATCAAGATCTCACTCCTTCGGTCATTATCCAATACCCATGACCATAGATGAGGATAGGAACAAAAACTGATCTGAAAACAAAAAGCTTTGCTTTTGTACACAGCTCTCGTTTCAGTACAACTGATCGTAAAGCTGGCGCATTACTGCACTTGCTTTTTTTAATACGGTTGTCCAGTTTGTTGTTCTGTCTATCATTACTCGAGAATGTGACTTTAAGATACTTAAACTTTTCCGTCTGCTGGAGAGCTACTCTATTTTTTTGAAAAAAAACACTGGACAGGATGCCTTAACAAACACATAATCTCAGTTACAGCCATATTAGTTTTCATCCCAGCATTTAAGCATGCATCAGGAAGCCGATCAGGTGCATATTGGAGATTACTTTTGTTTGAGGTTAACAATGCAATGTCATCTGCAAACAGCAGGCGCCGAACATTACACTCTCCAAATGTGACGCCACTACTGGAGGAAATGTCTCTGTGTATCTCGTCCATGCACTAAACTGGAGAGAAGAAAGAACACAGCCCTGTCGTAGTTCAACACTAACACTAAAAGGTTTTGTTTTCATGCCATTGACTCGAACACAGACTTCTGACTGTCTGTACAACAATTTGATAGCAGCTAAAAGCTAACCTCTCATGTCATACTCCAGCAGTACTGCCCACAGCTTGTTTCTTGGGGCGCAGTCATACGTTTTTTTAATGTCTACAAAGCATGTATAGGCTACCGGGTGTTTAGTAATTCCTGCAACATTTTGGATACTGGTCTTTAAAACCCCATATCTCGCTTATTTTTAAAGGAATTTTAATAAAACTTTAAACTAATCGATTAAATCAATCCTACTTTTTGTAATTAATCGTGTGGCGGCCCTCAGCCTCGATGACGCTCTCTAGCGGCCTTTGAAGGCGCGGCAGACGTCGACGACGTACCACTTGTCGAGGTTGGCCCAGTTCTGGGTGATGCAGGCCTTCAGCTCTTCGACGTTCTGCGACCGAGTCTTACACGCACTACTCTCCACTCGCCACCACACCCTGTAGTCCAGGGGGTTAAGGTCCGGGCTCTGGGGAGGCCATATTGACTTGGGGCAAAAGTCAATTTTTTTAGAGGAAGGCCTACGTCTTGTTGGCCGTGTGGGCGGGGGCCCCGTCCTGCTGTAAAACAAATTTCTTCTTGCTAGCCACCTTTCTCATCCAGCTGATTATGGTCGAGGTCATGACGTCGATGTACCCGTCAGCGTTCAGCCGGTAGCCGCCGTCAAATAAGACGGGGCCGAGACCTCCCCGTTGCAGCACACCAGCCAAGAAAGATCACTGCGGCCGCGTGTTTCGTCGAGGAAATGTGCCTGATGTGGTCCTCCACGTTGTCGCCGAAGTCCACGTACCGGTTGTTGCGACAGTTACGGACCGGGTCGACCGTTGACACTAGATCCGGCGCGAAGCATTCCGGATATCTCGTGTCTTTTCCCATTATTCGACATGATGCAGTGGTTTTACAATTTCACTTTTTATTATACTTTAACTTCTAATGGACGCGGAAACTGACGCTGTTTACTTTTTTAAAATCAATGAAGAAATAAGCGCGAAAATTCAAATTCAAATTTAGTCGCAGGAATTACTAAACAACCGGTACACCTCTTTGGCATATTTCCAAAACTTCTCACAAACTCGCTGAACGGCAATGGTCCATAGTGGATCTGCCAGAACAAAATGCACATTGTGCATCCTGAAGTTGAGGTTTGACAATTTCGCGGCCCTTTGCATAGATTTTTCCAAGAAGACTTAATAAAGAAATTCCCCTGTAGTTATAGTGCATTTTTTTCTTATCTTCTTTTTTGTGAACAGGTATCAACACACTGGTTTGCCATTGCTTCGGTATCTCACCAGTTTTCCAAGCTACTTGGAACACACGAGTCAGCCAACAAGCCCCAAAGTTGTTCAAAGCCTTTAACATTTTGGGTCAAATATCACCTTTACCAGGGGCCTTGCCAGCTTTCAAAGATATGATTGCTGTGCTAACCTCTACTTTAGTTAGATGAATTTCTTCACTAATATGTTCCTCGGATTTTTTCAAATGTTGGACTGTTATAGGATTTAAGAACTCAGAAACGCATTCTCTTAAACGATTTAGGATGCGCTTCAGAAGCACACCATTAGTATCCTTGATAAAGATGACATGGATACTAATGGTGTGGATACTAATGGTGACTGGTGTTTGTTTGCCGCGCAAACGACATATGGTTTGCCAAAATACTTTGTTTGCCGATCTGTAGTCTGTATCTAACTTTTATACAAATTCTTCCCATGACTTTTCTTTAGATTGTTTGACAATAGTGGTGGTAGTCTTACGCGTTGCGTAGTATTGCAATCAAAGCTGCTCAGATGACTTGTTTGTTAACCAAACTCTAAACGCAGTTTTCTTTGCACGGATAGCTTTTTTAACTTCTTGGTTCCACCAAGCAGTTTTTATCTCTTTACCATTTGACCTACCACACGTTTGCAACCACAACTAGCAGTTGCTGATGTAATGACTGCTGATTTAAATAAATTCCACTCAGTCTCAACGTCGTCAGTATAGATAGGGAGTTTTCTGAACAGGAAAGAAACTTTGCTTGCAAAAGTTTGTCTCACCTTTTTTGTCGGTTGGTAACTCCCACTTTATTTTGTATATTCTCCGTGCTCTGAATCGTTTCCTTGTTCTCGAATGGTTCAGGCCTCTTAGAACGCAAAAGACTAGGTGATGGTCAGTAGACAGTTTAGCTCCTCCTTTAACACGAACATCGACCACAGAAGAAAATAAGTCCGTTGAGACAATACAGAAATCAAAAATAGAATGCTGTCCCACCGCAGCTCTGTGAATTGTCTTGTATCGAAAAAAGGTATTCCTTAAATACAATCCGTTGGTGTCACAGAACTGTAGCAAACACCTTCCGTTTTTGTTAATGTCGGAGTCTCCTTGTCTTTCGATAGCAATCTTCCAAGTCTTGTTGTCAATATTTACGTGTGCATTGAAATCACCCAGTAGGACAATTGGTTCTGCAGATGCTACTTTCTGTAAACCAACACCTACTTCATTAAAGATGGGCTGCTACTGGTGCTTCAGCATTTGATGCTTACACCTGTAAAATGGACAGTGACCGCTCCCGTAGCCTAAGTTTAAAAAGACAAACCCTTCCTCCGAGTGGGATCCAATCAGTGACACAGTGGGACAAGGAAGAGATTTTAAAAATGCCTACCCCTGCCTGAGCAGACATGACTACATCTACACCTGAGTAGAAATTAGCTTCCAGCCTTCATTCAACTCAACAGTATCAGAGCCACGATACTAAATTGGTAGAGGAAACTCCAACATTATCAATATGATACTGCTCTGCCTCCCAAACAGTTCCTGTTCTTTTCCATTTAGTGAAGTGACGTTCTAGTTGCCCATGCGAAGATCCCAATGTTTGGGACCAACTCGAGTACAGATACTGCGCGCTGCACCCATTTGCCACCCCAAACGCGTAGCGAATGCATTGATGGGTTTTCAGTTACGGTCAGCTTGTGGTGGAAAATGTAGCTTACTTTTTGAACGGGACCCTCTGCCTAAAGCCCAAATGCGGACCTTTTTATTCTGCGCGACGCCTAATGTAGTATGAATATTGTCATTCGGACTATTCATTTTGCTACATTTGTTAGATTGCTTTTGGTCTGTTTCTCACCTTCGACCTTACCGCATTGGGTAGCCCTGAAAAGAATTAAAAACTCCAAACGGCATTGCTATTAGGATCATAGAAAACGCAAACCCCTCCACGACGTTAAGATAGCAATCTATTGGAGAGGATATGGAAATTAAATTCTATTTGGACGTAAAATAACTTCCATTTTTCTGAGAAACATTTTTACAGGTGCATTTTATGTCTCGAAAAACATATTCATTGCCCGCAAAATCAGATTGTGTTCGAATTTTTTGGTTGGTAAACAGATTGCAATGGCGACAATGTCCCCATATTTTCCCTCAATTTGTAAGGCTGTCTTTGTAGTCAAATGATATTTCATTGGCGTTAACTGGTATGTTTTTGAAGAATTATGGTAAACAATGGTATATTAAAAATTTTAAAGTGAAGTTATTTCTGATAGGCGTATAAGTTTTAAGAAGTTATACACTAAATCAATTCACCGCCAAGGCACCAAGCTATTTAGTTATGAATTGCAAAACCAACTTTGTACAACTCAACAAAGTTGAATGAACATACCTACTGGAAGCGAAAACTTTTTGTAGTTTTATTTTTGATATCAAGTTTTTTGAGATATTTGACGTTAGTGACAAGCAAGAGTGTTGATATTAGGAAGCTAGGAAGCTGAAGATTTCCAGTCAAAAATTTTTTTTCTTAAAATAACTTCTGCCCCCTTCAGCCCCTCTCAGCTATGATCACAATTTCTTGAGATCTAAGTAAAACAAACGAGTATACTTTGATATTTTAAATACTCAGCTTCAGGTCATGATTAGACTAACAGCAACAATATAACTTGCGCAATATAGCTATCTTGCAGTTGTAATGAGAAAAAACAGTTATAAAGAGAAGCACACCTATCTTGCAGTTATAATGAGAAAAAACAGTTAGCCTATGTAACCAATTTTTTTGCTTTTGAAGTTCTCTATATTAAGTCCAAAAGAGGGGGGCATTGTGCCATGCTTTCCTCTCCAAATGCGCTACTGAATAAAGCTATGTATTTGCTGTTTGTATTTTTTGCCTTCTATTAAAAAATTTAATTCTTTTAAGCTCATTCCAATTGTGTGAGACTCTTCCGGTAAGTCCGAAAAAACTTTTCGAACAATTTCGGAAAAAATGTTCAAAAAATTTTTACTGGTTTGTACAAAATTTGGACCAATAATTGCGTTTGCCGTGTGTTGTAGCTAACTGACGTTTAACAGAAATTTCTCGCGATGCTTTAACTATAAACTAATCATCGCTTATTTTACATGCAATAGGCCTACGCTTATCAAAACAATATGGTGGTTGAAGACCTATTGATTGCAAAAAACACGTTGGTTTAAGCCCAGATAGCCACAAAATCTGGCCCCGATCTGGGAAAAACCTGGCAAAGTCTGGATTAATCTGGGCCCGATATTAATGGAACAAAACAGATCTTTTTCAGATCTGGAAAAACAGATTAAATTTTGATCTGTTTTGTCTGATCATTAGCCTACCAGGTCTTTACCAGATCTGGTGTGATGCATATGTTTGTAAATTATTTAAACCGTTAACCAGATCATTACCAGGTCCTTACCAGATATGTTATTCGAAGCTTCAGATCAGGATCCGATCTGGTAAGTGGTCTGGCGTGCTAAACTGGCCCCGACCTGGCATTTACATCAGGTCCAGATTATAAATTTAAGATCAGGACCCGTTTAGCACGCCCGATGTTTTACCAGATCTGAACCAAGTCGGATAGATCTGTGTTGCCCGTAAAATTATGATCTGGTCCAGATAGAAATGGCTATCAAGGAAGTTACTTTCCAACTGTATAAAGCAAAGTTGGCACAGAGATGTTGGGCTGACGTTGGTAGGCTACAATTTTGGGTAATCGCAATATGATTATATTTCAAATTTTTATATTAAAACTTCAATGTATAATCATCATAATCTAGCAGTATTTAAAAAAACTCTGATTATATATCAATTTAGGCTACATAATTTTAGATTGAAGATAAAAAAAGTTTTTTGTTAGTTGGCCAAGCTCACCACGACGTAAAGACCTTTTATTTAGGTCTTTTACTAAATTTGTGGTTTCAGCGTGGGTATAAATTGAAAAGAGTTAAATAAAAAAATTTTTAAAAACAGATAAAGTTTCAGTGAAAACCAAAAACAAACATTTTACATCTTGACTGTGCTTTTACACAAACGAAAACTATTTTTTCAGTCTTCACTTTAAATTCACCTGCACCTATGGCCCTCGAAAACTGATTACAAAAAAAGAATGATACACAATTGTTAAAATGTACAAGCTTGCTATGGATAGAGATTTCAAAAAACTGTGTGAAATGTTGTTGTGACTCTCCAGAAAAGACTTGGCACCCCCAGATTGAGAAACGCTGAATTTTAATTTGCAAAAAAATTTTGAAATTTCCGATGTTTTCTAGATATTCGGGACAAATGAAGAAATTTTTCTTAAAAAAAACAAAAACCGTGAGTGAGAGTTAATTACTCGCTCAAATTAACAACTTTGATAAGTTGATTGCATATATAGTCTTTTGATTGTCGGCAGCTGGGTCGAATGGTTAGAGATTTTTAAACTTTGCCGCTTGTAAAACCTTTAAAGATCACATAACAATATTTTATTTATAAATTGGCAGCTTTCGAAATTGTTTGATTTTTACAAATTTTGAAAGTAAAACAAGGAATCTTTAAGTTTCCCATCCAAAAATCAAACTTTGATCAAAATTTAAGCAAAGACCTTTTTATTCATTGCATTATTACTGCATGTTGAACTCATTTTAATTTGACCTAATAAGTTAGAATTTAATAATGGCTGGTTTGGTTTGTTGGTATTCCAACTTACATAGTTGCTCCATGAATTACTTTACCATAGTCTTAAAAATTTTTGATGGTAGCATGCAGAACGAATAAATTTTTATTAAAACTTCAATAATAAGCTGCAAACTACTAAACTTGAGAGTTTTTTGTACAATAGTCAAGGATGGCTATAGTGTAGAGCGAACTGAGTGGCTGCACCGGCTTTCCCCAAAAAAAACGCTGGAAAAGTGGCTCTTCTGTGTAGTTAGACAATGACATTTTAGACCCTTTTTCGAATATACTCATTTTTGATACTTTTTATGTCAATAAAGTTAACATATTTTGAAAAACAAAGCCCAAATTTTAATCTATCAATCATGAAAAAGGCCATTTTTGTTTTTTTGCTTTTGGTTTTAACATAGCAATCAGCAATGAAAAAAAGTTATTTAAGTGCTTATTAAGAGCAAGAAAAGTTTTCAATTATCACTCGAGATTAATGAACACAAAATTTTAGATTTTTTTTAAGGTTACTTTTATTTTGATTCTTATATTTACATTTCTGACTTTCAAAATAGGTTTGAGGTATTATACTTAAGAAAACTTGCTTCCAGAGATACCAAGATATTGCTGTCCAGTTTAAACTTTAATTCATTTTTTAGTTTTTATTTAGAGATACAACTGAAATTTAAAGCTGGTTGCTAAAATTACCAAGCAGAAAAAGTGCTGTTAATTTAAAAGTCTTTACCCTTGTTTCATGCCTAAAGTGTTTACTCATTGTTCATTGTTTTTAGTTGACAATACTCATTTGAATTTTGATACAGTGAAACAAGTCAAAAACCTAGGATTTATTTTTGATGATACGCTGTGCTTGGAACCACAGATTAATCAAGTAATTAAGACTTGCTATTATAGATTACATAACTTGTATAGAATTGGTAGTATGTTGAATAAAGATAGGAAACACTTGTGACATCATACATTTTTTCATGTTTGGACAGTTGCAACATTTTGTATTATGGGTTATTTAAAAAGCTACGAACTAAACTTCAAATATTATTAAATGACTGTGTTTGTTTTGTGTATGCTAAGTGCAGATTTTGTTGGAGAGAAAGTGTATCTGTCATTAAAATTGCTATGTAATTGCATATTTTACTTATTTGTTTTCATATTCCATATAAAATTTCACTGACTGTATTCAAATGTTTACATGGTAGTGCATCTGATTATCTGAAAGATTAATTGTGTTTTCTCAGCCCCAAACTGGTTTGCATACCTCAAATCATACTGATCGTCTTGTACCTTTGCCTTTCCTAAATATTGCAAAGTTTCAAATGCCTTTAGATATTCTGCTCTTACTGTATAGAATAATTTACCACCTTCCATCAGATCTGCAACTTCATTGTCAAACTTTAAGTCTTGCCTCAAAGCCCATTATTTTAATCTTGCTTATGAGAATGTGTGATTAAATTTAATGCTTGAATTTCTATTGATTTGGATTAAATGTATCCTTGAATTTCATGCTGTGTATGTATGCTTATATACATATGTATCTTACGCTGCATGTATATACGAGATGTGTTTGAAAAGTATCGGGACTGTATGCTTTGCACAAACAACACTTGCAACAGTGGTAAAAGCTTTGTTTTTTAAGATGGCGCAATGTTTTGTGGTTGTAAAAATGTAATTTCAGCATTCTGTGACAACCATATGCTTTTTTACAAGCTTTTCTTGAAAGGTGCTTTACTGTAGTTCGTTTTGGGATAATTTATTTAGTAAATATTTTTTTCTTTTTTCTTTTTTTGTTAACAAATAATGAGCATTGAACAAAGAATCAACTTGAAGTTTCTCGTTCGACTTGGAAAAACTCCAACTGAAACATTCAATTTGCTCCAAGAAGTTTACGGAGATGCTACGATGTCAAGAACTCAGATTTTTGAGTGGCACAAGAGGTTCAGAGAGGGAAGAGAGGATGTGGAAGATGATCCTAAGAGTGGAAGGCCAACAACAACCAGAACAAACGAAAATGTTGAGCGTGTGAGAGAAAAAGTGTGCAGTGACCACTGCCTTAGTGTTAGAATGATAGCAGATGAGTTGAGCATGAATAGTGAGAGGGTGTGGAGGATCATTACAGAAGATCTGGGGATGAGGAAGGTTTGTGCGAAAATGGTACCAAGGTTGCTGAATGATGGGCAAAAGGAAAATCGTGTGCAAGTGTGTCAAGACATCCTGAAACAACTTGAAATTACACCAGATCTGCTGAGTAGAGTTGTTACCAGTGATGAGTCGTGGATCTTCAAGTACAATCCACTCACCAAACGGCAGAGCCTTGAATGGAAGAGTGCATCCTCACCAAGACCCAAGAAAGCAAGGCTGTTCAAGTCCAAAATTAAGGTGATGCTGATTGTTTTCTTTGATGTTCATGGAATTGTTCATCTAGAATTCTTGCCACAGGGCCAAACCATTAACCAGAATGTTTACAAAGACATCTTGCGACGTTTGATGTGTTCGGTAAGGGAGAGAAGAAGAGAATTGTGGGAGACAAAGTCATGGCTGCTTCATCATGACAATGCTCCTGCTCACAATGCCTTAAGCATACGACAATTTCTTGCAGAAAATAACATTGCCGTGCTGGAGCAACCACCCTACTTGCCAGATCTGGCTCCCTGTGATTTTTTCTTGTTTCCTAAGCTCAAGGGAGTCATTAAAGGAACCTGTTTTCAAGACTCAAAAGCCATAACAACAGCCGTAACGAAGGAACTACAAGCGATCCCAATGGAATCTTTCCAGAAGTGCATAGAAGCATGGTGGCAGAGATTAGAAAAGTGCATTTGAGCTCAAGGAGATTACTTTGAAGGGGACAAGTTGTAATTTTTACGTGGCATTTCAAATAAAATAATTATTTACACAGTCCCGTTACTTTTCAAACAGCCCTCGTATATGTGTGCTATATATGTGTATGCTTGAATTTCATGCTTATATTGATTCAATGCTTGAATTTCGTGTTTGTATATTATATTTATCGTATATATTATCTTTGGTAAACATTTCTTTATTGCTTTGGCAGCATATTGGTCACCTTTTGTGACTGATATGTTTAAGGGATTTATAAATCTGTTTTTTTTGTTGCTGTTGTTGTTGTAATTGTCTTTCCCTTAGATACAACAGAATGACCCACAGATACAAGATAGGTTTAATCTGCAATGGCCTTGATTGTGTGCTTCAAAAAAAACAGCACTTTTAACCACTTGGCCATACTGCTAACTATACTTATATAATGCTGTTTACAGTGGCTTGCTTTTATTTTTACTTTGAGTTTTCCCCTTTTTTAATTAATTAATTAGTTTTTAATTTGTTAAATCAATAGTTGGGCTTGAAATTGCACTGCAAAGCATAAAAAGAAGGTCAAGCATAGTTAAGATTAGTCAGGCTTAGTTAAGTTATGTTTAGAAACTTTAGATTATTTTAAAGGTTAGAAATTAAGCTTAAGGTAAAAATTAGAAACTAAAGGATAACAAAAAACTTTAGTAAAAATCTCTAAATAAAAATAATCTTTAAGGAAATTGTTTCTGTCATTTTTGGCATAATGCTTTTTTGCTTTGATATTGGATATATTGTATATTAAAAGTAAAAAGAAAAAACAAATATTTTCAATTTAAATTTTTGCTGTTATGAGAGATATTGAATTAAAAAGCATTTAACTTTGTGCAATGTAATTGTATGTCTGATAAAGAGTGTTACAAATGATTATAAAAATATTGTGCTGGAAATAAAAAGTGTCAGGATTTAGTTGAAAAAATTTATCAAAAGTTTTAATTAAATGACAAAGCATATTTTTTTCAAATTCTATTGTAATTATTCCATTATAAACATTCTTATTATTAATAAATATGATTTATTTTAACATATAAATCAAACTGGTGTAAAAAATGATAGTCATATGTTTTTTTTAGACAAATAAAAGTTTAAAGGCAGGTAAAACTGTGTAATAATATTAAAATCTATGGATGAAAAAGAAAAGATGATTTGTTTGTTATCTCAACAAACAAACTATATTGATCAGTTAAAAAAAGAGAAAGACATTTTATCAACTGAGCTAAATGCTTTTAAAACTCGCTTACAAAATGTCATTGAGGAAAATGAAAACCTACATGATAGCATGCAAGCAAAAATTATATCACATACTTTAGATCGTTCACACAATGTATTAGAAGACTCTTTTCAAACTAGTGAAAATTTAATTCTGTCTACATCAAATTTTGTATCTGATCAAGCAGCTGATACAATATCCTTAAAATGGAAACAAGAAATGCTTGAATTAAAGAAAAAGTATGATTCTAAAGTTGCTGCTTTAGAAGCACAATTAAGAGTAACAAACAACAGTTTAAAAGAAGCCTTTATTGAAACTGAAGCCTTGAAAAATCAGTTGAATAAAAATGACTTGCCCAAAAACTTTAAGATTCAAGAGGAGTCACAAAAATGTCAAGATTTATTTTTACAGACTAATGTACCAGTAATTGAACGGTTGACAAAAGAAAGAGATGACTTAGTTAAATCTGTAACAACTCTTCGTTCTACATTAAGCCAAGCTCAAGCACAAGAAGTTGAGCTTCGGCAAGAAGTACAAAAAAGTTTGTCTGTTTTGGAAGACATTCAGTTGGAAAAAACCCAATTACAAGTTGAAAGAGACCAGTTTAAAACAGATTATCATAACGCTTGTTTCAAACTTGATGAAGAAATAAAAAAAAGTCACAAGCGTTGCTTAGATGCTACATTAAAACAAAAAGAACTATGTGCTAATGAAATAAATACTTTGCAACAGAAAATAGGAGAGCTTATGGCTTCGTGTTCTCATTATGAAAATGATTTGGAAAAATGTGCAAAGGAAAAAAGCAACATATTGATTCAACTTGATGAATCTCGATCTCAGCTCTTTCAAGCTGAGAAACAACTCGCTTCCATGAAAGCTGAAGTAGAACATGAAGTAAAAAGTGCTTTGAAAGGATACAGTGCTGCTGAACGTGAACTTGTTGATGCAAAAACTAAATTAGCAGAAGAGTTGCTAAAAACTCAGGAGGAAAGAACCCGTTATGAACAAGACTCAAAGGAGTATCAACTAAGGTTGAAAGAAGCTGAAAGTCATTTGCTTAAAACTCAACAACTTAATCTTGCTTTAACAGAACAGCTACACAAAGTTCAAGCAAAAAATAATAATTTAAAACAAGAAATAAAAGAAATTTCAGATTCTTTTTCCAAAGAATCTGAAAATCATAAAGCATTTTCTGCCAGTAAAATAGAACATTTGTCAGCAACTTTAAAGCAAGTAGAAATTGAATATGAAAAAAGGTTAGGAGATTTGGAAAAGATATCACAAAAGCAGTCAAAGCTCATACTTCAGTTAAAAGAAGAATGTATATCACTTGGACATGCTTTGAACAGTCTTGGTCAAAAGCATCGTATTGAAGTTGGAAAATTGACCCAAGAATTAGAGCAAACAAAGAACAAGGCTTTTAGGCTTGATAAGCAAAATAAAGAACTATCACAACAATGTGTCAAACATGGAAAAACTCATTTGCAGATGCAAGAAAGATTGCTTGAAGTCAACAATCGTGCTAGAATGACAACAAACCAGGTTTTGGAGTTACTTGACAGGCATAATCAAGATTCAAAGGTGAATGATGTACTCAATAAAGAAGTACAATTTCTTCACTCTTATTTTACAGAAGATCATATGAGTAATCTTTTAAAACAATCAGATCATTAAACATTGTAAACTCTAGCATAAGCTGTTTTTTTTACATTATTTTTACTTCTATCAAGTGCTATGAACTAAAAAAATATTTCTTCACTTTTTTTTAGATTTTTAAATGTCACTGTGTGTTAGATATAATTAAATGTCACTTGCTCAAGCAATTTGTTTTATTTAATAATTATTACTTTCTAGTATATAACTGTAGCTCTGCCATTACTTATTTTTTAAATATATTATTGCTGAATGTTTTTTGTTTTTTTTAGAGTAATAAAAAGTTGATTTTTTTATATCATACATCAGTGCTCCTCAAACCCCAGGTTGTGACCCAAAAGTAAATTTCCATTAAATTTGATTAAGTTGCCAACGACTGTAGTTGTGTAAAAATTTAATCAGTTTTGTTGTGATTCAATAGTGGTTTCACTAATTTAGAGATTCAAAGTGAAGGCCTTTTTTGGAGGTGATTACTAGTTTTTAGGGAGGAAAATTAAGAAATCCAGAACTAAATGTTAAATTGTCTCATTTTATGCTTGTAATAAAGTCTGTAAAAAAGATTGGGTCACCAAGTCTTTCTCTTCTATTTCATTTAACATTTGGGTTGAGAAGCACTGTCATAAATGCTTTGTGGATTTGAAACATCATCAGTTTTATGAATTTTAAAAAATTCTAGCAGTTAAGGTTATATAGTGATTGTATTTGAAACAAGCAAATATCCATTTGAATGGTTTTATTAAGATAGTGATAAAAATTCAAAATATTTGAATTCTTCTGCTTACATTTTCAACTTGCAGATATGTTAGTTTTATAGACAAATTTTGAAAGGCAGGTTATGCTTATTGTTTGTTATTTAGCAATTGCATCAGATAAATTGAAACTTTTATGTATTGAACAGACTTTATGTAGTTATAAATAGTGTTTTTTTGTCTTTGTGTCCATTTTTTTAGTTTATTAATATTTAAAAAGATTTTAAGAATTATTCAATTTGAATGAGTTTTATGAATGTAGTATAAATTAGTTAGTTAAAATCCAAATTTAAGAAAAAAATTGGAATTTTGTTCAAATTGTATATTTTTAAATACTTATTTGAAGTACTATGCATTACAACATGTTAAATGTTTAGTGTTACAACCTATGTTATTAAACTTAATAGAAATATTACCACAGTCTTTCTTATTTGTGAATTAGTTTGCAGAAATAACACAAGTCCATAGAAATTTAATATTATTTGATTGATTTTAGTTTTTTTTTAATTATATTTTTTGCATTTTTTTAGTTGTTTGATTTTATTTAATGTAAAATAATGACTGACCAGCAACCTGTTCCTGAAAGCAATATTGCAACACCAAGGTATGTCATCAATAAAGCAATGTAATTATTTTAGTTCAAGTTTAAAGTTTTAGTAATCAGTTATGCTTGAAGTATAGCAACACATACTGGTTTATCTATTATTGGTTTTTTATACTTAGGGTAGAGATTTCATTGAAAAAATTCTTAAAATCATTACTGCAATAATTTGTATTTTTAACATTCAAAAAAGAAGACTTAGTATTGTTTTTGGTTTTCAAAGAATTATTATCAAAGCTAAAAAATAATAAAAGTTAGCAAATTTAAGTAATCAGTCCTGAATTTTTAACCTTAATAGTCTTGCTCAAGTTAAATGAAATCAGTTTTTCTTTAGAAGCTGTTACATTTAAACAGGTTAAATTAGAATTTCTTAACCATTTATATAAATGATACCATGATTAAATAATAATTTTAATAATTAAGTGCCACAATTAGCCAGTTGTTTAATTCAAGTTTATGATAAAATAAGATTTTAATGTTGCAAGTAAAAACTGTTGCAATACTGACTTTATTGATTTTAATCTATTGTTAAAAAATGTCTTCAGAACATTTTCAAAACTTATTATGTTCACCTAAACAGTGAGAATTTTGACATTTGTTTCCAGAAACATTTGTTGGTAAAATTTAGTTTATGCATTATTTTTTAGCATTTTTAAACATTTTTTCACTTTATTTATTATTGGATCAAAATAGCAATTGTGAATAGGGAGATGATTACCAAACAATCTATGAAATAGCCATTTGTCTACAACTCATGAAAATATAGCACACATAAAATATATTTTCTGTCCTAGTGGAGGTTGTTTTTAAATTTAAAAATTTAATTAGTTTTTGTTTGGCATTGTAAGTTTAGAACACTGTAGTAATTCTAGAGAAGCAGTTCTTTCATTGGGCTCCTCAAAATACAAAATACAATGTGCTCCTCAAAATACAATTTCATCATCTCTGGTGGAATTAAAATAAGAAAAGGTTTGCAATACAAAATAAAGTTTAATGCTTTTATACTGCTAATTGAATTTGAAACAAAAGTAAACCCAAAATAGCTTCTTGATATATGTAAAGAAACTTTGAATACTGCTATGTATATGTACCAGTAGGATTTACTGAAAAGTTTCCTGGTACACATATGTTTTTTGTGCTTTTTGTTTGTACACAATTGTGCATTTGTACTTTTTGTTTGCACAAAATTGTGCATAGCTTCACCTTTTCGCAATGCATCGTGTTATAAAAGCTTAGTTTACCAGAATGTGGGTCTTTGATTATTCACTTAGACTAAGGATCTATTTCCAGAAAAAACCAGAAAATTTTGTCCCTCAATTTTTGTTAAAAGGAATTGAAAATAATAAGTCCCAGTGTTTTTTATGAATACATCCCTGGCTTAACTTTTTTCTTAAACCTTTTTTCAAGTTTTACAACCTCGATCTACAAAGGTTCATAAAACGTTTTTTTCTCAAATACAAAATAAATGTAATAAAAAACTGGTGCCAAATTTTGCAACTTGATTGTGTACAGCATCTTTAAAGCAAAGTGCCCTGATGCTGCCATGGGCCAAATACAAACCAAAAGCATCAAAATCTTTACATTTTACAAAAGCCATTAGAATTATACTGTAGTCTTAATTGTTGGACTTGTGTGCTAAATATTTATATGAAGTTTAAAAGCTTAATTTTTACTATTTACATGTATTTTATTGAAATGGTGCATTTATCTTTTCATAAAATAATTTGCTGAGATCAAATATTTAGAACTGTAAAATTATCTTCATTTTATAATAATAATTTTATAAACCAATTTTTGATTACTTAAGTTAACTTGGTTGTATGTAGAAAAATAAAAACTTGCTATGTTACAGTATTTAGTTTAATATAAACAATAAAAATGTTGTTGAAATGATATTTTACGTCAGGGATGGGGAATCTGATTGGATGATTGCTCAAAGTTTTATCACGTTGTATTGCTGAAATGATAATATAATGTGACACGTTGAAGTGATAATATAATGTGTCCCAAAAAACTGGTGATGACTAAAAAAGATCATCACTTTGAAACTGTTTTTAAATTTTCTGTTTTCCTTCCAAAAAACTAGTGGTGACCAAAAACAAACCAGGCTCACCAATTGTGGAGCACTGGTTTAGTCTTGTAGGATTTTTTGTAAACAGATTGATGCACTCTTTGAAACCACATGTAGGCCGCAGGTTTCCCATTCCTATTTTAAGCTGTATAGTCATAAAGTAGGCACTCGTTTATGGTTTGTTATTTTATAATTGTTTACAGATACGATTGGTACCAAACAGATAGCCATGTTGTTCTTAGTATACTTGTTAAAAAGCTGACAAGGGATTATGTAACGACTGAATTTCAGGAAAATATTGTAAGTCAAAACATTGCTGTACAAGAAATAAAACTTTTTATTTTAAGTGATTTAGAAACTTGTAAATAAAATAAAATAGGGATTATAAATTTTTGATCAGAATTCATGTTTATATATGATGCTTTGATTATTTGATGATGTTATATCTTCTGCAATTCTTAATGGCGAAAATAAGGCCTGTGCAACATTTGGCCTAAATGCTTGATGTTTATGCATGGCATACAAAATTTATAAAATTTAAATAAATAAATTTCAAGCATAAACCAGACCTTACCTGGAATTTTTCCAACCAAATTTTGAAAAAAAGTAGTCATTGCTGTTTCTTGTGCATTACGATTTTTTAAAATGTGTATTAAGTAACTTCATATTTAAACTGCTTGAGTTTTGCCTTGTAGAAAGTATTTTCAGGCACTTTTTTAGAATGCTCATAGTTTATCAATTATAGTAAATTGGCTAAGGCTCACTTTTTGAAACTAATGACAGTTGAGACTTCAGACCAATAATTGGTCACATGCCTTTGTCACTGCTGGTAATCTGATCTGCTTTTAGTACTTTTGTTATCATGATATGACAATTATTATCAATAATGTAAACTTTTTGTAGATAAGCAGTGGATGAGTTAATTTCAGATGTATAGCATTAATTGCCTGGCTTTTTTTATACAAATGAAATAAATAGTTATATTATTAATTGTGGACTACCAATATAGACAGAAAGCAAAAAAAATTTTTTGTTCTATGCTCCATCAAAACATCTTTCTTTTGATATATGTGAACTAAAAACACTAAAAATGAGGTTCTTGCATTTACTGGCAATTAGCCAATTTAGTAGTCTGAGTTTCTCTGATGAATTTATTTGTTGTGCTGTATTGCAATGCTCTTGTCTCAAAATCATGCTCTCAAAAATAATCATATTGACATATCTCATTGAAACTTTTGATATGATATGCCATTATTAGAAACAAAAATAAAGATCATTATAGTGAACAAAAATAAAAAAACTGAAATTTTGGATGAATAATTTTATATGATTGTTAATTTTTTTGAAGAAGCATAACTATTTATTTGGGTTGTATTTTATGCACAAGCTGTAGTATGATAACCCCTGACATAGAGCAACTGTTACTTTTTTTCTCCATTTAGTGTGTGAAATAAAGTCATCCCTGTCTGATACAATTTTTTTAACTATTTGTTAAAACTGCAAAATAGAGAAAGATGTCTTTTTTGAAGGCACAAAGCACCACTCACTAATAAGCTACAATCAAAAAATGTTCCTTTGCTTTGAGACATTTGCATTGTATTTACAGTCGTACAGATGTATTTATTTCTAAACTATCAATAGATTGTTGTTGCAGAACTTTTCGTTTTTGTGAGTTTTTATTAACCTATTACTAAACTTAAAGATCAATATCCACATTCAACCTACTGCTGAACAGCCTTATGAATTTTACCTTAATCTTCAACTGTCCAACAGCATCGTCCCAAGTCGATGCCAGACCAAGTTTTACCCTTCAAAAATGGAGTGCAAGTTAGAAAAGGCTGAAGCCGAGCGTTGGCATTCTCTGGAAGGAACTTCTTTGCCGTCTGTTAAAAGTGATAATTTGAATCATTTTTAAACCTGTTGCTTTTTCAGAAAGCTTAATAAAATTAAAAATGCGTAAGATTTAATACTGCTTTTAATAATGTTGATGTTGAAGTAACTAAAAGCATTTCCTGACTTCTCATCAGCAGCCATTGCATCAATTTGCTAGGCCAAACTAAATCAAGATATTTATGATCTCAACAAGTTAGAAGGCAGCTTTTGGCCATAAATATCTTGGTTTAGTCTGGCTCAGCAAACTAACTAGCCCCTTTGAGTAGACCCAAATCTATTGATGAAAGTGTCAGAAACAACTTTTGGTTATTATGACATTGACTTTATTAAAAGCGGTTTTCAAATGTTGTACCAATAGGAAACTTGTAATATGAAATTTAATTTGCAACTTCCAATAGAATTATTGGAACAGAATATTAATTTCATAGAATGGAACGAAATATCCATATAATAAAATTAATTGAAGTTTGAAATTGACATATATGCGTACCCTTTTTTTTCAAAAAGAATAATATTTATCAAATCGTCAAACGCTGGATTTAATACAATTGTAAGTTGAATTTTTTTATTGAGGAAATTCCTGTATGATTCCAAAATAGAATGAAAAAGACAAAGGCTTGCATGAGATACCACGTTTAATCGTGAATTTATTCTTATGTAATCAACTAATAATGTTCACCACTTGATTGTTCCGCAGCCATCCCAGCCGATGTTACCGCGAAAGTTGACATCAACAAATATCCATCGTCGAAACATTACAGGGATTGGGACAAGGTAACGTCGCAACTGATCGCATATTGAATAGCATATCTTTTATTCTTTTCGTGTTTATTAATGTTATCAAATACAAGTTCGGAATTATTTGGTCCAACGGAGGCTCACCAACCATATCGGCTTACAATGGTCTGATTTTGCTAGCTTTTGTTAAAGTAACTTTGGAATTGATGTTAATATTAATTTGTTATTCATAAAAAGGAATTTTTCGCCTGGCAGTTAGTCAACTTCAAGCCAAGTTACTTCAAAAGCAAATTTTGTTGATATTGCGTTAGGCTTGATGCATTACTAGCGAGCAGAATATGTATCTTATTGTGCAATATAAGAACTTTAAGCACTTGGGCAGAGACTAGCTTGGCAAATACGTTTCATAGTATATGTTTTCAAAACTAATTGAACATGCAGCTAACTGGTGATGTACTTGAGCCCCATTTCGTACCCCGTGATTCGCTTGTACATGTAACAAAAATATTAACTGGTAGTGAGAGTTGTGGGTTTGATCGCGTGCTCCTTGGTCCGTGCCCCGAATCAAGACTGCGGAGTCTCAAAAGTTAATCAAGTGTAGTATAGTAAAGGTGTGGCTGAAGATGATTTGTTGGAACAGGAGTAATCACGTAGAGTTGCGGGATGTTTTCCTGTTCAAACCATAGCCGCTAAAAGAAATTATTTTGATTTGGCTGATCCACTTAAATTATAAAAATATGAAAATAGAAGATATTCGCTCAACCCATATAGCATGCTTTAATGAAAAAGAGCGCAAAGAGCAGGATAAAAAGAGATGGTAAACGCGGCAATTGAAAAGGAACTGAAGGGTTGGATTCTAGAGCAAACTAGATGCTGTGTTCTGATCAATGTTGAAGATAAAGGTGAAGATCATAATTAAATTATTGTAACCACGAAGGAAAATATCCTGGCAAGAATCAATGAGTTACCTCGAAGAAAAGGTCTTTTGTTTTCATTGAAAATAAATGTCCTTCGACTGTAGGAGTAAATTGCAATATAAATTAGGGAAGTTTTAAAGTAATTTGCTGCTTAC